>CM033644.1:28402430-28462794 GCA_019512145.1 Engystomops pustulosus
AATATATATATCATCATACCCCAAGTTTATAATGAACTTCTCTAGAATAAACTATGCATGGACCAAAATCTCTGAGGAATGCTTCCAGCACCTTGTTGAATCTATGCCACAAAGAATTGAGGCAGTTCTGAAGGCAAAAGGGGTCCAACCCGTTACTAGCATGGTGTACCTAATAAAGTAGCCGGTGAGTATATATATATACATAATACACCAAGTTATATGAACTTCTAGAATAAACTATGCTCCATTGCTATATATTGTATCTGTTGATGTTACTGATGTTAATTGAAACCTTCACATACATTTCTTACATCCTAAGTTGCAGATATTGAGACGACTAGCAATAATTTGGCTTCACATCAACACACACATTCGCTTATGAAGGGGTTACACTAAACATATATATTCTTTCTTCTTCAGTATGTCTCTAATCAGTGTGACTTTAACATAAATCCATATTCATGAGTGTTACATGACAATGTCAGGCTCCTTATTGAGCCTATATGCCCCAAGTCTCCCTCACTTAAGGCTGATGAAAAAACAAGCGTCTGATCAGTCGGTGCCTCTCTCTTCTCATATCTGGCTTCCCTAATGCATTGATGTGACATATTGGATGAGAGATGACTTTTCAGATATTTAATCAGTGGATTTATCGGTAATATAAACAGCACTTTCCTCATATAGTCTTATTAATGGAATTGCTCTTTGGGGCAACCAAATCAGCTGCCATGTAGAGCATAGACTGATCAGGATGATTTCAGTGGAATCTTTAAGTAGACAGGATGGAAATTTGGTTTTAGATGCAAACACTACATACATTTGGCCTTAATAGACAATGGAGACCTGGAAATTTAGTGCACAATGGAGTCCATTCTTGTGATGTGATTAGTAGGTTTCTCATGCCTTCCAAAGAGAAGACTGATAAGTATCAGTATATTATCTAAAAAGTGCACACTATGTCCCATATAGAAATAGCTTATTCCTACTTCTATTATTTTAGGAAAAAGATGTTGGGTGTTACATTTAGTTATCCAGACCAAATTGAGCAAGATTTACTTTACTGAAGCTCCTGCTAATTTTTTAGATTTGATTCAGGTACGAATTGAACCGGTCCTATCTGATATTGCTACAGTTCTCCTACAAATTGGTATATTACCTCCTCTAGTCCTCTAAAACACTGATTTTTTTTTTTTAAAGATTCAATCTTAGTTAGTTTAATTTTATGTTTTCATTTTCTCTCACCTAGCCCTCCTCCCTTAGCTATGGGGCGATTTGAATCATAAAAGATGCCTAAAAAAAGGAATTACCCATCTTTAAAAATGGGCCTTCGAACTATATATTTCAAAAATATCAATGTACAATTAATACCATTTGTGAGATTCCTAAACATTAATGTGTGATAGAAGCCAAATTTTACGATATATACGTTTAAGTTATGTGGAGAATGAATTCTAGGTAAAAGTCAAAATAAGCATAGCAGGACTCCTAGTGGAGACATTGGGAGTCCTGATGACCTCTCACACACAGTGGGGCAGATTTACATACCCGGCCCATTCGAGATCCAGCGGCGCGTTCTCTGCGCTGGATTTGGGTCCGGACGGGATTTATTAAGGTAGTTCCTCCGCCGTCCACCAGCTGGCGCTGCTGCGCTGAGGAGCATCGGAACGCACTGAAATACACCGAGCCGGGCTGAGTGAAGGTAAGTGCAATTTTCGCAACACTTTTTTTTTTTTTTAAATGCGGCGGTTTTTCAGAATCCGTCGGGTTTTCGTCCGTTAATGCCCCCGATTTCCGTCGCGTGCTTGCTGGCGCCGATGCGCCACAATCCGATCGCGTGCGCCAAAATCCGGGTGCAGTTCAGGGGAATCGGCGCAAATCGGAAATATTCGGGTAACACGGCGGGAAAACGTGAATCGGGCCCTTAGTAAATGACCCCCAATGTGATCATTAGTATGTGCACAAAGAATTATGTCAATTACTGTGTGTGGGCAGGACTCTCACTGCCAATCATTGTCTACGCAGAGAACGCGCGCTGGATCTCGAATGGCCGGGTATGTAAATCTGCCCCACTGTGTGTGAGAGGTCATCAGGACTCCCAATTGTCTCCACTAGGATCCTGCTATGCTTATTTGACTTTTACCTAGAATTCATTCTCCACATAACTTAAACGTATATATCGTAAAATTTGGCTTCTATCACACATTAATGTTTAGGAATCTCACAAATGGTATTAATTGTACATTGTTATTTTTGAAATATAGTTCGAAGCCCATTTTTAAAGATGGTAATTCCTTTTTTTAGGCATCTTTTATGATCAAATCGCCCCATAGCTAAGGAGGAGGTCTAGTGAGAGAAAAATGAAAACATAAAATTAAACAAAAAACAAGATGAATCTTAAAAAAAAAAATCATTGTTTTAGAGGATAGATGAGGTATATAACCAATTTATAGAGAAACTGTAGCATATCATATAGGACCGGTTCAATTCGTACCTGAATCAAATCTTAAAAAAATTAGCAGGAGCTTCAGTAAAGTAATCTTGCTCAATTTGGTCTGGATAACTAATGTAACACCCAACATCTTTTTCCTAAAATAATAGAAGTAGGAATAAGCTATTTCTATAGGGCATAGTGTGCACTTTTTAGATATATCTGATACTTATCAGTCTTCTCTTTGGAAGGCATGAGAAACCTACTAATCACATCACAAGAATGGACTCCTTTTGTGCACTAAATTTCCAGGTCTCCATTGTCTATTAAGGCCAAATGTATGTAGTGTTTGCATCTAAACCAAATTTCCATCCTGTCTACTTAAAGATTCCACTGAATCATCCTGATCAGTCTATGCTCTACATGGCAGCTTATTTGGTTGCCCCAAAGAGCAATTCCATTAATAAGACTATATGAGGAAAGTGCTGTTTATATTACCGATAAATCCACTGATTAAATATCTGAAAAGTCATCTCTCATCACTATGTCACAATCAATGCATTAGGGAAGCCATATATAGAAGAGAGAGGCACCGACTGATCAGACGCTTGTTTTTTCCATAGCCTTAAGTGAGGGAGACTTGGGCAATAGGCTCAATAAGGAGCCTGACATTGTCATGTAACACTCATGAATATGGATTTATGTTAAAGTCACCACTGATTAGAGACATACTGAAGAAGAAAGAATATATATGTTTAGTGTAACCCTTCATAAGCGAATGTGTTGTGTTGATGTGAAGCCAAATTATTGCTAGTCGTCTCAATATCTGCAACTTAGATGTAAGAAATGTATGTGAAGGTTTCAATTAACATCAGTAACTCAACAGATACATATATAGCAATGGAGCATAGTTATTCTAGAATTCATATAACTTGGTGTATTATGTATATATATATACTCACGGCTACTTTATTAGGTACACCATGCTAGTAACGGGTTTGGACCCCTTTTGCCTTCAGAACTGCCCTCAATTCTTTGTGGAATAGATTCAACAAGGTGCTGGAAGCATTCCTCAGAGATTTTGGTTCCATATTGACATGATGGCATCACACAGTTGCTGCAGATTTGTCGGCTGCACATCCATGATGCGAATCTCCCATTCCACCACTCCCAAAGATGCTCTATCGGATTGAGATCTGGTGACTGTGGAGGCCATTTGAGTACAGTGACCTCATTGTCATGTTCAAGAAACCAGTCTGAGATACTCCATCTTATGACATGGCGCATTATCCTGCTGAAAGTAGCCATCAGATGTTTGGGTACATTGTGGTCATAAAGGGATGGACATGGTCAGCAACAATACTCAGGTAGGCTGTGGCATTGCAACGATGCTCAATTGGTACCAAGGGGCCCAAGAGTGCCAAGAAAATATTCCCCACACCATGACACCACCACCACCAGCCTGAACCGTTGATACGCAGGATGATCCATGCTTTCATGTTGTTGACGCCAAATTCTGACCCTACCATCCGAATGTCGCAGCAGAAATCGAGACTCATCAGACCGGCAACGTTTTTCCAATCTTCTACTGTCAATTTCGATGAGCTTGTGCAAATTGTAGCCTCAGTTTCCTGTTCTTAGCTGAAAGGAGTGGCACCCAGTGTGGTCTTCTGCTGCTGTAACCCATCTGCCTCAAAGTTCGACGTACTGTGCATTCAGAGATGCTCTTCTGCCTACCTTGGTTGTAATGGGTGGCGATTTGAGTCACTGTTTCCTTTCTTCAGCTCGAACCATTCTGCCCATTCTCCTCTGACCTCTGGCATCAACAAGGCATTTCCCGCCCACAGAACTGCTGCTCACTGGATGTTTTTTCTTTTCGGACCATCTCTGTAAACCCTAGAGATGGTTGTGCGTTAAAACTCCCAGTAGATCAGCAGTTTTCTGAAATACTCAGACCGCCCTTCTGGCACCAACAACCATGCCACGTTAAAAGGCACTCAACACCTTTCTTCCCCATACTGATGCTCGGCTTGAACTGCAGGAGATTGTCTTGACCATGTCTACATGCCTAAATGCACTAGTTGCCGCCATGTGATTGCTGATTAAATTAAATTTAACGAGCAGTTGGACAGGTGTACCTATAAAGTGGCCGTGATTGTATATATATTAAGCTTGCCTGTGGCCAGTACGGGTTCAGGAGATGAGAAATGGATGACTACCCTGAGCCCCATCTTTCATGATGAGAATATCTTCAGTGGCAACCTGGTGTAACTTAGGGTTTAGGTAACTGACACAGATGCAAATTATTATAGTAACATAGTAATAAGTTGAAAAAAAGATGGTAGTCCTCATGTCCAACTGGGAAAACAGGGAATCCTTCTCAACCCCTATATGGATATTGGACTAAATCCCTTTGATCAATATCAACTATTTAAAGTGAACTTGTCGACAGAAATTGACCTAATTAGCTTTAGCAGAATGTTGTTAAGCTGCTGGACACTTTCCAGATCATGTTTCTTTCATGACCCAGTGTGTGGCCATCCAGCAAACTACTTTGAAGTAAGATGTAAAATTGGTTGTATAATGTCAAGGAGGCAGATGTTTTAACACTGAAGTCAAGATCCAACCAGATCTCCTGAAGTCCAATGCACGAAGTCATCACAGAAGTTGAGACTTTCAGAGGTCCCACCTTGACTTCAGTTTAAACTCTGCTCCTCCTTGACTTCCTTCACTTCACAGCTCACTTCAAAGTTCATTTATTGGATGATGCCACCACACTGGATTGTGAACAACAAAAACTAGGTGTTAGCTGTTTGACATTATACTGGTATTTTGGTAGTGGTTTAAGAAGCTTGGTTGCGTTGGCACTTACAAATATTTAACCTTGATGGGGATACAACACAAATGGGCTGCCTCCATACCCCCTTAGACTTCGTGGACATGGCCTTTGTTTAATAGCCAGCAAAGGTGCCCATCTCCCCATAAATGAGCCGACAAGCTTTAAATCATAGAGCAGGTCTTATTCCTACCCGAGGCCTGGGCAGTTTTTCTGTTGCGATTGGCCAATGACAGGCTGGCAAATAGTGACCATGAGCCATGTTTGTGACTGTCAAACACCAGTGTTCATTTCCATGAGGCCAAGATCAGTGAGACTATGGAATTTTTTCAAAAATCTTGTGATGAGCGAGGACACCAAAGAAAGTTACAAAAGGGGCCTGGATACGTTCCTTGAAAGCGTAGTTGTCATAGAACAGGGAGTAAGTGTTCTCCTTACAAAGACTTTGCCAGTTAAGGTCGCCTTGCAGATTTGTGAAGACTTATAACCATAGTTGCTCCATTAGGGGATTCTGGAAAATATGCAAATAAGTTTTCCAGGTGGGACAAGGAAAACATTGCCTCTATCGCACCTTGTAAGGCAGCCCCTCATCATTAACATCACTCTCAGGAAGCCAAATGACATGATGTGGATTAAACCTGTTTTTGGGATGGGACATGTTATGACTGACATATTTAGAATATAGAATATTTCCTCTACGGATTAAAGGGCCTGGTCCAATTGGATTTTTGCCTTTCTCTGCATCAACACTTAAGGAGTATAGGTTTAAATTGATGGACTTTCACCTACATTAGTCTACTATTATAATGAACAGCAACCACCGCTTAACAGGCTATGTGCAGCATTACAACAGAGACAGATGAACTCAACAATTTACACGAAAAAAGGCCTTGCCCAGTAGTCAGCAGTCACACCCATGTGTCACCGACCTAGTCATGTTCTAATGGATTCTAGATTCATGGGTTAAATTGTTTCAGGACCCATCTCTAGGGAAGAGAAAGTTACTATTCAAAAAAATCATAATAAAAAGCCAATTTTTCATTTTTCTCTTAGCCTGGAGCCTTCCCGGAGCATAATATTTTATTTATTCTTCTCCATTGCTAAAGAACACACCGGTGTACAAAGACTCTTTCTTAATGAGCGAGAGCTGTTCCCTATCTTTAAGTGGAGTTTGCATCTATGCATAATTCTCTTACTTGAATCCAGAAAACAGCTGGCGGGGGAAGAAAGAAATAGGGGCCTCCACCTTTTTTCCGAATATCTGGGGTTGAATTTAGAATAACTCCATCACACATGGAAAATCAACAAAGAAGATGGAAGAAGTTTGAAAACTGCAGACATGAAAGGGAAGGTTGTGTGGACCTATAGCCCGAACGGCTCTCACTTTCCAATCCCCCTCCGCACCTGCCATCTGCCGTTTACAACATGTGATCATACGTTATCGTCACTGATGACATTTTTTGATCTTTATCTGAGGCATCGCTTAGTATTTCATGTTCTTGATATTGCTGTGCAGGTAGGCAACTATCCTAATACTGTTAGAAGTAATCATGGAGATTACCTAACTGACAGGTTTATCGGGTGATATTTCCGAGGGAAAGATATTTCCAGCTGTGTTTTACCCTTTCTGTCCTTTTCTGGTTTTTTATTTTTCAATACGGTTACAAATAAAATTGGTGCTGATGAGTTGAAACTTTTTCATCTTTTACCGTTCCATGAATAGATGGCGGTGTACATGGTTCGATTATTTGCACAAGGTGCCTCTGATAACAGCATTTTGAAGTCTCCAATACTGAGGTATAAGTATCCTAGTACATGCATGTACAAGCACCATAAATCAATTTCCAAAGCCAAACTAAATATATAGCCAACAAAAAAAATGCAACACGCATGCGCCAGGATTCTGTGATACCGTAGTACAAGGGACATTATTCTGCACCAGGTCTGTATGTACATGACTGTAAGTGAGTGGAACAGCAACTTATAAACTGCTCTACAGATGTACAATAACATGCTTCCTTCAATCTTAGGATATACACTACAAAGCTATTAATTCAATTAAGGAAACCCAGTTAAAGGGGGTTGGCCACTATTACAAAACTTTACCAGGTTTTTACAACAGGTCATCCTTATATCACTTACCCTGGTAAACTTCCTGTAAAGAACCCCGGGACTGGTGGTCACATCAACCTCTGGCAGTAGGTTTTGCCACTTCTGTGACCTTCCATGTCCTGCTGCCTTTGGGTGGTGACATGCAGTCATTGTTTAATTCACGACCCCTATGTCATAATCACTCCCATAGCAGTAATATGGGAGTGGTGATTCACGAGGGCTGTGCATAGAGTAATGACTGCACGTCACCCATATCCGCTGGAAAGGCGGCAGGACATGGAAGGTCACAGGAAGTTGCAAGTCCTGCTGCCAGTGGTTCCCCCCCGTGAACACGGGAATAAATCAATCTGCAGCCACACATACGCTCACAAGAGGGGAAAAAGACTTGTAGCGGAATTAATTGTGACGCCAAGTCAAGGATGATTGTTGAACTTGGGATCTTGGGAGATGATGTTGGGACGGTCAGTGCTGATGTATTTCAAATGGTCACCGATTGGGTTGGCTCCCAAAGGGGCTGGATTGCCGAAGCGATGTTCTTTGCTCTGAACCCGCCGGAATACACCGAGCTGGACCAGGTGAAGGTAAGCGTGTCCCAAGCGACACAATTTTGTTTTTAAATGCAGCGGTTTTTCCGAAAACGTCGAGTTTTCATTCGGCCACGCCCCCCGATTTCCGTCGCGTGCATGCCAGTGCCGATTCGCCACAATCCGTCGCGTGCGCCAAAATCCCGGGGCAATTAGGTACAATCGGCGCAAATCGGAAATATTCGGGTAACACGTCGGGAAAACGTGAATCGGGCCCTTAGTAAATGACCCCCAGTGTGTGTAGCAGTGAGAGTTAGTAAGAGTCTGATTACTCCGCCCACCCACAGTGATTGGCAGTAAGAGTTCTGATTACTCCGCCACACACAGTGATTGGCAGTAAGAGTTCTGATTACTTCGCCCACACACAGTGATTGGCGGTGAGAGTCCGATATTCCACCTACACACAGTGAGAGTCCTTATTTCTCTGCCCACACACAGTGATTGGCAGTGAGAGTCCTGATTACCCACCAATACACAGTAATTGATAGCGAGAGTCCTAATTACTTTGCCACAGACAGTGACTGACAGTACGAGTCCTTATCATCGCCCACACACAGTGATTAACATTGAGAGTCCTGATTACTCTGCCCACACACAGAGATTGATGGGGGAGTCATGATTACTCCGCCAACTGGATTCGGGTCCGGTCGGGATTTATTAAGGTAGTTCCTCCGCCGTCCACCAGCTGGTGCTGCTGCGCTGAAGAGCTTCGGAACGCACTGGAATCCCCCGAGCCGGGCTGAGTGAAGGTAAGTGCAATTTTCGCGACACTTTTTTTTTTAAATGCGGAGGTTTTTCCGAATCCGTCGGGTTTTCGTCCGTTAACGCCCCCGATTTCCGTCGCTTGCATGCCGGCGCCGATGCGCCACAATCCGATCGCGTGCGCCAAAATCCCGGGGCAGTTCAGGGGAAATCGGGGCAAATCGGAAATATTCGGGTAACACGTCGGGAAAACGTGAATCGGGCCCTTAGCAAATGACCCCCAATGTGATCATCAGTATGTGCACAAAGAATTATGTCAATTACTGTGTGTGGGCAGGAATCTCACTGCCAATCATTGTCTATGGGCGGAGTAATCATGACTCCCCCTATCAATCTCTGTGTGTGGGCAGAGTAATCAGGACTCTCACTGTTAATCACTGTGTGTGGGCGGATGATAAGGACTCGTACTGTCAGTCACTGTCTGTGGCAAAGTAATTAGGACTCTCGCTATCAATTACTGTGGATTGGTGGGTAATCAGGACTCTCACTGCCAATCACTGTGTGTGGGCAGAGAAATAAGGACTCTCACTGTGTGTAGGTGGAATAATCAGGACTCTCACCGCCAATCACTGTGTGTGGGCGGAGTAATCAGAACTCTTACTGCCAATCACTGTGTGTGGGCGGAGTAATCAGAACTCTTACTGCCAATCACTGTGTGTGGGCGGAGTAATCAGAACTCTTACTAACTCTCACTGCTACACACTGGGGGTCATTTACTAAGGGCCCGATTCACGTTTTCCCGACGTGTTACCCGAATATTTCCGATTTGCGCCGATTGTACCTGAATTGCCCCGGGATTTTGGCGCACGCGATCGGATTGTGGCGAATCGGCACTGGCATGCACGCGACGGAAATCGGGGGGCGTGGCCGAATGAAAACTCGACGTATTCGGAAAAACCGCTGCATTTAAAAAACAAAATTGTGTCGCTTGGGACACGCTTACCTTCACCTGGTCCAGCTCGGTGTATTCCGGCGCGTTCAGTTGATTTTTAGCGCAGCAGCGCCACCTGGTGGACGGCGGAGGAACTACCTTCATAAATTCCGTCCGGACCCGAATCCTGTTCAGAGAACGCGCCGCTGGATCGCGAATGGGCCGGGTAAGTAAATCTGCCCCACTGTGTGTGGGTGCAGTAAAAAGGACTCTCACCGCTAATCACCGCGTGTGGGAAGGGTAATCAGGACTCTCTGGAATCCAACCAGGATTTACTGCAAAATCCTGTTCCCCATCTGAACTTCCGAAGCTCAGTTTTTCTCCATCATGGTACCTTTTTGATTGATCTTATGTCCTCCCACAGTCAGATCATCTCAATATTCTTTACTTATAGGCAGTAGTGATGAGTGGACCCGTAAAGATTTTGAATTTTAAAACTTGTTCGGTCAACCAATCAGTGACATCCGCGTTTGGCAGCAGTACTGATCGAGACTGTTTATATCACATAGGCAAAGTTGCATTAAAATTCCTGCGGCAACATGTGTGCCATCACTAATGTCCGCAATCTATTCCCCCCAAACTTCTGATGATCGGCTCCACTCACTAATGGGCACTGCTCTGTCTGTGAATAGAGTTCATTCAGGGTAGCCGTTCTAGGACCCACTAATATTGGGATCAGGTTTTGCAAGGTGACTCTTGCCTATTAGATAAGCAGGAAGAAGGGTTAGCTCCTAAAGGAATTCTCCTTTAAGAAGTGAAATCTTGGGTATTAAACCATTTCGGAACTAGGAATACATTTGCCAGTCACATATCAGCCAGAAAGTTACATTACATTAAGTTGAGCTTCTGTAACAAAGTAGCAAGCTGGCTCCAGCCATGCATAATAGTGCAGTTATGACATGTGTATCAAATATAGATAGAGGGACCATAATGGAGAAGACATGACTCGGTGTGCAAGTGCGTAGTAAAATTACATTTACTGGGAGACAAATGAGCGCACTCTCTGTAATTCCCTTAACGCTTAGGTGGCTTCTATCGCATAGGATTTAATGGGATGGGTTTATGTTAGAAATCCTTGTGCTATGGATTTGCAAAGTTAAATAGGCTTTATGCATAACTTTAAAATACTTGGCTTTTATTATTTTTCTCGCTAGATTTTTTTTTCTCATACATTCAGCGTTTGTATTGTCATCTTCTCCTTTGTCTTGTAGGTAACTCGCTTTTATTGAACTCGTCTCTTCAACCTGACTTAACAGTGAGCAGGACCTACAGCGGTCCCATTTGTTTCCAGGATCCTATGGACAAAGAAATCATGACTGAGTCTTCAATATTTAACCCTCTCACAGACATCAAGGTCAAGGTGCAGAGTTCCTTTATGGTTTCACTTGGAGTGACCGAAAGGCCCGATTTCCATGGAAAGACGATATCAGGGACCTTTCCACATGGTAATAACAGGTGCTTCGGTACCCTACACAACCGAAATAAAACACCCTATATCCAGAACCTGTCTTCTATATCATCCAAGTCGGAAATGAGAGTCTGTGGAATTTTTGGACATCAAGGAGGACGACTGGTTATGCCAAATACAGGTATTTTTCTTTTACTCTATGCAACTAGGTTAAATGCACATTTAAGGAAATTACGAATGAGACGTTCCCACCAGGGTCTGACAAGGATCAGACACTTATTTCTCTGCAGAGTGGTATTGGTGCAAGGTCCTAGACATGTGGTCACAATGGCCCTCTCCTGGCTCATAACAATCCAACACCACCAGTCTAGGCTAACAGTGGCATTGTAAGAAGTTGGCTCACACAAGTGTTAGGATACCCCCTAGGGCACTCCAGTCTGACAAGGATCACAGACTTATGTCTCAGGAGTAGAGGGTCTTGGTGCAAGGTCCTAGCTGTGGTCACAATGTCCCTTACCTTGCTGATAACAATCCAACACCACCAGTCTAGGCTAACAGTGGCATTGTAAGAAGTTGGCTCACACAAGTGTTAGGATACCCCCTAGGGCACTCCTGGCTGACACACCAGAGTCTGACAAGGATCACAGACTTATGTCTCAGGAGTAGAGCGGTCTTGGTGCAAGGTCCTAGCTGTGTGGTCACAATGTCCCTTACCTTGCTGATAACAATCCAACACCACCAGTCTAGGCTAACAGGGGCATTGTAAGAAGTTGGCTCACACAAGTGTTAGGATACCCCCTAGAGCACTCCTGGCTGACACACCAGAGTCTGACAAGGATCACAGACTTATTAGAGGAGTCTTGGTGCAAGGTCCTAGCTGTGTGGTCACAATGTCCTTACTCTGTTGCGATAACAATCCAACACCACCAGTCTAGGCTAACAGGGGCATTGTAAGAAGTTGGCTCACACAACTGTAAGGATACCCCCTAGCGCACTCCTGGCTGGTATAAGGAGGCCAATGAGGGTGAATGTTAATGACACATAGACACACAGAGAAACCATATATTCCAACTCAAAAGCCTTTATTCCAAAACTGGGGTCCTCCAGCAGTAACAATGATGGCACCAAATCTGTCTGGTATCAAGTTGAGTGGAGGTAAAAGGGGTAAACTGTGGCTTATGCTTGGATTTCTCTCTCGGAATTGACGCTGTAGCACACAAAATATCTTTTGGCTGAATAAGTCTTTTGAAGATCTGAAGTGAAGGTCTGCATACTGACTCACATTGCACTAGTCTTCTCTTCATACCCACTTCTCCAAAATCCTGCCTAAAACTTGAGAGGAACCCTTTTTATTAACTTCAGGTTGTCCCTTCTTGAAAGTTCTAGGTGACACACTACCTATTCAAATCAGTGCATTGCCTGTATATTACATCACAGTCCTGGTCACCCAGTGTGTGAGATGTTCTTGGTGATACATTCACTTCTGGTTAGGAGATAGGAACTTTCCATGATGGGCCATGGAGCTCTGAGCTATATAAAGTTATATTAAAAATTACATGTTTTAGGCAATTTTAAATAAAAGATAGTATAGTACAGTATGGTATAGTACAGTAACATACATAGAGAGAGTATATGAAGCACACAGGGGGCCACATGCTCACAGCGATGTGCTGGTTGTATGCATTGTATGTCAGTACAGGTGTGAACAGTGACACGGTACATAAATAAGTTAGGACTTGTTAGGAGCTGCGCCTTGTTTATCAGCTACAACAGTGAATAATTTACAAGAAATACTAGTAGAGTCGTGTCTTGAAATAGATGTCCTTTGTACATACAGATACCTCACCCTGATCATGTACAGAGGCCAGGACAATCCATGTTG
Organism: Engystomops pustulosus; assembly: GCA_019512145.1. Lineage (NCBI taxonomy): Eukaryota > Metazoa > Chordata > Amphibia > Anura > Leptodactylidae > Engystomops > Engystomops pustulosus. Next base: position 28,415,374 of record CM033644.1, read on the forward strand.
TAGATAATTTATAAGTTCAGACTAAAATTCACAGTCTTTGTTTTCTCCAAATGCAGAAGCATGACATGAGGTCCCCTGTGTTTAGCGGAGACGTAAGAGGGTGTCACTCCATTCTACATGACACTGGTCCAGAAATATTTTGCACCCAGATACCTCCATAACAATGTACACAAGGGATGAAAGGGAATAAACACAATGTTACCTAACATGGAATAACACATCACAGTACAAGCAGAGCTACTACTAAACATAGACATGTCTTACTACAGGGGCAATGAATACAGCAATGCAACACAGTAATGAAACACTATGGAAACCGGCATGGTGAGATCACAAGCAGAGGTGCGTCACAGTGCGAGGACAATACACACAGTGATGTCACAGTACAGGGATAATATACACAGTGATGTCAGAGTACAGGGATAATGCACACAGTGATGTCACAGTGCGAGGATAATACACACAGTGATGTCACAGTACAGGGATAATACACACAGTGATGTCACAGTGCGAGGATAATACACACAGTGATGTCACAGTACAGAGATAATACACACAGTGATGTCACAGTGCGAGGATAATACACACAGTGATGTCACAGTACAGGGATAATACACACAGTGATGTCACAGTACAGGGATAATACACACAGTGATGTCACAGTACAGGGATAATACACACAGTGATGTCACAGTACAGGGATAATACACACAGTGATTCCCAGTACAGGGTAATACACACATGATTTCACAGTACAGGGTAAACACCCAGTGATGTCACAGTAATGGAAATACAACACAGTGATGTCACAGTAAGGGATAATACACACAGTGATGTCACAGGTCAGGGTATAATCACACAGTGATGTCGCAGTACGGGATAAATACACAACAGTGATGGTCACAGTACAGGGAGATACATAACACAGTGATGTCACAGTACAAGATAATACACACAGTGATGTCACAGTACAGGGATAAACCACGGGGATGTCACAGTACAGGGATAATACACGCAGTGATGTCAGGGTACAGGGATAATACACACAGTGATGTCACAGTACAGGGATAATACACACAGTGATGTCACAGCACAGGGATAATACATACAGTGATGTCACAGTACCGGGATAATACACACAGTGATGTCACAGTACAGGGATAATACATGCAATGATGTATCAGTACTGGGATATTTCTCCTAGTTAAAGATCTGACTTGGGTTTCTCCACTGCTGGAGCTCTCCCCCATGAATTAAATGCGATATAGATAAGTGTAGAGGACAGTGGTGGTGATATCCGCATCCTACCATACGTGCACATGCAGCGCCATCTATCACATACTATGTATCTAATTACTAGATTATATTAATAGCTCTGACAACCCAGAACTGATCATTACGAGAAATAAAAATAGTCGCCACTTAATGACACGATGAAGGGTGCCTGAGCTCCTCTCTGCTCCAGCGCTGGAGAAGTGTTGATAGATGGGGCAGCCCTTGTTCTGTCAGTACAGAGAAGAAACCTGAATACAATCAACATTTCGGTGACACTTCATGGCTGTCACACAAAGACCCATAGACAGGTGACGGTGACACAGCCCCCTCCCGCTGCCTAATTCACAAGCATATCACCCACCTTTCAAACCTGTCTTTTTCCATCTTGCATTCTGCTCCTGTATATATAAACTATGTGTCAGGACTGGCTCCATGCCAGCCGCGGGTAATTAGATGCTTCCAATAGCTTCCTCCTGGGAGATGAGCTTTAGGTGGGGGCAGGTCCTCCGGTGCTGTGTACTCGTCCTATCTGCTCAAATTGGGACTAAACTTTCATTTAATAATAATAATAAAAAACAATGTATTTCTTATTACGGTATCATATACACAATATATTCGAGGGAATATGCTAACGGTATTTACTAAAGGTATGTTCCTGAGGTAAGTAACCCCTACACACATACACTGCTCCTATAGCTATGAGCAGAGCCAGTGCTACACATTGAGCCCTTCACTTAGCAAAGACAGTATTTTAAAGTTTGTTTCTAAAGAAAAGTGTTTTGTTAAATACAAAATGTTCCCGTTTGAAATGTAGACTATATAATGTAGACTATATAATAGAGCAGGAGGAGCTAGAGAAGATTGTTCGTAATGTCCTATCTGCAGGCAGCATGTTATAGAGCAGTAGGAGCTGAGCAGATTGTGTGTAATGTCCTATGTGCGGGCAACATGTTGCAGAGTGGAAGGAGCTAAGTAGATTGTACATAGTGTCCTATCTGCAGGCAACAAGTTATAGAGCAGGATAGCTGAGCAGATTGTACATAGTGTCCTATCTGCAAGCAGCATATTATAGAGCAGGAGGAACTGAGCAGAGTGTGTAGAGTGTCCTATTTGTTTGCGACATGTTATAGAGCAGGAGGAGCTGCGCAGATTCTACATAGTGGGGGTCATTTACTAATTGGCCGAATCGCTATGTTTGTCGCTTGACACACGCTTACCTGCACCCAAGATAGAACAGTGAACTCCAGTGAACTCCGACGGACTTCAGCACAGCAGAGACACCTGGTGGACATCGCCGGAGAATGCGCCGCTGGATCGCGAATGGACCGGGTAAGTAAATCTGCCCCAGTGTCCTATCTGCAGGCAGCATGTTATAGAGCAGGGGGAGCTGAGCAGATTATACATAGTGGCAGTGTACATAGAGCTGAGCAGACTATATATACGGTCCTGTCTGCAGAAAGCATGTTATACACCAGGAAGAGTGTGGGAATATATAGTTTCATTACAGTTTTAATATATATTTAATGTACCTTAAATGTATTATATAAATCCTGCTCAGTATGGGCTTAGCTGTTGTGCTGACACTCTATTATTATACGCACATATATCAAAGGAAAATGTCAGCTTCTGATTAGGACCGGCCCCTGGACTTCTAATAACCAACAACCGTGGATATCGCATTATAATATACAGTACATCAATGTAATAAACGAGCTGCAGCTACATAACTTACTGTACAGATAACGCCTTCCAGACTATTATAGAAATAATGAACGTCTCATTAACAACACAAACATTGTTTCAGTTCAATTCTAATTATTTGCAAACCAATAAAGTATTAATTCTGTAACAAATTATCTATGTGTAAGTACTTATAGGATACGGGAACATATGAGATGTGCAGATCACTACATGTATCTCTCCAGCAATGTTTCACCGGGTTACTTGCTAACAGTTTATCATATTTTTCAGTTCTCCTGAAGACAGAATACATTTTGCAACATAATAATAATAATAATAATAATTATAATAATAATAGTATTAATAATAATAATGCATTAAAAATAGGAAGCCTTTCCAGGAATATAAGAGACACAAAAAAAAAAACCTTAACATGTAAATAAAATTGCCCATAAAATAGCATGCACATGCCGGAATCGATACAATTAAATGTGGATGTGTCATCATGGTGTTAAAGGAAATTTATCCCACTAAACTACTAGCTCCCTCAGATGGGGCATGAAATATCCTTTCTAGAATTCCCTGTTTTATGTGATAAATTACTAATTTACCTATAAAATAATCTCATCCAAAATAATGTAAAAACGAGCACAGAAGAGTCATATTTTGGCTGATGAGTCAAGTTTAGAGGCTACAGTGAGGAGGGGGAACTCTAGACACCCCTATATTGGGTTTTAAAGTACCCAAAAACATGGCATCATATTAAAGATACTAATTTCATCTTTTAGGCTTGTGGTTCTGGAGCTACAGAACTGGAAAAACAGAAAGGTAAAAGATGGCAGAAATTAGAATTTTCTCTGCAGCTCATAGAACCACAATTCCAAAAGATGAGATTCTTATCTTTAAAATGACATCAATATTATGTTTATTTGTGCTATAGAAACAAAAAGAGAAACATCTGAACTGGACTCTCATAAACTACTAGAGAGGGCTGATAAATTGATAGAATATGGTGTTAGGTTCCCTATAAAGGGTCTTCCTAATTTCCTCTTAGGCAGAGCGGTGTGAGGTGCCGAGACTTGTGTGACCACGTTGGCATCTTTCAAAAAAATAAGAGATATAGGGGCAGATTTACTCACCCGGTTCTGTCGCGATCCCGCGGTGCGTTGTCCAACGAGGATTCGGGTCTGCCGCGATTCACTAAGATTGTGCGCCTGAGTTCCTGCATCATTTGCTTCTGCGCTGAGGTCCACCGGAGTTCACCTGCTTCTTCCCGGTGCTTGTAAGTGTGTGTCCCGTGAAGCATTTCTAAATGTTAAATCCCGCGCGTTGTCGGAATTTGTTGGGTTGTCTGTCGCCCCCCCCCCCCTTTCCCCATTTCTGTCGTGTGCAAGCCGGTGCCCGGGGAAACCGGACGAAAAGGCGCTCGGCGTACCCTTAGTAAATGAGCCCCATAGAGTAACTACTGTGTTGACTTCTTCTGGGTAGATGTCAGTATAGCATAACTTTTCCCTGAGCAGCTCTTCCTCCCCTCTCACACCATACATTGCTCTCACCTAACATTTATTGTAATTCTGTAATCCAAATTTTTGGAAGTTTGAAGACTTTTGATGGAAACATTGACCTTGGAGAGAGTAATCCGTCTTCGGTCTCCTTCATCCTCAGAACTGTTGTATGTCCCAGAGTTCCCAGCTGACCATACCGGCAGCCGACTGATCCGGTATTCATGGCCTATCCAGTAGAGACTATGAATTAGAATAACCTCCATAGCACAGGAGTTTCACTTTAGAGGACATTTACCATCAAGATCAAGCAGCATAAGGGACACTTACTCATAGATCCAGGCACCGTGACTGTGGTAATCTTATATTTTTTATCCATGGCCTCCTTCCTTCTAAAATCAGCTCAGCTCTGGGGAAGGGGGGTGTTACCAGAGCACCTCTGTGCTGTAGCTTCACAGACAATGGGAGGGATGAAGTGCTCCTGCATAATGCAGAAAACCTGAAGTACAAAGGGGCTCTGGTAATGCCCCCAGAGCCCTTTTGGCTCATTGATATAAGTTGATTTTTGACGGAAGAAGGTCATGTAGTCACCATTACAGTCACGGTGCCTGGATGTATGAGTAACTGTCCCTGGTTTATCGTGATGGCTTTTCATGATAGATATCCTTTAAATCCCATGCTGCTCGTGGAAAAGCATTGTCGGACATTTACTGTAGCACTCCAGGAAAGTCCTTAGTGTTACCATGGCAAAAAAAAAAATCCTTGGTACTATCACTGTGGATGTGCTGGAATGAACAACAGGAATATTTTGTATTCAGCCTGTGTCTAGTGACTTTGAAGCTTAGATACTGAAGCTATCCATGGACTGCTTTGTGGTATATTAAATATATATTACTATTTCACAACAGACTACTGGCATCCAGCTCCTGGTAAAGAGAAAAAAACTAACCGGTGCGGATAGCTAAAGAAACTACAAAAGTCAGGTCACATCAATAAAACATCTGCTCGGAAATATGAAAGTTATACAGTATAAGAAGTCAGGATCTGATGCTTCCCTTTATAGTCATCACCTATTATTTGGGGTTACTGAATAGTTATACATTAAATAAATGCTCTTGTAATATGACAATAGTTCTAACATCGCTATAAATAGCATGGTTTAGGAACATGAATTTTAAGACAGTAGGTCCATTGTATGACTGAAATAGAGGATGAACACTGTCTAAAATGTTCTCTATAAACTTTGTAGACAGAGAATATAGAATTTTATTGATCTCTCTCTATGTTTGCATCAATCGCAGAAACAGCAGCAGCCTGGAGGACAATATACAGCAGTGTTTATATATTGTATATATACCTTATATACTCAAGTATAAACCAAAAATTATGCTGGAAAAAGTAACTTCTCTTGTACTTGAGTCTATAAAAAAATTAACACATACTCCCCTTCAAGTCCTCTTCTTGTTTCCAATGCTCCGGTCCCTCTTTGGGTCCTTCGGGTCCTCTTTGCATCCTTCGGGTCCTCTTTGGATCCCCATGCGATGCTGGCGGCAAGCATTTGACGTCATTGTGTGTGCCTGCCGTGCACAGAGACCCAAAGACGACTCGAATGACCTGAAGAGGAGCCTAAGGACCCGAAGAGGCCTCGGAGCATCTGAAGCAAGAAGAGGACCAGCAGGGGTCGTTGGAAAGGTGAGTACAGTGTTCATTTTTTTAAAGGCTTGGCACACTTGTGGCAGGGGCTTGCAACTATATACGGGGGGGGGGGGGGGGAGAAGCGGATGGAATTGCCATATACTGAAGGGCTGGTAGTCTATATACTGGGGGACTGGCAGACTATAAACTGGGGGGGGGGGTGGCGTTCTATATGCTGCTGGAGCTGGCAGGCTATATAATGGGGGGCAGGGGGCTGTCTGGATATATACTGGGGGGCAGAAGCTAGGAGACTATATACTGGGTGGGAGAGGGGGCTGGCTGGTTATATACTGGAGGTGCATGGGCTGGGAGGCTATATACTGGGGGGGCAGGGGCTGTCAGGCTATATACTGAGGGACAGGGGGCTGGCACGCTATATACTGGGGGATAAATACTGGGGGGCTATATACTGGGGGCAGGTGCTGGGAGGCTATATACTGGGTGGGAAAGGGGGCTGGGAAGCAAAGCCAACGGGTCTGTGCATGCGCAGAGCACACGCTCAAGGCGGCGGGGGTTCGGCTCTGAAGCCGGGGCTACTGCCCATGCGCAGACCCATTAGCTTCCCAGATGTGTGTGCTCATCTCCATTGAATTACATGCTGAAGATAGGGTAGGAGAGCTACAAAGAGGCTACCGGGGTGTGGCGTTCTGCTCCACCGCGCGGCTACTCCACACCCTAGTGTAATTTGCACGCTTCATGTAATTTGCATATTTACAAGATAAACTTTTTATCAAGATATCGGCCACTCAAGATTTTGAAATAAATAGTATAGGACTTGTTCCTAATAAAGGAATCTACCTTATTAAATAGATCCGTGATGATAGGTTTCCTTTAACAATATAGTCAGTGTAACTCTCAGCCAGTACTGCTATTTTCCTCAGTAACACAGTTTAGTAGATATGTGCCCAAAAACATAATCCTAGAAAAGAATATGAAAGATGAAAAAGGACATTGTATTTTGTCAACTGTGTATCACAGCAACATTGTGTTCCGTACTCGCTTTCACCATCACAATGAGAACCCCACAGAGAGACAGATTCTAGACTTGATTTTGTGCAGGTGTCAAAAAGAGGAAAAGAAAAAAAAAAGACAAAAAATAAAAATAGGGAAAGAAGTGAAGATAAGAAAACAATGTGAGGGGCTTCAAGCTGCAGCGAGATCTTGTTTTATTGGGAGAACGACAGCCGTTCAAAGTATAGGAACCGAGAAACAGACGTTCAGAAACACAATAGTTACACAATTTAGTCGCCCCGGGGAGCCGAGGAAGTGTCATTTTAGGCCTGTTGGATGTGGAGGAGGGAGGAGGGGGAAGCGGGAGACACAAGTGCAACATTGACAGAAAATGACAGTATCTGCCCAGTGGTTGGAAACCATCAGCTGCCAAGTGACCAATCTGCCGTATATCCGAGAAAAAAATTACCCCATGGATGGAAGGGTTTACTGCCGTCAGTGGTCATCACATGGCAGCTCTATAGAGAGGACCCAGGACAGACTTAAGGGTTAACAGGACACATGAGGATCATAGCTAGGGTATCGGGCTCCTCTCTGACCTGCTGTCAGCATATGAAGGTAACTACCTGTAGTCTGCGGCTTAAGTACACAATCTGTTCTTTGGGTTTGTTCTTAAGTTGAATTTGTATGTAAGTCGGAATTGTATATTTTATAAATTAGCTCCAGAGAAAATTTGTTTTGGCCCAGTGAAAATTTTCACAATTTTTTGTTGTAATGGGACCAATGATTATCAATAAAACTTAATTACAGACACCTTACAGCTGATCATTGCAGCCTGGGACTATAGTAGTGTATCCAGAGAGCTTCACCAGAGGTCACAGTGGGCAGAGGGGTCCATCTGTAACTAGAGGTCGTCTGTAAGTCGGGTGTCCTTTAGTAAGGGACCACCTGTATACAATATATATATAACCTGACAAGGGTATAGGAAAAGTTATGATCCAAAAATAAAATGCCTTAACATTATGGACTTGAGTTAAGAATGAGATAATTGTGCTGTAATGAATGTATGTAATAATAAATTGGTCCCGATGTAATACTGTATGCAGCATTCTTGTGAAGGCCTGTGACTTTAGTGCAGACAATAGGGCAGATTTACTTACCCGGTCCATTTGCGATCCAGCAGGGCGTTCTCTGCGGTGGATTTGGGTCTGGCCGGGATTCACTAAGGTAGTTCCTCCGACGTCTACCAGGTGGCGCTACTGCGCTGAAGTACGCCGAGGCCCGCCGGAATGCACTGAAGTTTACCGGCCTATTCCTAGTGAAGGTAAGCGCGTGTCCCGCAACACTTTTAATTTTTTTAAATGCGGCGGTTTTTCCTAATCCGTCTGGTTTTCGTTCGGCCACGCCCCCTGATTTCTGTCGCGTGCATGCCAGCGCCAATGCGCCACAATCAGATCCCCGGAGCAATACAGGGAAAATCGGCGCAAATCGGAAATATTCGGGTAACACGTCGGGAAAACGCGAATCGGGCCCTTAGTAAATGGCCCCCAATGAGATGAATGCCCATCCCGCCCATCCCACTCCACACCCCAGTAGCCTCTGCTGTCCAGCCTCCTTGCACATCCTCGATGTACTGCTGATCTAGCTTGTGTTTAAGCATAAGCTGTAGTCTCGCCACTGGCTTTTTCGGAGCTCTGCATATGTGCAGTAGCTCCAGCTTCAGCGACAATGCGTGGCTTTGCATAGGTGTGGGCAGACCATCGAAGAAGCCGGCCTAAACTAAAGCTTTTGCACAAGCAAGATTATGAGGATGTGCAAGGAGGCCGGATAGCAGAGTCTACTGTGGCATGGAGTAGCCTTTGGTCCCACAGCACAGACAGGATAATTTGCATAAATCGAAGATAAAGTTTTTTTTCAGGTTTGTCTATATAAAAGTTGAAAAGGCGATGTCTTTATTCCATCGTGATGGGTGTCGACATTTTGGCTTGGTATGAGCCTTTCCTCTAAGTTACAAAGATAGATATGGCCTTTCTAGAGCCAAAGAAAAGTTATGTTTTCCTAATTCGCTAAAGAACAGCTTGGATGAAAATGTCAGAAGAAGAGTGAAGAATTCAGGCGATACCTTTTTGAGGCTAACTGAGTATATTTGATGGTGAACTTTAGAGAATACTTTTTCTCTTGATCAGACATGATGTTTTGGCTGACGAAGAGAACTAGTATTCTGGAAAGCTCACCATCAAATATACTCAGTTAGTCTCAAAAAGGTATTGCCTGATTTCTTCACTCTTCTTCTGCTCTCCATGGCTAACACAGTACAAATCTCCACTACATGAGAATGTCAGGGCCGATTGTCTACTGTTCGATTACTTTCTCTGGACGCTAATACCGTTTAGGTAGGCCACAGCTCTGCTTCTCCCTGGTTCCCTGAACAATGTGGTGTCCCTCTGATCTCCAAGGACTTATGTCATTTCATGGATTACATTATGGACATAAACACCGCCTGGCTGTATAACATTAACACTCCACAAGGCCTTTCCATTTTTCATGCTATGACTTCTTAAGCTTTACAATTTTTGCCACTTCCAAAATATATAAAACCTTAGTGTTTACTTTCCATGCTGCTCCATGGTGTTAATGTCATGGCTGATGGTTGTGGCTCTGTATTAATCCATATAGTGTATACATATATCTTGGAAGCTGATAAGGTCGTGCTGTAGCTGAGAATTATGGATGTGTAATAGGGGCTAGACTCTACGTTGTGCTTTATGATTTAAACATTGGGGCTCATTTACTAAGGGTCCGAACACCGTACTTTCGCCGGGTTTCCAGAATATTTCCGTTTTGTGTCGAGCTGCCCCGGGCTTTTGCAGCACGCGATCAGATTTTGGTGCATTGGCGCTGACTTGCATGCAACAGAAATCGGGGGTGTGGGCGTCGGACAACCCAATGGATTCAGATGGAATTTAAAAAAGGATTTGTGTCGCAAGATCAAGCACTCACATGCACCAGGAAGAAGAAGGTGAATTCCGCCCCAATGGCTCCAAATCACTATGTTCATACTGCAAACCGTTCTACATTGCCATAATGATAAGTACAATAAAAACAACCTTTCTAAAGAGGGAGCATGAAATATTGGATGTTTGCTGTTTAGTGTGATCTATCATTAAACAATCAAAGAATGTAGACAACGTGCTGATATTCGTATATTCTTCCCAAAGCACTTAGCTCAAGAGAGGAAGCTGCAAAACTTTAAGAATATTTCTTGTGCTGTTTCTGTATGGAAACTACTACATATCCTAAGGGAGACACATAGGCAATAGGCCCCATTGCAAATATCGACATGGGAGGGACTTTCTTCATGTTGCTGGTCATCCATTGTTAAAGGGTCATTTCCATTCACATTTAATTTATTTCATTTGCCATATGTAAGCATTTCTCATAAATGTTGTCCCTTAGAAACGAGATAGTTTCCTCAGATACGACCACCCCATACTCATACAGCGGTGGCCACACATGCGCTATTAAGCCCTGCCTGGTGGTACATGCAGTATCTCCCGGACATTTCATATAAAAAAAACCTTTTGTTTCTTTGTGCAATCACTCCAGCAGGGGTGGTCGTATCCAAGGACACTGTCTTTTTTCTAAAGGACCATATGACTTTATTTATGAGAAATTATCTTCACACAGGTAAAAAAATTTTAATAACATCTAATTGAAGAAATGTATATATTTGGCAGATTAATGAATGTGAATCCCCAGACGAGAATACCCCTTTAAGGAAGACAACAACATGACCATAAGACTTTTCTAGCTTCCACTTACTTTAAGAAATTATCTACAAAGAGTAATCCCAACTGGGAATTGTTTGAAACATATATAAGATGATAAGGGGGAAGCTAGTCCTAACATGTGACCCAAGCCAATCAGAGCAAGGGTCATGGATCCCCTACCTTATACCTAATGTACAATGAAACAACAAGCATTCCTACTTGCACTCAAAAACAAGTTAGGTTGGAAATGTACTACTAGCTACTTCCTAAAACACCACCATTTTCTAGACCCCATTGTGTGGCCTCCAAAGTTTTGGTCCATTCAAAGAAAACCTAGTCAACATTGAAAATAGACGTCCATTGACCCAGAGCAGATGATGAAAACGTAAGTGTCATCTCTGGACTCATGATTGTACATGTTTCGGTGTTTCTTCTTTGCTTGTGAAATTATTGAATGGAAACACGATGACTTGTTCAGCTGCCAGACTGAATAAAAGGCAATGCTAGGTAACAGGTGTCCGGGTTAATCAAGGCTAGCTTGTCGGAGGACACGGGAGAGGAATAGTAGCAGCTTCTTCTAGGGTCTACGGCAGAGACTTGTCACACTCTGCATGGTATTTGGATATACGCTTGGCTGAACGCTAAGCTGTATTTGATCATTTCCAGGCTAATTTCAGATTCTTCTCAGGGATGAAAGTAATGAGTAAATAGATGTGTTCTCTGAGATAGCAGGGCAAATGCAGGAGAAGGCCTCCCGACACACTGTGTGCACTTTGGGCCATCGCCCAGTACAAGGCTACATTTACATTGGGCTCAGCTGGCTCAAGGAACCAAATTGAATTAATTGTGATGTAGCCAGGAGATATTGGCCCTTGTCAGAATCCTGCTACCAGTCAGCAGAGGATGTTCATGTTCTAAAATACAGACCCATTCTGTATATTTTACCTCTCTAATACTGCAAAGTTTAAAATGAAGGAAAGTAGGTAGACAAATCGTAGTTAACCAACTTAACCAACTTAAGTTGAATTTGTATGTAAGTTGGAACTGTATATTTTATAATTGCATAATTGTAGCTCCAGACAGATTTTGTTTTTGTCCCAATGACAATTGGACTTTCTAAATTTTTTGCTGTCATGGGAACAAGGATTATCAATAAAACTTCATTACAGACCCCTTACAACTGATATGCAGTTAGTTGTTTTTTAAAATTTTGTTCCCTTTAGCAGAAAAATGCTGTGGACATACACTGTAATGAAGAATTAAAATTCTACTGCCCCTCTGATCAGTCCGTCCACATCACATGTCCTGCACCTGCCTGGGCAGGTCATGTGATCATCACTATGTTTGGCTGTAGTCGGTTGGTTGCAGTGCATCCAGTATGGCCAGTGTTGTGGTGCGACCAATCTCAGTGAGGTAATGTGCAGTGATGGCAGTTACACATCATTACTATGGTAACAGAGCAGGAAAGTTAGTTACATCATCACTGAGAGCAGACCATAAGAGGGAGGAGAAGTCACTGAGAACTAAAACTAGATCATGGGACTTGTAGTTTCCAGTGGCGGCCATCTTGGTGATAATTCTGCATACATTAGAAAGCCCATAACATTTTGTGAATCATAAAGTCAAACTATTTATGCTCCATTTTGGGACTAATGACATTGAGTTTTATTATATTCATTTATTTATAGCAGTATGGGTTTTTGTACCAAACGTTCATATTCCCAGAATGTCCCTTTAACCCTTTCAGGACCTGGCCCTTTTTTGTTTTTTCATTTTCATTTTTTACTCCCCATGATTAAAAATCCATAACTTTTTTATTTTTCCATGTACAGAGCTGTGTGATGGCTTATTTTCTGCGTAACAAATTGCACTTCATAGTGATGGTATTGAATATTCCATGCCGTGTACTAGGAAGCGGGAAAAAAATTCCAAATGCAGTGAAATTGGTAAAAAAACGCATTTGTGCCGTCTTCTTGTGGGCTTGGATCTTACGGATTTCACTGTGCACCCCAAATGACCAGTCTACTTTATTTTTTGGGTCTGTGCGATTATGGGGATACCAAATTTATATAGGTTTTATAATGTTTTCATACATTTAAAAAAATTAAAACCTCCTGTACAAAAATTTTTTGGGGGATTTTGCCATCTTCTGGCGCTAATAACTTTTTTATACTTTGGTGTACTGAGCTGTGGGTGGTGTTGTTTTTTGCGGATTTTGATAACGTTTACAATGTTCGACCTTGTGATCACTTTTTATAGAATTTTTTAATTTTTTTAAATGACAAAAAAAGTACCATTTTCGACTTTGGGCGCGATTTTCCGTTACGGGATTAAACGCAGTGAAAAACCGTTATCATATTTTGATAGATCGGGCATTTTCGGACGCGGCGATACCTAATATGTTTATGATTTTTACTGTTTATTTATATTTATATCAGTTCTAGGGAAAGGGGGGTGATTTGAGTTTTTAGGGTTTTTTATTATAATTTTTTTTTTTTACTTTTTTAAATTTTTATTTTTAGTACTTTTCAGACTCCCTAGGGTACTTTAACCCTAGGGTGTCTGCACGATCCTATCATATACTGCCATACTACAGTATGGCAGTATATGGGGATTTTACTACTCATACATTACAATGTGATGATAGCACATTGTAATGCATGGGTTAACCCGAAGTAGCCTCGGGTCTTCGTGAGACGCGCCCACGCGCCGCCATCCTTTTGCAGCATTGCCGGCGGCGATCGAGGTGAAAACACCTGCGATCGGTGCTAGCGGGTGTTACCGGTAAGCCTTTGCTGCAATATGCAGCAAAGACTTACCGGCTCTGGAGAGGGCTCACGCGGCCGACCCGTGACGTGCTATTACGTCACGGGTCGTGAAAGGGTTAAATTAAAGCAGAGCATTGGATATCTAAACACGATGGAATCAGTTTTAAGTCAATGGAGTTTTTATCCTAGATAGGGCTAACGGGGAACTGTAGAAACCATACTAACCATACTCCAGTGAGTAGCAGGTTATGGACTCACTAGGTCACCTTACCATTCTGTTCAGTCTGTTGGATACTCTTTCACCCTTATGGGGAACTGACTTTTGTCGTGATTAGATGATTATTAAGGGGTTCACATACAATACATTAAGACAAGAAAAAATACAATTACAAACACAAAAACCACAGTGATCAGGAAACAAGTGGAAGGAGGAATCTGCCTGTGGGGGTTCACAATCTATATGGGAGGGTAGATGGAAACACAAGGTGAGGCACCGTAGCAGTGAATTTATGTAGTATTTTAGACAATCCTAAAAAGATAGTTTTTTGAGATCACCAGGTGTTAGACGGTCAAAGGATGGAAGTGAGAAATATCATGGGTTCAACATAGAAAGGCCAGGGACAAGCAAAAAGAAAAAGGAAAATGTGAGGGAGAGAACATTTTATCACCAGATTATTCCTGCTATGGCTAGGAGCCAGTACAGCCAGAGAGCCAATGTAGAAAGATGGACCCAGGAAGTGTGAGTGTAAGGAGGAAGTCAACTTTGCCGACAGGGAAATGTAGCATGCCAGTGGCCATGGACAACCAGCATTACAAAGCCTAAATTTTCTTCCAGTATTCAAAATATTTCCATATTTGTTGAACAAAAATTGCAATAATTACAAGCGATGGTCAAGATGGGTTAAGGGCTATATATATATATATATATATATATATATATATATATATATATATATATATATTTTATTTTTTTTCTGGTGATATTCTCCTGTAAAATTGCATTAATAAATAGCCTGCTGCTGTATATGCTGACTCTTATCTTGCGCCCACACAGCATAATATAACTTGAGAAAGTTGCGCGTCTCTCTTCTCACCAGAGCTTCCAATCAATAAAAAATGATTGATATAGATTAGGAAGTGACTGATGAGCTGTGTCACCCATTAACACCTCCCAAAGACCACCAGCCGTTCAACGTACACATTACCGCTCATCGTTAACATTAATTGTTCTCGACATTAACTTATGCAAATGTTCTATAAATCCATCAAACAAATTTCCATGTTGTAAAAACACAATAAAGTTACTCATCTAGCGAGGTTCTGCACATGGAGACTCTCTATTGATTATCCGCCTTCCTTTATAGCGCCGCTTTAATTGATGCCACAATTAGTCGTGAGTTATCATAATATTACTATTACTCTGTAACAAATGGGATAACATTGGATGGTGTTTATTGAGCAAGTGCCGTCTTTAAAAGAACTTGCATTAGAGAATGGAATGTGTATTAATTTCTCGAAATGGAGATTTAATGATGTTTTAAGAGGTTTTAGCAACACTGATAGTACCCAATACATTCTGGCCATACACTATTTCCTCGTCTCAGGCTGCAGTGTCCAGATTATTATATCACAGCTGTCTACTGCGACGATAGACTTGGTGCTTGGCAAATTGATCAGAGCGGTAGCTACAATATAGAGGTTGTAGGATGTTCTGTTTTATAAGCCACTTGAAAAGATGTAGATATAGTAGACTAAAATGGCGCTTATGGAGGAAATCAAAAGGGATAATGGGTTTTGCCAACTAAGTCAGATGGGTGTTAGTTTTTTTTATCCAGTCCTTAACTTAATACTGGAACCATGTAAAAGGGGCTTGCAAATATTTTTTGCCTTTACTGGCTTGTAGATAATGAATGTTCATCAATTGATTCTTCAGTCCTGCTACTTACTTTTGTTCTGTGTGCAGAATCTCCATGTTTCTTTGCCCCCTGGCAAAGCAGGGTACAAAATGTAAGTTGGTGTGTCATACAGTGTGGAATTGAGTTGTGGAGTTTGACCTCTGGTGGGTATTTTCTGTGATTTTATAGTGGCTAAGCCTGTCAGTGGATATAGGGATAGTACCAGTATGTGAAACCAGTGCACAGCTGCAGCACTTTAATCTGCTTATTGTGGGTGCTCGCCCGCCTGGGTGCTTCGACTCTCCACCCTCTAATACACAAATGCAAAAATAGGCCGCACACCAAATATAAAAAGAAAGTAGGTACTTTATTCACCCAAGTGCTACGTTTCGGATCCTATTCAGAATCCTTTCTCAAGGGCTTGAGAAAGGATTCAGAATAGGATTGGAAGCATAGCACTTGGGTGAATAAAGTACCCAACTTCTTTTTATATTTAGTGTGTGGCTTATTTTTGTATTTTTATCTCCCTCTCTAGTTATACCCACACTGTCCATTTATTGCATTTGAGTGTTTTTTTATGGATTTCATGTGATATTTATTTTGCTATTAAAGTTGAGATTTTTCAAATGAATTGTTGGATATATGGAAAAAATTATTTTTCTCTCATGGAGGTTAGATTGGGTATTGTTTCTCCATGCTTCTTTGTTTACATGTCTGCGCTCTGCTGAATAGGAGGAGCAAAAGCAGGAGATTGTGGCTCAGGTTTACTATGCAGTCAACTGGTTTCACTAGTAATGTTTTCCGGCACTAATTGTACCGGCACAATACTGTGCACAGAAAGAGGGATGTACATTTGTGGTGGACGCCGCATTTATGTTGGTATCCTGACATAAATGTATCGCACACCTCTTAAACTGAGTGCACTAAATAAAAAACTGCATTTTGCACACCCTTTGGGTTGGGCCAGATTAATAAAGACTGTTCTCCGGTCTTCATGAATCTGGGCACTCTGGAGGAAGGTAAGGCAAACTGCTTTAAGGACACTATTAGTAAATCTGATCCTATGACTCATTCTGCCTATCCTTCTCCTCTTACTGTCTCTGTCAGTGAGGAAGGACAATGAAAAGAGAGACATAGTGGATTATGACATGAGGAAGGCCTGTAGCAGAGAGAGAGAGGGGAAGCTATGTTTGTATGTAGAATTAAGCATGGTGAGACACAGAGACATATACATTAAGAGACATGTCTAATGGTAGAGATTATTGAAAAGTGGCCAACCTCTTTAATGTCTTATCACATAAAAAAATGAAAATTACAGTGGAAAGTGTGTGTCATCTATTTTGCTGGCAATGCTAGAACTACAGTTTAAACCATGAGTGGTTTTGTTCAGCTGCTTCTCATTCAAAACAGTAGTCAAAATTGAAGCCTCCTTAAGACTGGAGTTTACTGCAAGTAATTGAGGAACCTTTTTAGTTGAAATTCCTTGAACTGGAACACAGTTCTCTATAATCTGCTTTGTTTGCTGACTTTTCCTTGCACTTATAATTTTGTGCCATGTTGCCATCTTATTGTTACAATGGTTTGCACTTTGATAAATGATTTTATTCCGCACACTCTGACTAGGTTTTCTGACTATGCTTATTTGTCTTCCCTTTACCTCATCCTTCATTTTGTACAGTGTAGAATATGTTGCCCAGTTGACAGCATGCATTAAAGGTGGTCATTAGAGATGAGCGAGTATACTCGTCCGAGTATACTGCTCGGTCGAGTATTAGTATACTCGGACCGGCTCGTTACTCGGACGAGTATCTCGCCGGCTCGAGATCGAGCAGTAGATTAATAAAATAAATTGAATAAAAGTATTTTTATTGTAAAAAAAAAAAATTACACATGTTTGCAGATGTTTTACTTGTCAGAACACATTGAAATAACACTATTCTTCACTTTCCAGGTGTTCGCGCGTGTCTCCCGCTAAGTTAGGAGTTCGGAACATCTGGAATGTGAAGAATATTGTTCTTTCAATGTGTTCTGCACTTAAATGGTCCTGTGTTCACTGTTTTTAATGTTTTAATTCTATTCTTCACTTTGCAGCTGTGCGCGCGTATCTCCGAACTATCGGGAGACACGCGCGCACACCTGCAATGTGAAGAATAGAATTAAAACATTAAAAACAGTGAAAACACAAACATTTAAGGGCAGAACACATTTAAATAACACTATTCTTCACTTTGCAGCTGTGCGCGCGTATCTCCGAACCTATCGGGAGACACGCGCGCACACCTGCAATGTGAAGAATAGAATTAAAACATTAAAAACAGTGAACAAGTGCAGAACACATTGAAATAACATTATTCTTCACATTCCAGATGTTTGTGCACATCTCCTAACTTAGCGGGAGAAACGCGCGAACACCTGCAAAGTGAAGAATAGTGTTATTTCAATGTGTTCTTACAAGTAAAACATCTGCAAACATCTGGAATTTTTTTTTTTTGCACTGTTCTTTTACTGTTCAGTTTTATTAAAAAAATGCTCGGGTCTCCCATTGACTTCAATGGGGCTCGTTATTCGAGACGAGCACTCGAGCATCTGGAAAAGTTCGTCTCGAATAACGAGCACCCAAGCATTTTAGTGCTCGCTCATCTCTAGTGGTCATCAAATTTGAAGGTATAGGTGGGAGGATTAATAACAGGGTTTACCTGACCTGAGTGTGGCATTCTATACAATTGGCTTCTTTGGGGACATTCTTTTGTTCCACTGGAGAATTGAGTCCTGTATAGGTAGCCGAGTGCCATAGACAATTGTCCTGGATAAATGACCAAACATTCAGTGACAAAATAGCAAGACCCCAATTAAAGTTTTGTAACATAAATAAAAAAATGTCTATATTAGACAATATTTGAGGACCCTTTAGCACCGACAGATGTATGGAGTGCTCTGTGGGGTACATATGACCATCTGTGGGGTACCGCTGGTCATATACCCCCAAATATTCTATGGGTACCAGCTTGATGGAACTTAGCACAACTTAAAGCAATGAAATTCCTCATCTCCTATGTATTGCCCTTCACCGTCTCTATCTGCATTGCTCCCAATTCCAATAAGGACACATTTGTTAATAGAAACACATAAGGAAAGGACTATGAAGCTAATATTTAATACATTCTCTAGATTAACATATATAGTAATGCATTATGCAGATGTATTTTAATTCTTAAGTATGGATTAAGGATTTATAAGGCGAATACTCCAAGGCAAAGGTTATTAAAGTTGTGAGAGTGTGTAGAGTGTCCTGTCATGTACTATGTAGGGAGATGAAGTTTATTGATGTCTGTTCTAGTCAGGCATTCTCTCCCTGATTTTATCTCTAAGCTCCGTCTTGTTATTTTCCAGGGGTGAGCCTGTTGATCCCGCATGAGGCGATTGCAGAAGACAACTCATGGGAAATCTATCTGTCAGTCAATCAAGGGGAACCAAGGTAAGGAGAATGATGGGCATGTGCTAATGGAAACAAACAGAACAGTCTGAAATGAGAAAAGTGTTCTTTGTTTCAGGTCAGTGATACAGAATGATTGGAGTGGGAGCCTCGAATGGCTCTAGTTGGATCTCAAGACAAGCCCTCCAGATAGAATATAAGTGATTATTTTTATATAGTTTAGATTCAACAATAACCAAAACTACAAATTCAGATTTTTTTTTTCATGAAATGCAAGAAGTAACACCATTCTCTGGCTCATTTGTGCAAAAAAGTAATGTAACAAGGAATGATAGAGTGAGGCAGATTTACTTATACTGTCTAAGAGCTGAACAAATGTGGACTATATGGGGCACATTTATCAGGGCTGAACACTGAAATGGGTAAAATTCTTGGTTCATGGGCAGAAATTATGCCTATTTTCAACTTTACCCAATCTCTATGCCCACTTGGCATGAATGGGGGTGCAGTTGGTGGCAAAGTGGGCCAACGTGGCACCTTCCTAGCACAGGCATGCTTACAAGCTATAGCCTGTGCCCGTTCAGACACAGGCTATGGTGCAATACAGGCCAGATGGCGGGTCTTACTGGTGGGGGTACAAACTGATTTTTAAAATTTGGGTCCGACCTTTAATGGGTTCCCTTATGCAGATTGTTTGTAGTAATAGTACTAATTTTTAACCCAATAATCACAACACTACATTACAAAACAAGATCTTATACTTCTATGCTTATTGCAAAAGTATAGTTTGATAGTAATCAGTATATTAATATTGATATAGTGCAAGAACAAATTAGCTAAATTATTACAGTAAAACCACACAAATTATAATGGGCTAATTAATTCCTACCAATTAATTTCTATGAATGACTTCTGCTATTGGCTGTTCTGTAAGAGCTCCATTGATTATATGGGTCCTCCAGGACAAGTCAATATCAGAAGCCCAAGGCTGTACAAGGCATCTCTCGAGATCCCCTCTTCTGTTATTCATGAAGAACTCCTTTGTTGAAACCCCAGAAACGAGACGTCTGGAAATAATTTTCAAAATGCTTTAAAAATTGTACTGGGAATAGCCTATCATATCTTCTTGTTAGACCATGAATCATCAGTTGTTTTGTGAATTTCATTTTACAATGACATTAGGTCAGTCAAACCCACCAATTTTGTTCATGCTTGGTCGATGGTCAACCAACATCTCTCCGTGTAAGAAAAGATTTGGGTCTGTTAAATTTTAACATACTTAATCCATTGTTCCCTAGTGGGGCAATTTTCTCAAAGTGCATCTGGCAGGGGATTTCTCCCACCTCGATATTGGGAACGTGTACATGCTAGGTATATACTAAGGATGCATGTAAAGTATGTTGTCAGTGTGTTAGATATAGCTATAGAAGGAAACAGATGAAAGCATCTGGTAGTACAGTATCTAAGTGTAACTTTGGAGCAAAGTCACTCCATCTCTGTTATATAACAAACAAACTTGTTGCCCTTCTATTCAAAGTTCATCATGTCGCTCCGAAAAAGCCATTGCCTTGCTGTAGATCTTCTGATAAATCCCATTACAATGTGTAAAAGAGGCAACGTCTCCTGTTAACAGCATTCTACAATTTGCCAGTAAAACCACACGGGACATACTGATCACAGCTTCACGATCTAACAAAGACAGAAAATGCAGCAGCCAGCCCTCCCTTTCCTCCAAGAGAAGTTTACAATGCACATCCTACAGTAGGTCAGAAGGCGAACAATGGATTTTGGTAAATGTATTCACATCATTAGTGTACAATGAAGAAGGGTAGCCATGTTGTATGTTGCAAAGAATAAGAACATACTGTATAGTAACAATGGAGTCATACAGAATCACTTAATCAATTGTTTTTAATATATGTAAATAATGTGATGCATCATTTTTCCATCATATCCCTGGTGTCGTACTCCCTATGTTGGAGAAGGCAATTTCCGGTGAAAGTAGCACATATACTATAGACAAGTTTTGTCTGTGCACATTTATAGTAGACATAAAGTATATGATCTGAGGCCTTATTGTATTCAAACAGTGACAACTGATAAAGCTGTCAGGGGCATGTTACAAGCTGAGATGGATTAACAATGGACACACAACGGCACACATCCCAAAATTGGAAGATCTTGGTTCTCCTCATAAGTAAACAGCCAGTTTGGACAGTCAGGAAGATGTAGTATGCCAATCGGCGACCCTTGTTTTATTTCCTACTGCAACAGCATCTCTGGGATGTCAAGACAATTTAAAGGGACACTGTCTCTCAATAATATTTTACAGACATCACTTTTGCAATTTGTTTAACACAAACAAACAAGTTATGTAATGCCAACTATGAGGGCATCTATTATTCATTATAAGAGGCAAAGCCATGTGTTGTATTAAAGACGATTTCCAGGAGCACCTTATACAGATCTGGTCCGGCTGTCATATGGTTCATTCCAGATTACCTTGGGCAACTAAACTGTAGTTACGGACCAGAGCTCTGCGCTAATGAAAGATGTGCTAAAAAAAGAAAGAGCTGAGAAGCAAGATATGAAGAAAGATAAGATAATAGAGGTGGTCATCCTAGTCCAACCTACAATCTAACAGTGGTGGCCAGATAGTTGGGAAAATGTTAAAGGGTTTGTTTGGGATCTTTTTTTTTATTGTTGACATGAGGTGTTAGTTAAAATATTTGGACTCCTAGCTTTAATTGGACTCGACCCACAAAGTGTGGTGGCCCACCAAACTTTGCAAGTTCGGTTCTTCTCCAACTTTGGATCTGGGATAACCACTAGTTATGCCCTAGATTGGTGCTTGCATCAATTTTGGACATTAACTTTTTAACTGTTGCTGGCAATGTCCCATTAATTTAAATGCTGATGGTGACTCTGGTAGCAGCATTTAAAGAATTAAGACTCAAAATCGGTGGCAGCAGGAGGTGGATGTTTCTGGTCTGAACCCAGTCGTGAAGAAAATTTTTACATTTCAACAAACTGCTCATCACTATGGACTAACCTTTCCAAATAAAATCAACCAATTTGAAAATCATGCCATCCAAAAACTCTAGTCTGATAAAAGTAAAACCATAAGGGTTTATATGGGTTCAATACAAAATCAAAGAAGATGATGCATGGTACACATAACATTCACTTTCAATACTAGCGTGTTTGTTATGCATGATCCTTGTTATTCGCTATTTTTTCTTATCCATGACTTCTGAGCATCTGAAAATTTTACATTAACTGCACAAAAGCCTCGGTTAGCCATGAATGAGAAGAGCTTCCTTGAATCTTTTTTGTTAGACAGATTCAACAACAACATGTCTACAGAAATGAAAAGCCTTGACTACGACACCTTATCAACCCGGCAAATTCAGTCTTTTCAAGCCCATTCACCTCTTCATTAAATTAAGAGACAGAACTTATATGGTTCCCATCTGGACTAGTCCAGACAAGTCCCTGATAAGGACACAATGTTTACCCTATTTTCTATAAAGCTGTTTAAAATGCACTCTTTTTTTATCAATGTCTGGTATATAGATTTTAACTGAATTACGCCCCTTGCTGCTTTTATCCCGGAGTGGGAAGAGATTATTTTTAATATCAAGCATCAGACAGTCGTATCTGTGGCAAAGCAGGCAAGAATCCTGGGATAAGATATCTACAAATAATATAGAACCATATAGAAGATGACTTTTACTGTTTATTGCAAAAAAAAAATTTGACCAAAACATATTCTGTAAAGAAAATTGCACGAACAAAACATTAATCTTATGACAGTCTATCACTATTCTAACTAGTGATGAGTGGACTCCAACCAGCAGTCTACTTCAGTCAGAATTTTGGATTAGGGTTTGGCTCACTCCCTTGCCATTTAATACGTCCGATCAATGTTGACTATTTCAAATTACCCCAGCAACGTGCCTGTCTCAATTTTTACAGAGGTCGACTCTCCTTGATGACCTCAGGGGGAGAGTCAACGCCCTATGGTGATGTGCTTAGGATACTTAGGTGCTGCCGTCAGCTTTTCCATGCCATTTTAAGAGTTGACACCCACGATCGATGCCAGCACCAATCTCTGGTGTTAAATAGTGAGAATTCAGGCATTAATCTTTCTCTTTTTGCCTTCTAATTATTATTATGTCATGTCACTGCATTAGTCTGCACCTATTTATATGTATATTTCCACATAATTTTTATTCTTATTGCCAGATAACAGTATCATTTATCACTCTCAGTTTAGCAATTAGAAATGGTTAAAGTAAAACAGGTTTCTTACAGGGTTTTGCAGCTCACAAGTATATCATATGTGTTTGACCCCCCATTATTTACGTGCATCAACATATAGTTGTGTCCTTCCTACTTGATCCCTTAACCGGACATGTTTATAAAGCACAAGATGATCAGTTAACTTTCTAATTTGGGGGCCCCTTGTACCCCAAATGAATGAAGCAGGAGTTTTAATCGATGCTGCGGCTTCATTCATTCTCCAAGGCACTGACAGGAGTAGCCGATTCCTGCATTATCTCCGCCAGTGCCATATAAATATATAGAGCAAAAGTCATCATCTGTGACCAGCTGGTCTGTTCATTTGGGGTTACAATGGACCTTCAGTCTTCTTATCATAGGCACGTTTTGTAATTTTTTACACTTTTTCTACAATGAATCACTCAAAGTTATGAAGAGCTATTGTGCATTCTTATTCATGTTACTTTCCCCTACCAACTGATTGAAGGCGGTGGAAGGCAATACAATGACTGTATGACAGATATCTACCTACCAAAACCATATACTTTATTTAGGAAGCATATAGTGAGAAGGCCAATATAGTCCACAGTATAGGGAGTATCATGTTGTTTTATCATATGGCACCAGAGAAAGCCATCAATGCAAAGTCATAACAAAACTTGAAATACATTTGCAAGTCTTAAACACACTGCATTCATAGAATACTGTCATATAAGATACATTACAATGTAAACTTGCACACACAGCTCTTTGGGTCCCCTAATGCATAGCAGATATAAAGCATTCCCAATGGGACGCAAAGGGATATCAGATCTGCTGACTAGATAAGATTTGCAGGATCGGGATATACAGTGAACAGTGTATTGTTGGTGATCAATATGACCATATGACCTATAAACACTGCACTTCTTCTCCTTTTATCTCCTCTCCTATCTCTCCCCATTCATCAATTTCCTTATCTGTTACGCTCTCCATTTTCCAGTCTATCGGCTATATTCTTCCAGCTGGGAATCAAGATCCTGTCTTATGTTCTCCTTCTTCCCTTTCGCTCTCCTCTATACTTCTGCTGACCTTCTTTCTCTTCTTGTTGGCTCCATTAATGGTCCCCTGGGACTCTCTTCATACTTTCATGTATCATGAATGGGACCTAATGGGTTTTTAGCACCTGTCTGTGAATTAAAAGCTTTTACCAACTGGAAAGGTGAAGAAGAAAACTGCTATTAAATGGGAACATCCACAAGGGACTAAACAATCCCCAAACACCACTTTTGTGTTTTCACATTTCTACGTTCAACACTTTTAAGATGTTATGCCCTGGAGCAACACCAGCTGTATATACCTAAAAGCATGTATAGAGCATTAAGCAATCCTATTCTAGGTCTTTACACAACTATATATATATACATGTACATGAAAAGTTCAGCTTGGTGGAATATCTTGCAAAATGCAAATTGGATCAAAAGATCTATCCAATATTACCGAACTCGGCCCATCTGGGCAAGTTCAAAATTTGAAAAGGAACCCCCATTGTTTTGCAGATTTAGATTCCCCAGGAAAATTCACATTAATTTCACCAAGGTCAATTTTCAATTTTGGTGACATTTCACCCAAAATGGAAACGTGCGCAAAAGCATAGAAAAGGGGAATATTTTGATTCAATTACACACCATATGAAAAATCTGAAAATAGACAAATGTAATATTTTTTATAAAAGCTTTCCAATGTTGCCAAATTCAAGCACTTAATGTAGAACATTCGATATTGGAAAACTTTGTAGACAATGAAAAAAAAATCCCATCTTTAAGTTAATCAAGCTCACATTAAACTAGCCCACGTAGAGAACAGAAAACTACTATGTCCACGTCGTTGTTCCTGCCTTATGCTGAATTTAGTTTGTACATACAAAATGATATTTCCTCCGCTTCATCCTTGGGGTGTGGAAATAAATAGTTAAATTTAGTATCATTGTATAGATTTTTAAGAAATATTTTTTTTTTCTGTTTTCAATCCGATGTCTATTTCACTAGATATCCTCAGTTTCGAACAATTTTTTACCCATTATTTTCAGCGATTACAGCTCTTTCTTGTGTCCAGTGAAAAACTGGAATCCTTGATTGAATCAATGTAATATTTCCAATCTGCAATCAAAAATGGGGGTTCTCATTCAAGATTATAAAGCTGTCTCCTACCACATGCCCCATAGGTGGAGGTTGGAGGCTGAGTTTGGTTTAATTGGATAGATCTTTGAAAAATATTTGACCCATATATTTTTCCTTTTGATCTGATGTATATTTGGCAAGATATAACTGACCTTGTTGTAACACCCTGTATTTATATACATACTATAGGAATAAACTGAAATTCCACAAATTTTTCTTTATTTCTTTTCTGTGTTCCCATTGTGTCTCATATGGAGGTGTATGTAAAAAAAATTGTCCCGTCCTGTTCTCGTCTTCATTTCATCAGTTAGTTGTTAGTTGACACAGGGGCTTGACATACATGTAGCAGATTAGCAAGTTGATGCTATTATTAAAAGTCTTTCAAGGGTTGACTTTAAAGTAAAGCAGATAAAAAATAAATAAAAAATTCAGTAAAACATAAACACTAACACTCTTTTCTTTAAAGTATGGCATGGCTACTGCCTGCATGCTGTATGATAAACCTTCAAGATTTACTCGATGCCACAAACGAAAGCCCTGTTATCCAGCTGTCAGAGAATCTAATCCCGAGATTACATTGTCCAGCCAATACTAGTATATAAAACCAATCAGGCGTGGACACCAGAAAACTCAGTGTTTAGTCATCAGAGCTTTAACCGCACTCCGAAAAGTAAGAAGAGAATAAAGGGGAAATCGATGTAACTAGAAATAATAGAACTCAACTCTGTTAGGACAAGACTCACAACTTCTCCCAGGGAATATCATAATATTGTGTAATATTTCACTATGATTTTAAAGGTTGGAGTGGACATGTCCTCTTTGAGGATAATATAATTCCATTAACATGTCAGCGTCTAGGCCTATAGGAACTATTCTTCATTTATATGAGACTGCTGACGCTAGGATTGTAAAACCACATTAGATCAAACTTGACGTTGCTTCTTAAAGCTTCGATTTTTCCCTGATTTTATCATATACCAAGTCAAACGATGTTGAAAAAGGAATATGTTGTTAGAAAGCTGGTGATGGTTGATGTTGATTCTATAACCACATTTTGTTATGTCTTTTTTACTTTCTTAATAGTTTGCAACTGGAAGGTTCAGAGGTTCTTCTGGGACCGGAAGTGACCTGCGGACCTCTTGATATGACCTTCTCTACTCCTGTGGCCTTAACCATCCCTCACTGCGCTGAAGTAAGCATTGAGCATTGGAACGTCCGGCTCAAAAGAAGATCACAACAGGGCAAATGGGAGGTAAGTGACAATGCAATATCTACTCTATTATCTATTAAGATGAAAAAAACTAATACCTTAAATCAGTTAAAGAGAGGAGAACCTACTTATATAATTCAGTCATAATCGGGGGCAAATTGGGAGGCAAATACAGTCAAGTTTCAGCAAAGAGCTTATGAGTTAAGTAAAAATTTGCAACCATCCGAATGTTAAACCATTGCATTAATTGTAATCAACCATGTACCATGTTTTCACATTTATACAACATAAAGATCTAAATCTGTAAATATCATCAATGCAATGTCAACTTTATCTATGAAAAATGTACCGGCAGTTACAGATAAATATTCACATTTGTTGCTACTAAATTAAGCCCAAAATTAAACTCCTTTAAATAATATTTTTTAATCCTTCTACCAAAGAATATGAGGATAGATTTGGTTTATCAGTGTACAAAGTTCCAAAATTTGCTCATATCATTATAAATACCAAAATCAATGGGTTCATTTTAATGAAGATGTGTCCACCTAATATTTTGTTTTCATAAGCTACAGACAGTATGCAAAATATTGGTTTTAATTAGCAATGAGCAGACCCAAAGTGCTATGTTCGGGTCTATGCTGAACATTACAGATTAGGATCCTGAACCCAGACTTAAGCCAGAAGTTTGGGTTTGGTATTTGGACTCCCAAAGGTCCAGCACCAATCATGAGTGTTGCACTAGGCACCTGGGAATGGCTATAGAGGAGCAGTTTCCTCCCACCTTTGGGAAACCGCTCCTCCATGTGCCCTTTATAAATATATGAATAACTCCCTTTACTTGGAAGTGGCAATAGATAAGCAGGGGGTGTCGCTAAGCCAAGTGATGGGCATTTTCATATATTTGAAAGGGACACCTGGAGTAGCGGTCTCCCAACGGTGGGGGGGCACTGCTCCTCTATAGCCACTCCCAGGGGACAAGTGCCTAATCACAGAGCACATGGCATTGAAAGGTACTATATAACATATCTTTTTTTCTTTGGCAGTGTATGAACTATGCTCTGTGGGGACTAGGGGTGTTCTAAAAATAGGTCTCCTGGTGACAGGTTCCCTTTAAATTGTGATGAGTGGACCGCTCTACTGGATTTCAAATGCCGCCACTGGATTTTAGAGCGGCATTGGTAATTGGTAATTGGTACCAGAACCAGTAGCGGGCGTTACTGTCAGGTAACACCCGCCCGTAGCAGGCGTTAATGTCAGGTAACACCCATTCGAGGATTGGCTGAACTTGGGGAACCTGAACGAGTCAGCCCCTACAATAAATGTGATATTTTAGGGGCTGTGCAAGTTTTACACCTGATGTTCAACATGACAAAATTACTAAGAGGTTCCAACCTCATAGCAACTCATGTGTGCCAGAATTGAATCTAATGCAAGGTCTGGCCTATAACCTAGCTCGCCTTTTTCCCCACCATGCCGAAAAGTGACTCAAAATGGGCCATGTACCAAAAATCTGGATCGCCAGCCATGATACTTTTGCATCAATTTATTTAAAAGACTTCATGTAAACAGCAAAGATTTAAACAATTATGTTAAAAAAAATCTAAATGAAAAAGAAATCACTAAAATAATAAAAAAATCTTATCTCTTTGAACACAAGTTTGAAGTACAGACTTATTTCAGCAGATTATGTACAGTATGTGCCATCCAACCTATGAAATTATGAGTTGTAGCTATCTCACAAAACCTGATGTTTCCGCTGAGGTAATATTTTTCTGCATCAGTAGTCCAGGATCACAACATAATTCTTTCCAGTTGGTTGCTACGTTATAAATATTTTTTGTGTAGTATAAAAAATTATTGCCAACAGATAGAGCGGAATATAGTCCAATGAATTGAGCAGTGGGTGATGCTCATAGGAAACAAAATATGCCACGTCCAATATATCTAAAATAGAAAATTAAGTAGATTTACAGTAATAATCTTAATGTTAAAAAGATTTTATAGTTTTGTGTACACAGCTCCTGTGCAGACTCACTGCAATGACAACACAAAAACCCTGCGTAGCCTATACTATGTCACTATACTACTTTTACCTCATATTTGGACTAGTCTAAATAAGGAAAGAATGTGGAGTTACAAAATATCAGCAAGGTTCACCAATAACAAGAAACCTTTTTAAACATTTATGTATTGATATCCATAAGTGCCCATAACTTTCGGAAAACAACCTTCCTTTGAGTTGAATCTGAATGTTATGGCAGTCGTTATGAATCATAACCAAGCCTGTTCCTTTGTTTTGGTGTGGATGATGCTGCTAACATCATCTATTGGACACTAGTGTTGGACATCGGGTCATGTGCCCGTCAGATACAATTATTTTGGGGGCCCAACCACGATCAGTCACTAGAAAACAGACGCTTATAGCAGTGCTGGCAAACCTTTTAGACACCGAGTGCCCAAACTACAACCAAAACCCACCTATTTTTCGCCAATGCAACAATTTAAGCAAGAACGTATCACTCCCTGCTCTGTCAGGGAGTTTATACTGTATAGGCACCTGATCACACCAATACAGTAGAAAAAAGGAGAAGAAGTTTGGATTATCATTGTAGCTTCCTTCTAGGGTCATGGGCTGCCTCGGTCTGCAAGAGGCCTCGAGTCCTGTCTGGCAAACTCTGTCCTGGGGTGATGGCGCAGGTGCCCATAGAGAGGGCTCTGAGTGCCACCTCTGGCACCCATGCCATAGGTTCACCACCACTGGCACCCATGCCATAGGTTTACCACCACTGCTTTATAGCCTCCAAACTTGGTTGTCTTCTGCTGGAACTTCCGCTGTGGTCGAGCTTGGATCCTCTGGAGAATCCTCTGCTACGAGACTCAAACACTGTCAGCTTTTTCAGTGAGCTTTCATTCTTCAAGAGAAGAATACTTATGATCATTCTGCACATGGGCAGGTCCCTGGAAATGAGGTTGGGTACATAGCTTATGTAGTGAACACTAAGGTTTATGGTGCATATGGAGACCAATGGTTCATGCACCATAGGTTCCTTGAAAATTATGGACACAAAATTTTCCAAATTTCTTATTTTATAACAGATTTTTCATCATCTTTTATCATGTCAATGAGTACTTGATTAAATGACCAATGCAATAAACTCTTTGTAATGTATGTAAAGTTGGAATTATAAGAAAACTGAACCAAGCTCCTTATCTCTTCTTCAGGAAGTAATGTCCACTGATGATGAAACCACTTCCTTTTACTGCCTTTTGGATCCCTTTGCTTGCCATATATTAATGGACAGCTTTGGTACTTATGCTTTGGTGGGGGAACCTCTCACAGACTGTGCAGTTAAGCAGCTCAAAGTAGCTGTGTTTGGCTGCATGTCCTGCAATTCCTTGGATTATAACCTGAGGGTTTACTGTATCGACAACACCCCATGTGCATTCCAGGTAAGAACCTCTACATTTCTAAGTCTATAACATTTGGTTATGGTCAAATATTTGTTTCGGTTATCTCAAATGTATGAATGCAAATATAGTGGAAAAGTTCTACTAAACATCTAAGATTATTGTTGGAAGTTCAACTTTTATTTATTTAAGATCACAAAGTTTACATGAAGTACAAATAAGCTGGGGGCTGAAATAAAGATAAAATGGCGTAATATATTATTGCTTTACCCCTTATCACCAAATCCCCTGAAATTTTATGCCTCCTTAACAGTTGTAAGAGGGATATGACCAATGGTCTGGTCCCTTCTCCTCTGTTGGAGCTCAGAGGGTTAAGTTATGGAATAGAAAATTAGTTTTTTGTTTTATACTGTATGTATTTTAGTGTTTCATTGCAGTGGCCAGGAATTTTGGTCGTCCCTCTCTTGCCCAGTTTAACTGGGAAGAAAAAAACAGTAATCAAGGGGAGAGCTCAGGAAGTGAAACTGAGCAAGTTTAGTAGCAGTAGAAATTGTGGACATATTCATGTCATTTACATATAAATCAAACTAGTGATTTCTAACATTATGGATATAGATTTTATTTTCTTATAATGCAGGGAACTTTACCAACTCCTAAACTTCAATAGCCACGTTTATGTTAAAATAGTGACCATTTGGTATACAAAGGGGGACATGTATCATAAGTCTGTCTTTGTCTGTCTTTGTTTTGACACTTTTCATGGCTTTTTTGCTGATCAGATGTATTGATACATGTGGCATTAGGGCTGTAGTGAATTTGTGACTTTTTAAAACAAAAGTTTCAAAAAGTCTCCAAAAATCACAAGCAGTTCCCCAACTAATTTCTAAGCCTGGTCAGGGGCAGCCGAAGATTTGCGGCAAAATATGTGACTTTCACATCTGTATTCAGGTGATAACTGAGGGAAAACTGCAGAAAACTAGACAATGGCAAACCTTGAAGAGAGACTGTTTTAGGTGCTAACAAAAGTTCCAAATGGACACAACCTCTATGAGAAGTCTCAAAAATTTAAGTTTGATACATGCCTCTCATAGAGTCAGTAATTGACTTAGCATAGTGTTTTTCAATTGTGTTGGAAAGATATGAAACTATCTTTTTTAGAAAGATTCAGAAAAAAATGGATCACATGATAAAAGTTAATGGCAGACATTCAGAATACAGGGCGTCCCCGACACCCAAATTACAGATGACACCTAGTTACAGACAGACCTCTCTACCCACTGTGACTTCTGGTGAAGCTCTCTGGATGTTTTACTTTAGTGCCAGGCTGCAATAATCAGCTGTAAGGTGTCTGTAATGAAGCTTTATTGATGATCCTTGTTCCCATGACAGCACAAAATTTTGAAAATCCAATTACAATTATAAAATATATCAGTTCTGACTTAAAAAGTCAACTTAAGAACAATCCCAAAGAACCTTTCTTGTACGTAACCTGGGGTTGCCTGTAGTCACATGGGTCTGGGGAATCTCTTACATGTAGCTTATGTACAAAGCTGCTATGAATTGAGCAAAAAAAATATCATACATATAAAAGACCAATTTTGGCAAGATCTGAAAAACCTAACCTGGCAAGAATTAGAAGGATCAGACATAATGGGGCAGATTTACTTATCCGGTTCCATTGCGACCCCGCGGTGCGTTGTCCAATGTGGATTCAGGTCCGGTGCGATTCACTAAGAACGTGCGTCCAAGTTCCTTCTTGTGTCGCTGCTGCGCCAAGGTCCGCCGGAGTTCATCTGCTTCTTCCTGGTGCATGTGAGTGCTTGATCTTGCGACACAAAACCTTTTTTAAATTCCGTGGTTTGTCTGAATCCGTTGGGTTGTCCAACGGCCACACCCCCCGATATCTGTCGCGTGCAAGCCAAAATCCCGGGGCAATTCGGCACAAAACGGAAATATTCAGGAAACCCTACGAAAGTGCGTCCAATGGACCCTTAGTAAATGTGCCCCATTGAATCCCACTTTATCTTTAAGAGGAGACTGGCCAATGCTAGAGGTACTTTGCAGCCACTATCTCACCTCTGCCCATTCTAAATACAACCCTCAAGCTGAACATTCATGTGTTTACAAAAGTGAACATGAATGAGTTTTTGTCTGACAGCTATTGAAGGTGTACGGCTACATAATAAAGCATAATAAAACTACTTACATCAAATCAACACATAACGCAAAGCCTATTTCTTCTTCCAAGATGAGATTACGCAGCCTCATACAGCTTGAAAAGTCACAAGATCACATGGATTTTAACAAATTTTGACACCATGCAATTCAAATGAGATTGCATTCAGTTTCTATCAGCGAGTCTGTGATTAAAATCTGCAAATGAGAGTTTATGCGCTGAGTAGTTTCCTTTCTAGGATCCAGTTGTTTATAGAAGAGACACCAAAAACGGAAAAAAAGGTACAATAATGTTTGGCAAGGGTGGAACCAGTACACGACTTTGAAATTTGGTTCTTCACACCTGATGCCTGTGTATAGATGAGAGGAATAATATCTTATATGCTTCTATACACACAGCCACTCTCAATTTTTCTATTTTGATGATCCTCGTGTAATTTATTCTCTGGAAGTAGAGATTGGGCGTAAAAAAAAATTAAGCACAGGGAAAGATTTCTGGAGCAAAAAGGTGTCCTCCTCCCCGTACCCTCTAAAAATGAGCAAGCAGTATAATCATTGGAGATGCTACAGAGAGCACAGACTGTGAACGAGGAGAAGGAACACTTTTCCAGCCTGAAAATTGCATTCATTTTAATTGGAGACAAAAGGACAACGTTTCAGTCTCATCAGGTTGATCATATGAAGGACAAATCAAAGCGAATCCTCTGCCTTTGTTCTTATAATAAAATGAGAGTGTCAAACATAGCAATTGCTCACTTTCCAGAAATGATCTATGCTTCCGATGCGCCGTGTCCTTTCCTAAAGACGCCGGTTCTCTGATGCACATTCTGGTTACTCTATATGACCTAGTATTGTACATACCTGTAAGCTATCGGTATAAACATAATGTACTGCAGCTGTCTTCACCCCTGAAATAGCTTCAGCTCCGAGGAATAGTATTTGCAAACTATGGAAACAAATGTGTGGTGATTACCTTGCACAAGCTCGGGAAAAAAAAAAACAACAAGGAGGTTAATTAGGCTTCCGAAATGTTTACCGCGTAGTTCAGGAAGTGTTATTTTGAGCAGTTTTAATTGCTTTTTTAGTCACATTTGTTTTTTTAAAGAAAAAAAACTATTCTCTTAAATCACATTCTGGAAACAGAAAGATGAACTTACAAAGCACAGTCAAGCAACATGCCAATGAATGTGCAAGTCAGTGATGGCCCATTTTACTGATTTTGACAATAGTTCATAATGTGTGAATGTTTTGAGGGATGAAGTTTAAGTGTCTGGGTCATTAAGGATGATGTGAAGAATACACTGGTTCTCCTGACATTGTAAGCTTTCACCGTACAGTGATTTATTTTATACCTTACTGGGCTAAAAATATGGATGACCTTCCTCAATTTTAGGTCCTTATCATCATATTGGTGGTGGTATAAATACCCATATCCCTCACAGATCAGCTTTACTCAGTAGTAGTGATGAGCAAACCCATTCTGGATTGTAGAAATTTGCCAAACTTTGAACAACAGTTTGATTCAGGTACCCAACCGTGAACAACCCCTGGTTACTGGCACATATTGTTGGCGTTAGCCCCTTAAATGTTGGCAGCTGGTGTTTTACAATTTGTGCTGCCGACAGAGCTGTATATTAAATTTAAATGCTGATGGCACATGTGTGCTGTCATTTTCCCTAGGATTGCCATTCCCTGATTATGTAAAAGTGGACATAAATAAGTATAGAAGTAGGGCATCCTAAGTATAGGTCCTTATCATGATACTTGTTGAGAGGGGGGACGATATTCCCAAATGTAGGATTTTATCGCCTAAAAAAAATGATATTGAGCTCTTATAGGGGTCATGACACCTAGTGAGATGTTGGTGATAGCATAGAGCTACATGGTCATATGGTATCATACTGGATTGTTGAATACTAACATAGGAGAGTAAAGTGAAAGTTATGTGACATTCTGTTGAGACTCAAATCAATAGTATATCCCAATCAATATGACCCCTAGCAGAGCTCAATATCATTTTTTAGGAGATAAAATCCTACATTTGGGAATATTGTCCCCCCTCTCAACTGTTATCATGATAAGTACCTATACTTAGGATGCCCTACTTCTATACTTATTTATGTCCACTTTTGACTTCATCATTATTTCTTAAAGTACATCTACCATCAGATTTACTGATGGTAGACTGCCCCAACTTAGCTGCTCATTAGGGTCATTATGGTCTCTATGGTATGGCTCCATCTCATTACCTATAAACACCCCCACTCGCAAGAATCTCCCTCGTTTTGCCCGCTCATCTGCAGACAGCCACTGAAGTCAACCCGCTGTTTGCAAGTCTTGAGTAAGCGGGATCATGGAGTTCTTGCGCAGTCGGCTGTATACCAGTGTGGTTGCACAAGGAAAGTATGATTGGGGCATGACATCCGAATCGCAAAACTTGTCAGTTTACTGGTCCTAGGGACTTCAAAGATGTGGTATGCACACTTTTGCAATTATTAAGTATTTACTTTAAGCATCTAAAATAAAGTAGATCAACTTTTCAGGTTGGATTGTTTAAAAATATTTTGAGATTTCATTTATACATCACCTATACAGATCTATTTATCTCCATGGTTACAGACTACAAACAACCCCTGTGTGTAGTCTGATCCTGTAGTTACTTGCTCAGCTTTCTCTTTTGTTTTAGAACAATAAAAATGCGGTTGCTAAATGTATCTGTCTCTTATAAAAGCTTACAGGAAGTTGGTAAAATGGACATTTTTGCACAATTACCAGCATTTGCTAAGCATATTCTGTATGTAAATTACACTGTCAAACTATTACATGTATTCAGTCTTTTTCTTATATTTTGATTTTTTGATGGAGTTAGAGGAGTATCCTGTCATTTCACATCTATAGAATTTCATTAAAAGGATTTCATAAATTCTCATACTCGCAAAGAAGAAATTTGTGTAAATGGAGGCTGAGGATTCACAGTGACAGCTTCCTCTTAAAAGCAACAAAAATATAATTTGATTTTGCAGCTTGTCAACTCTGAAAAATAGCAACGATTTCAGAGCCAAATCATTTATTGCTGGAGTTATACCTTTGAGTTGCCAACATTTGGCAAGTATGCCCATAGGCAAGTCATGCTTCTTATCACAGAAAATAATATGCCTGATATGCAAAAAATTTAGGATATGTCTACATTGGACAGAAGGTTTCTCTGCCAGCATACACAGATATAAGTTTTTGCAACTTTTTCTTTTGTTGGAAAAACAAGCTGTTGGGAAAATGTGTCCTCATTCAAGCGAAACTCCAATATTTTCGTTCACAAATCAATAGCTTTTGGAATGCAGGACAACTGTGTCTACTGCTTTAGTTACCTATAACCACCAGCTTCTTTACTATCCTCCTCAGTTTAGCCTGTCCCTGCAGTAGCTGTGTCCACTGGCTGCGCTACCTATGTCTGTAAAACAAAGGGGCTTATTTACTTAGGGTCCCGCAGCCACATTTCCATCAGGTTTCCAGACTTTTCGGGGATCGAGCCGGGGATTGTGTCGCACACAATTGGATTGTGTCGCAATCGCGCCGGCTTTCACGCAACACAAATCTGGGGGCGGGCCGTCGGCCATCCGACGGATTCGGACTAAGCGCAGGATTTAACATTTAAATTTGTGTTGCAAGCCAAATACTTACATGCACCGGGAAGAAGAAGTTGAACGGACCTGAGCGGGGAGCAACACATGCAGGATATCAGGCGCAGGATCTACGTGGATCGCGGCACAGTGCATCATCGTCGGAGAGTCTGCATCGTGCCTCGGACTGGTAAGTAAATGTGCCCCAATATCTTATATACTGGATGGATTGGGAGGTCATGTGATGATCTCTGTGCGTAGCTAGCAAAAGAGCAGTGTCTGTGCAGATCTGTGAATAAGAAGTGTCCTGGAAAGAAAAGTGAGGTACAAGGGTTCACCTGTTTAATATGAGTCCCTCAATGCTAGTCTGTGATTCTGCAGAACTTTCGCTGTCTTTATCTCTCTGCACTTCAAGCTGTGTCACCAGTGGGGGAGGGGGGGGGGTGAGCAAACAACAAACCTAGACTTCTGCTCATCCCTACTTGTAATATATCTAATTTGAGCAAAGGGCTATTTCTCCTTTTTCTCCACTTACTATGGCTCTTATCATCCTCCCTCCTCTCCCACTAGCCTGCTTTTCACTCTGAAATCTCTGCTGAATTATTACTTTCTAGCAACAAGGGTCATCTCTATTCAGAGTGGAGGTGGTAGTGAGACACATTACAAAATATCTTTTTCAACTTTTTCTAAAAAATCTAACTGTGTCCTCATTTAAGCAAAACTCTGATATAAATATGTATAAATCAATAGCTTTTGGGATAGGACAACTTTGTCTACTACTTTCATTACCTATTTCCAGCAGTTTCTTTGGTATCCTCCTCAGTTTAGCCTGTCTCTGCAGTAGCTGTGTCCCCTGGCTGTGCTACCTTTGTCTGTGAAACAATACTGGATGGAGTGTATACTGGATGGATTGTATACTGGATGGATAGGGAGGTCATGTGATGATCTCTGTGTGTAGCTAGCAAAAGACCGGTGTCTCTGCAGATCTGTAGATAAAGAAATCTCCTGCCAAAAAAGTGAGGTACAAGGGCTCACCTGTTTTATATCAGTACCTCAGTGCATAATATTATGGAAATACCTATTTTTTAAAGACATAAAAGCCCTTTACTCACTAAGTTTGTAGAATTTTATTTCACGTTTTGGATACTGGATGATTCAATTATTTTTTTCTCGTGACAATTAAAGAAATGAAGTAGAAACTTCATATCTGCATCTAGATGATCCATTAAAGATCATATGTGCAGTATCGTGAATGAAAATTCATTTCTGTCATACTACAATTTTAAGATCTCCATTTTTCTTTTCTCATAACATTACATAAGACAGAAAGACAAACTAAATATACAACCTCAGCTCTGCTATAATAGGGAATTCTGCATTGTAATATCAAATGTTGTTTCTATATCCTTTGTAATACAAGTCTTCATCATGTACTTTGGGTTATAGACATATAATATGGACTGCAGTCTACAAACTTTGAACAATGACTTTTTAATTCGGAAATATTTTGGAATTACCAAAATACTGACAGGTCAGGCTTCAGTCTGCGTTAGCAGTTCTGTTGAGAGTCTATCATCATTACAGAATGCTGCTCTATCTTTCTCCATAAAATGATAGATATCATAACGTATCCCAGCAGATTTCATAGTCATCATTGATGTCCATCATGAATTAGACTCGCTATCATTTTCAATTTTATGCCCCTATGATGAAAGAGAAAACCAGAGCAGACAATGGGGATGTGAAAAGAGCCTGAAAGGGGTTTTGCAGGAATCTAGAAAATCACCAAGGAAGTCGGGGTAGAAGAGAAAGAATGCATACTTACCCTACAGCGGTTCCTTGCATCACTCCAGTACAAGGCACAACCTGAAGTTGGAGGGGATCACAGAACCCACTTTAGCCAATGAAGGGCCTCCTCGGACTAGGGGACAACAAAGTAAATTAAAAGAATGGAAAACAGAAGTGACCCCCAAGGAAGCCACTCATTGGTTGGTGCTGGGTCCAGTGACCTCCCAGACGGAGCAGGCAAAAGACTGGGAGTACTGGGGTAAGTATGTTTTCTTTTTTTTTTTGTTCTTCCACGGCCACCTAGGGGTTTAATGGTAGGTGCAACCCATGCAATACCTTGCCGCTTGTTAGATCATGCGGGTCTAATGCAATGGTGGGGGGCTTCAAAGGTTTCCAGACACAAAGGGGCTCAATTACTAAGGGTCCGCGGACCGTATTTTCATCGGGTTTCCTGATGATTTCCATGTTGTGCCGCATTGAACAGGGGTTTTTGGCGCTCGCGATTGGATTTTGGCGCATCAGCGCCGGCTTTCATGCAACACAAATTGGGGGACGGGCCGGCGGACGATCTGACGGATTCGGACAATGCGCGGGATTTAACATCACAAATTGTGTCACAAGATCAGTACTCACATACACCAGGAAGAAGAAGGTGAACTCCGGCAGACCTGAGCGGGGAAGTGACATAGGCAGGATCTCGGGCGCACAATATTGGTGAGTCACGCCGGACTTCATCTTCGCCGGACTGTCCGGATCGGGGATTGCGGCAGGACCAGGTAAGTAAATGTGCCCCAAAATCTTAAATATAGCTTTAAACTACACCAGAAAAGGAAGACAGTAGACTCTCACCCAGTCACTTGAAACAGAGCTGTGTATTAGGGGATGGGGAATGTGGTAACAACTTTTTTTGCAACCCCCTAGAATGCTAAATCCACCCCTGCTTACAGTGTATTATCTAAAAAGCTATCAAGAAACATAAATGTGCACAGTGTAATAACACATTCAGCCCTGCTACATCTGCCCAGTAATAAAAGATGATATCAAGGTTTGTCACACCATAACCCGATTTAGTGGAGGCTGAGGTGTATCATGGATCCGTGTGCCGGTTATTAGGATTCTGCCTGCATTCCATTACAGCAAAAACGACAGCCGGAGTAAAATGTGGCCGCGGCTGACACTAATAGCTTTATTCTTTTGTCTTTATATGCGTTTTATGATCATTTTAATATAGCGGCCAAGTAGGATGACATTATTCCAAATGCCACTCAAACACCTTATAAAACCCTGTGGGTTCATCCTCTTATTGATTTCTCCTGTTGCTGTTTTAGGAAGTGCTTTCTGATGAGAGACATCAAGGTGGACAGCTGCTGGAAGAACCAAAGTTGCTTCATTTCAAGGGGAATACCTTCAGCATCCAGATTTCTGTTCTCGACATCCCCCCCTTCCTCTGGAGGATCAAACCATTTACTGCATGTCAGGTAGGAGAAGCGCTCGTCTTTGCTGCTATAGATCTCTTCTCTCCTGACGTACTGCAGACGCACCGAACAACAATCTAGACTTTCGCTTTTTTTTTTTTTACTTAATACTCATTGATTAATAGCTAATGCATTTAGTGCTGCTGGAAGGGGATCAGATGAACAGCAGTAATGATTATTAAAGACTCCTGAATCCATCATCTCTCTCATGCTAGGAGTATCCCATCCCTGACCGAAGACAATAGCGTCAGCAGATTTGGGAGGACAGAACAAGTATGGGAAGTAGAGGTGTGTAGTATAAGAAGATAATATCAAACATGCTTCTAGAAAGATCCAGCAGCACTATCTGATGTACTATGGTGGGTGCAGGCGTCCTAAGATCGGGCCTAATAAAAATCCAATAACGGGCAGCACTCCAAATTGTGAAGAAAAGGTGATTCTTTTTTATTCCATAATGAGCAACTACAGCAACGTTTTTAATATCAAACATGGTGACCACATGTACCGTGTGACTGGCTAAGACATTTGGGATGTGAACCAAGCACTTAGGTCATATATTTAGGAATATTTGAAAGGGAATACAATGGATGGGGACTGATTTATTTTATTACAATGAGAGTTGTTACATAAGTGAGTGATGTATCTTACACCATGCATCATGATCCAGTGTATGGTCCAAAGCCCACCCCTTGATCACTCCGGATAGATATTTGGCAGCATGGGGGTAGCCTGGCCAGAATTACAGGGGGGCAGTGCCCCCGCAAACCCCAGCATGAGTATAACATTTCCCAAGAGTGTGACACCCTGCACCCAGTGATTTCCTCAGCAGTGACTTCTCCTTGAGGGGACCCCCACTGCTGATCTTCTGCTGCCCCCCTGTAATTCTGGCCAGGCTACCCCCATGAAGGATCACATGTAAGTACAGCACCAGGAATTGCGCATATTTTTCACCTAAAATAAAATGTAGTCACAAAATCATGCCGGCACTCACAAGTGATTAACATGATGAAGGAACTCAACTCATCACAGATGGTTTCAGCTTGTT
Source organism: Engystomops pustulosus (assembly GCA_019512145.1). Classification (NCBI taxonomy): domain Eukaryota; kingdom Metazoa; phylum Chordata; class Amphibia; order Anura; family Leptodactylidae; genus Engystomops; species Engystomops pustulosus. Next base: position 28,455,507 of record CM033644.1, read on the forward strand.
ATAATTCAGGTGCAACAATCCTCATTGGGTTGCAAAACTAAAACTAGTGTGCGACAACTGTGTTAGATCTGGCCCAAACAGTATACAGACACTTACAGCACATGCACACATACACAGACACTCATATAGAAAGATGATATCTAGATTCTCACATATAATACAGACAAAACAATGCAGTACATGTACCCACAGATGGATTCACACATTCAGTGAATGCCCACAATCCACATACACAGACCCTTATATAGAAGGCTAACAGATAGATAGATGATAGATAGTACACTTACACATACATGGATACATCAATATGGTACATACAGTACACATACAGTGCATGCACAGCAAACAGTCATGGCCAAAAGTTTTATGAATGACACAAATATTATATTTTCCCATGATCTGTTGCCCTCTGGTTTGTCAGATGTTTTTATCACATACAGAAATACAAGTGCAATCATATTATGAGTAACAAAAGCTTTTATTGACAGTTAGAATGAGTTACTGCAGTAAGTCAATACTTGCAGTGTTGGCCCTTCTTCTTCAGGACCTCTGCAATTCTCCCTGGCAGCTCTCACTCACCTCCTGGAGCAAATCCTGACTGATAGCCGTCCATTCCTGCACAATCACTGCTGCATTTTGTCACAATTTGTTGGTTTTTGTTTGTCCCTCCGTCTCTTGATGATTGACCACAAGTTCTCAATGGGATTAAGATCTGGGGAGTTTCCAGACCATGGACCCAAAATCTCTATGTTTTATTCCTTGAGCCATTTAGTTATCACCTTTGCTTTATGGCAAGGTGCTCCATCATGCAGGAAAAGGCATTGTTGATCACCAAACTGTTCTTGTACGGTTGGGAGAAGTTGCTCTTGGAGGACATTCTGGTACCATTCTTTATTCATGGATGTGTTTTTAGGCAAGAATGAGAGAGCAGATTCCCTTGGCTGAGAAGCCACCCCACACATGAATGGTTGCAGGATGCTTTACAGTTGGCATGAGACAATACTGGTGGCATTGCTCACCTTGTCTTCTCCGAACAAGTTGTTTTCCAGATGTTCCAAACAATGGAAGGGGATTCATCAGAGAAAATGACTTTAGTCATCAGTCCTCAGCAGTCCACTCCCTGTACCTTTTGCAGGATATCAGTTTGTCCCTGATATTTTTTCTGGAGAGAAGTGGCTTCTTTGCTGCTATCCTTGACACCAGACCTTGCTCTAAGAGTCTCCGCCTCACAGTGCGTGGAGATGCACTCACACCTGCCTGCTGCCATTCCTGAGCAAGCTCTGTACTGCTGGTAGCCACATCCCCAAGCTGAAACACTTTTAAGAGACGGTCCTGGCGCTTGCTAGTCCTTCTTGGGCGCCCTGGAGTCTTTTTGGCAACAATGGAACCTCTCTCCTGAATTCCTTGATGATGTGATAGATTGGTGACTGCGGTGCAATCTTTCTAGCTGCGATGCTCTCCCCTGTTAGGCCAGTTTTGTGCAGTGCAATGATGACTGCACGTGTTTCTTTAGAGATAACCATGGTTAACAGAAGAGAAACAATGATGCCAAGCACCAGCCTCCTTTTAAAGTGTCCAGTGGTGTGATTCTTACTTAATCATGACAGATTGATCTCCAGCCCTGTCCTCATCAACACCCACACCTGTGTTACTGGAGCAATCACTGAAACGATGTTAGCTGCTCCTTTTAAGGCAGGCCTGCAATGAAGTTGAAATGTGTTTTGTAAAAATTAACATTTGTATCATTCTCAAAACTTATGGCCATGACTGTACACATGCACACATACTCATACTCATGGATAATTTGCATTCGATTACCAAGAAAGCACAGAGTAAATAGTAGGTCTGTGCAGAAACTGTAGGCACAGAAGAATTGGAGAATGTTTGTAGATCTTTCATATTATACTATTAACAGTAAATTGAAATAAAAATGAGATACTTGTTAAGATGATTTCTATTTATGGAACAGCTCTGTAAATGAAAATGAAATTAAGAATTTTCCATATTCTAATCATAAAAATATAATAATTCTTCAAAGTTTTTTTTTTTTATAGATTGTGACAGATTTTTCAAATTTTTAAAGTTTTGAATGTCACTCATTAAAAAGAACGCTTCATAACAGTAACATTTAGTAAGTACTGCACATGTACGGTACATTTGCAATCACGATTGAACTGGAACTAATTGTCAAGTTTAGCGCCGTGGTTGCTTGACAACCATTTACACAATGCAACACTCAGCACGTCATTTCCTCTCAGAGAAAGCAATCATTGTTTTGTAAAAGATGTATTATCATAAAATGATTTATATTTGTGTATCTGTTGTTTAATATGTCACAGTTGAGTGGGCAATTTTATAAGAAGTACAGGAGAAAATACTGCAAGGTCCTTTGACCTATCCGTTTCATTGTGATGTCACTTCCTAAACATGTGACACCAGTTTTAAAGTTTTAATATGTATATTAGTTTATGTCATTTTTACCTGATGAAGGCTCCAGACCAGAGCCAAAACACGTTGTAAACATAAAAACACGTTGTAAACATATATTTCAATAAGAGCAAGAACTATAGTTGGTAGACGCAGTGCCCTCAGAGGAAGAGATTATATGTGTGTAGTGTGTAGTCTGGTGTGTTGTCCTCCGGAAACTGTGGACTCATCTTCAGGAGAGGCTTCCTTCTGGGAGGACAGCCATGCAGATGACTTTGATGTAGTGTGTGGCTTTTGCCCTGAACACTGAAAAGCTGAACCCCCACCTTTTAACAATGGGTGGATCATGTTTACTAAATTTTCGCCATGTCCTTTTCTGAGTGGAACCTCTCTTGTTAAATCACTGTATGGTCTCAGTTGCAAAATCTTGGCAATATGCATATAGCCCAGCACATCTTTTTGTAGAGATCCTTAGAATTCATTGCCATGAGATGCCATGTTGGGTCTTCAGTAACCAGTATAAGAGAGGGTAAAAAGTGGCAACACAAAATTTACCACACCTTCTTCCAATTGACACCTGAGACTTTCTTAACACTAACAAGTCAATGAAACGGAGGGAGGGAAATCGGCTGCTTGTGCACAGCTTTCACACTTTCTCTTAGGTGTGTACTCACTTGAGTTAATTTTAGGGTGAGCCAAATGTACACTCTTAAACAAGTTGTACCATGAATACTCTATATGATCCCACAGTTGTCCCATGAAAAGATATATCACAATATTTCAGATAAAATGATGCTCACTTTACTAAGCCACTGTATGTCTTCGTATAAGCTGTGAATCTTGCCCAGGAGTGCTTTCACATTCAGTAAACATATGCAAAGTGAATGAATAAATAAATACCGACACTTGGTGTTACCATCCTTTTCCTTCAAAACAACATCAATTGTACAAAGTTTTTGAAGGACCTCAACACGGAGGTTGTTTCAAACATCTTAGAGAACTTACCACAGATCTTCTTTGGATGAAGTCTTGCTCAAACCCTTCTGTCTCTCTGTGTGATTTCACACAGAGTCCATAATGTCGAGATTTGGACTTTAAGTAATTTTCAGTTTCATCCTATATCTCCGGACAAGCTATGTCCTCTAAAAAAGCCTTACACCAGCATAATTGTTGGGAATACCAATGAGATGGCGTTGCACGTATAACTATAATTCCTTGACTCTCTTCCAACATAATGTACGATATACATAGACTTGTTTTTCCCCAAATAGTTTTATAAGTCAAAATCCATCCTATTTTCAAACATAAAATGGAACTTCAGGGTGCTATGAAAAGTGAGAGAGGCATTATAACAATGTAAATTCTTGGGCATTAATCTTTATGGTGTATCCAATTCATACACTGCTAAAAGTTCCATGAGTGCCGTAGACCTAAGTAACTATTAAAATTTACTACTTAGAGATAAAATGCAGATGAAAGAACCATTACTTTATAACAGCACAGTATATAAAAAAGGGAAGTGATATGCTGAAGTATCATAAAACCCGCCGGGAAGAAATGGCGTACAGAGGCTGCGGTGATTTAGGGAATGGGGCCTTAGTTTTAGAAACTCAAAGGCATTTTAAGGGTCGCGCAGAATTATGGTTTACCGTGAGGTTGAAGCAACGAAGAATCTTTTTATCTCCGACTTCTGAATAAGAAAACTGAATTTTTACAGTAATGTATTCAGCCGGCCGCAGTTTTCGCCGTGTTTATGACGCTTTTAGTAAAAAGAATTAAATAACATACATATTATATCAAATTCTAGCGCTCTGCCTGTCACAAGCAGTGACAGGCCTAATGTAGGCACAATAAAGAAATATTAGCTTTGCTTTTAAAATGGTAGCAATTTTTAGCAGACACATGTAAGGATTGCATTGTGATTTCTGTTATGGCTTTCTTTCCGCGGCCCGTCGCTGCCATCAGCCGCGTACAACGCAGTGACTACATTAAGAAGCTATTTATATCATGGCTGAAGAACTAATGGATTCTGAAAACAGCAAAAAACCTTAGTCGAAAATAAAATTTCAAATATGTATATACATATGTATGTATTTGTAGACTACAATAGAAGCGCAACAAACCTAATGTAAGCAATAAAAAGCATTAAGAGACAACATAAACAAAAACCTAAAGCTCATTCCGAATAATATAATTATCATTAGACTCAGCATTATATGAGATTTTCTCTTTCCTATTGAACACAACCTAAACCTGTGGTTATCTAAGCTCAGATTAGTAGAACAAAAACCTTTTACAACTAAATCGGTGTATAAAATGTAATCTATAAATGTAAAACAGAAAATAAATCACAGAAATTATATTTAGTTTTTTTCTGTTGTTCCAGTGTCTATTGTAGCTTTAGCGATGTCTTCTTGTGAAGGACGAGTGACCTGGGCAAAGCTGCCACAATGTAGATGATATGTGTGTGCACAAAAAAGATAAGGGTCAAGGAGTAAGAGTTCTCTACTTGTAGCCATTGATGCTCCACTAGAGGATTCTGGGAAATATAACCCATGCCTCTTTTCTTGTAAGGCAGACCACTTACCATCAAGCATGACTTTCAGGAAGCCTAGTGACATGATTGGGGATTTTATTTCAACAGGCTTGATCATCTGCAGTCTGAAAACCTGGAAAACCTCTTTTGTGATGTACGACATCATCAAACTGTACAGTTAATGCCATTGACATGAAGTATTATGGAGTAGTATTATCATAAGATCCTAGAAGATTGTCCCACTATTAGAACCTGTCATTGCCTATTAATATGATATGCCTGTTGACAGAATATGCTGGAGGTCAACCAATGGGACCATCAATGATGGTGAAAAACCCAGACCTCTGTGAATATTATTTTGGTCAAGTGAACCAATAAATTCTACCTTGCCTTAAGCAGCACCATAGAAGTGAATATTGTGTTGGTCTCACATTAGCACTGCTAGCTCCAATCACAGAGGGAATTTGGTTCTCTACTCCTAATCGTTGCTCGAGAGGCAATAGGTTATAATGATGAGGCAAAAGAAATAATATTTTCTTCAAGAGAGTAGACTCAGTAGAGCAGTAGATAAATCCTAAAACACCAAGTAAATTCAACAAAAATAAAATAAAAAGTGTCTCTGCTGCAACTCTATTCGAGGTTATTTTATATAATCAAACTTAGACACAAAGATAGTTCTATCTCAGCAAATATCTATAATGGAAATAGTCAATAAAAGAGCTTTATAGATACGAAATTGCTTTGTTTCTATCCTCTTTGTCCGAGTTTGCACAGTAGGGATGTCTCCGAATGCCTCCGAAAAAAGCCTGAATTTGGTGAAACATGGGCCGGACAAAATGTCCTTTGGATTGTACTGATTTTTCAATGTGCTTTATTATTGGAAACTTTGTGAGTATAATTTAAAACAGTTTTAATACTTACCTTCTCAAGAGGTTATGCACTATGGATCCATCTTGATTATATTTAGTCTTAGAGAGCTGTGGACCTCGGGACGGTTGACTCAATAGGTAGATCCCCATAGCAAGAAATCGGAGAAAGAGGCTAGAAGTAAAGGGGGGCATTTATTAGAGTTGTCAGAGGTAAAACTGTTCTAGTTGCCCATGAAAACCAATCACAGATGTTATTTTATAAACAGCTGTGAGAAAATAAAAGCTGAGCTCTAATTGGCTGCCATGGGCAACTAGAACAGTTCTACTCTCAGACACTTCTGATAAATCTCCCCCTTGTATCCATACACCGGTTTTGATGGACTATTTATATTATTAATATTTGGTGAGACCTCATGTTATTTGTGCTGGATTTTGATTATTAAAATCACCTAAATGATGCTGCAGCAGAGATACTATTTACTACAATGATGAGCCAATTGATTTAATGTCTGGATTAAAGGGGTTGTCAACTTTGCTTCATGCTTCCTGTACATGCTTCCAATGTATGTCTTAGGACCTTAAAATTAGGACATGAGGTCCTAGATGGTAAAGCATGCACAGACTAGTCATGGTCACTTGGGATCACATGACCACATGCTTCCCCTGCCCTTTTATGGACAGGAAAGGTAGCTGATGATGTAAAAGGCTTTCCTAAACCAGAAGCTTTACTTTCAATTTCAAGAAAATGGTGTAGAACATGTATATGTTTTAATAATAATAATTCTTTATTTATATAGCGCACACAGATTACGCAGCGCTGCACAAAGCATGGCAAACTCCCTGTCCCCATGGGGCTCACAATCTAAACAACCTAACAGTATGTTTTGGAGTTGTATTGGTACCTTTTATTTTGCACCCCAAAAATTACAAGGAACATTAAGTAATGTGGCAAATCCCTTTAAAGGGTTTACTTAAAATTTGGAGCTTGTGTTTTTTGCCATACAAGACTTATCAGATATATGATACTCTATATACAGTACAATGCCTAAATCAAAATATAGGGGGACATGTATCATAGTTTGGTATCTCTGAGGTGAATTTTAGAGACTTTTGGCTGCTCTTTTTGCGCCTTATTATGATCCTGTATTTTTACTTGTTATACATGTTCATCTTTGCCTGTCCTGACAGGCGCAAATTTTGGATTATTTTTGCGACTTTTTGTTGCAAATGTCTCAAATCCACATGGACACAAACCATCTGAGGGTGTTATATACAGGAGAGGATACAAGCCATGTAAGGGGGTTATATACAGGAGAGGATACAAGCCATCTGAGGGTGTTATATACAGGAGAGGATACAAGCCATGTGAGGGGGTTATATACAGGAGAGGATACAAGCCATGTGAGGGGGTTATATACAGGAGAGGATACAAGCCATGTGAGGGGTTATATACAGG
>CM033644.1:28462969-28807314 GCA_019512145.1 Engystomops pustulosus
GGAGAGAACACAAGTCATTGGGGTATCGGGAGAACGCATGAGGTTATATGCAGGAGAGGATACAAGCCATGTGAGGGGTTATATACAGGAGAGGATACAAGCAGGTTAGGGTTATATCACAGGAGAGGATAAAGCCATGTGAGGGGGTATATACAGGAGAGAATACAAGCCATGTGAGGGTTTATACAGGAGAGAGAACAAGACATGTGAGGGTGGTATATACAGGCATGTGAGGGAATTACGAAGCCATGTGAGCGGGTTATATACAGGAGAGGGATACAAGCCATGTGAGGGTATATACAGGAGAGGAACAAGCATGTGGGGTTAAATAAAGGAGGAGGAGGACTACAAGCCACATGTGAGGGGGTTTATACAGGAGAGGACACAAGCATGTGAGGGGGTATATACAGGAGGAGGGAAACAAGTCATGTGAGGGGGTTTTATACAGGAGAGGAAAAAGCAGTGAGGGGTATATACAGGGAGGGTGCAACCATGTGAGGGGTTATATACAGGAGAGACACAAGCCATGTGAGGGGTATAGCTCAGCGGAGGATAAGCCAGTGAGGGTTATACAGGAGAGATACAAGCCATGGAGGGGTTATATACAGGAGAGGATACAAGCCATGTGAGGGGTGGGTTATAACAGGAGAGGGTAAAGCATGTGAGGGGGTGTATATATAAGGGAGGAGGACACAAGTCATGTGAGGGGGTTATATACAGGGAGAGGATACAAGCCATGTTAGGAGATTATATACAGGAGCGGGTAACAAGACAATTGTGAGGGGTTATATACAGGAGAGGACACAAGTCATGTGAGGGGGTTGATATACAGGAGAGGACACAGTTCAGTGAGGGGGTGGGTATATAAGGAGAGGATACAAGCCATGTAGAGATTATATACAGGAGAGGATACAAGCCATCGGTAGGGGTTATAAAGGAGAGGACACAAGTCATGTGAGGGGGTTATATACAGGAGAGGACACAAGCCAGTGCGAGGGGGTATATACAGGAGTGGATACAAGCCAGTAAGGGGTTATAACAGGAGAGGGGATTGCAAGCCCAGTGTGAGGGGGTATGAAACAGGGAAGGAACAAAGCATGATTGTGGGGTAAGGTAGGTAATATAAGGAGAGGATACAAGCATGTGAGAGGTTATATACAGGAGAGACCACAAGTCATGTGAGGGGGGTTATCTAAGGAGAGGACACAAGCAATGTGAGGGGTATATACAGGAGAAGATACAAGGCCAGTGAGGGGTTATCCAGGAGAGGATAAAAGACGATGAGATGTGAGGTGGTACTATACAGGAGAGGGGACAAAGCGCCATGAAGGGAGGGAGGGGATTAGTAGTACAAGGAGAGGAGTACACCAAGCCTATGTGAAAAAGGGGGTTTTTATATACAGCCGATGAGGAGAGGATACAAGGCCATTGGGACAGGGGTTATATACAGGGAGAGGACACACGACCAGCAAGCATGTGATGGGCGGGTTGTAATACAGGAGAGGGACACACGTCATGTGAGGGGTTAATATACAGGAGGAGTAAACAAGACATGTAGAGGGAGTTATATAAACAGGGGAGGATTCTGACACAGCCATTGTTTATCGCTGCTTGTTGAGGCGATATAGACCAGAGACGATGAGACACCAGCACTGTGGGGGTTACAGATCCAGGACCAGCGGGAACAGCCCTGGACGGGGTTTATAGACAGGAGAGTATACAGAAGCCATGTGAGTGGTTATATACGGAGAGGAGACAAGCCATGTGAGGGGGTTATCTACAGGATGAGGGTACAAGCCATGTGATGGGGGTTATAGAATAGAGAGGACACAAGTCATGTGGGGGTTATATACGTGAGAGGATAACAAGCCAGTTAGAGATATATACAGGAGCGGGTACAACGCCATGGAAGGGGTTAATGACAGGACCAGAAGGACACAACGTAAGGGTGAGGGGGTTAATACAGGACTGAGGACGCACAAAGGAGATAGGTGAGGGGAGTATATACAGGAGAGGATACAAGCAAACTGTTAGAGACTATATAAAGGAGAGGGATAATACTGGCAATAGTTGGTCCTGTGTGAGGGTTAATATACAAGGAGTGGACACAAGTCAAATTGATCGAAGCAGGGGACTTGGTTATATACAGGAGCGAGTGAGGAACACAAGGCCATGTGAGGGGGTTATCTACAGGGCAGTGGATACAAGCCATGTAAGGGGTTACTATAAGGAGAGGATTGCAAGGCCGATGTGAGGGAGGTTATAAACAGAGAGCGACACAAGCCATGTGAGGGGGTAATGCGGTTAATATACAAGGAGAGGATCGAAGACAGGTGAGACGGTTAACTATAACAGGATAGAAACAAGTCATGTGAGGGGGTTATATACAGGAGGAGGACACCAAGACATGGTTGAGGGGTGGTAGATGACAGGAGCGACGACAACGCACAGGTGAGGGCGTTATATACAGGAGAGATTAGCAAGCCAAGTGAGGGGTTATATACAGGAGTGAGGATACAAGCCAATGTGGAGGGGAATATACAGGATAGGACATAAGAAATGTGGGGGGTATATATAAGTAGAGGATAAAGCCCAGTGCAGGGGGTGATATACAGGATGAGGATACAAGCAATTGAGGGGTAGATAAAGGACCGAGGACACAAGCATGGAGGGGGTATATACAGGAGAGGGAAATAGTCATGTGGGGCACTGAGTGGGGTGTTTAGCATTCATATGCCTGCGCATACTGGTGGTGGTTAAGCTATTAGTGGTGGAACCCCTGCGGATTCTGGTTTGGCAAATGTGGCACACCACAGTCCGTCGGTCATCCGGTGTTTCCTTAAAGAACCTCCAGACTTCTGAAAATCTAGCCCTCGCCGCAGGAGCCCTCGCCACGGGAGCTTCACTAGTTGACACATTTGGCGCTGATGCACCAGCTCCGCGCTGCTGGGCAAACTCTGGATAACCATGGTAGTGTGAATTCCACTGTGTGGGCACGTCGCACAACAGTCGGTGTGAGCGGGCAAGTAGGAGGGGCTGGCGCTGCGGCTGCGCGCTGAGAGGGGCGCCCAGATTGGGCGGACTTCCTTCAAATGCGCCCCGATCGGCGAGCTGCCCATCTTGCGTCTGAGCACAAACAGACCGATTTGGAGGTATGTCTTTGAGGAAACGCTGAACATTCATATTAACTCAATGTTGCCAGGCCTGGTCACTATTTGCTCGGTTCTGGGAGTGGCAAGATGATCCACCAAGATTCCTGGAAACCTTTGCAGCCACTCACCCTAACATTCGTTTTTTTTTCTAGCTTTTTTATTCATGTGTGTTAGGATAGGAAACACTACCAGCAGTGATTAGTGACTTTGGCTGATCAGGTTTCAGCATAAAGGATGTGAAGCAAACTTACATACGGGTGTCAGTGTGTGGCCAATGCCACAGCACTGACGTCCTGCGCCGGCTTAGATGCCCTGTAATGAGGATGTGCTTGGGCGGGGTGTCTCTTGACGCTTTAGTTTCTTCTGTGTATCGTCGCTTGGAGGTTTGTCTTAGCTGTGTTGCTCATTTCCCGGTATTTTTTTTTAAGACTGTCAGACTTAGCAGAACGGCACTAGCGCTGTGCCAGTATGAGCTACCGATTTGAGTGGCGGGCCGCACAATTTTGTGTCCCCACACACAGGAATGTTGGAATGGTCGTTCGGAGGAGTGAGGTGGAGACTCGTACTAGGGTGAGATGCAGGAGGCGGGGGCAGGGCCCTAGTCTACGGGAGCCTGAGATCACCAACGGTTGTGAATATTATCAGAAAGGTATGAACCCCGAAGATCCATCGGCCTTATGTCGGCAGTAGTTATATGTGAACCAGTGTCGGCCTAGCGGTCACACTCGGTCCTAAGTACGACCTCCACAAGTTGTACCCACATGTTTATTTGTGTGTATATTCGGTTAGCTGCGTTTATATCGGCCTCTTTTAATCGCACGTCAGAGAAACTTTCTAGTTATGCTGAGACCTCTGCCCGGCCTTGAGCACTCGTCACGGTCCAGTGGTTCAGGGTAGGACAAAGCGCGTACGATGAAACGGACTGTTTATGGTACAGGCGGACTAAGTTTTGGCTTTTATCTATTTATGGTTGTGTCCTGCCCCCCGTGCTTGTGTGCTAGGGAAATGGAACGGCCATCGTGGAACAGTTTGTAGTGGCGGATTGGGGGACCACGGAAAATAACGAGGGTGCACGGCCAGCGGCTGAGGATGCGAAAGGCCTGGAACTGCTTTAGGTTTTGTTTTTTTCGGTCCCGGTCTCTACGAGTCGCCTAGTAGGGCAGCATTCAAGGTGCCTTAGCAATGCTTGGATGATGTGCACATTAAGGGCTTGGGGGTGCGGGCGGGTTGCCACTATTTTGCGTTTGGTTTCCGCTCCCGCGTCTGGGGTATGAGAGTGGAGCGACTGAGAGCTGTGGGATGCTGTGGAGGGATCGGGAATGTGTGGTACTTGGTTGCATCGGTTGATCGATGGGGGGTTTTTGTGGACGGGTTCCTGGGCAGTGGGGTGTTTACGGGACATTTGAGCTGACGTCTTCACAGGGCTGGAGAATGAGCGCTAGATTGGAGTGAGTTGCTCTAATACAGGGCCAAGAGGTGAACGCGCTTGTGTTGCCAACGTTTAGAGTGGGGAGGTTTAGCTTCGCTGCCTGCGCATACTGGGTGTCGTATGTTCACAAATCAATCTAAGTAGTGGGGAGGAACCCCTGCTGATCCTGCGGTTGGTGAGCAGCAAATGTGAGCCCCACCACAGTCCGCGGTTGTGAGTCCTCAGGTGTTTCTGTGTACCATGAAAATACGAACTCCACAGACATCTGTGTAACACTGCTGGATGCCCCTCCACCGCCGCAGGGTATAGGGGCGCCCTCGCCCACGGGAGCTAGTTACCTAGGTTGACACATTTGGCGGCTTGAAGTAGAGACGTACCAGCTCTGCTACTGCATACTCTCACGCATCTAGGCCACCGACCACTTAGGCCTCTTCCAACCTGTTCTGGTCGAGGACTCTCAAAAATTCGTCTCAGAAGCACGTGTGTCCACTCCGGCTCTCAACCCGCTGGGTCTGCACCTCATCATCCTCCGAAACCCTCAGTGCTCCCCCTCGGACTTCCTGCCCTGGACACACAACTTCCACACTGCAATTGGACTAACCGTGTCATCGTCCTCAATCCGTCCGGCACCTAATCTTTATCGAGAGGGTACACTTGTTCACAACATAAGGTTCAACGTTAAGTGTATCATACCCACATGACGTGCGACTGGTGAGACACCTGTGGCAATCGAGCAAAATTGCCTCATCAGCAACACGGACAGTGGTATTGTGACTGTGGGGAAGTGGATCACAGAAACAGTTCTCCTACGACGATAGCCGGTTCAAATGTGCAAATTTTGCTGGGCGAAGGGGGGCATAACTGTGGGGAGCTGAGGTCTGAGGGAGATCAAGATTAGTTCAATTAGGTATAATACTTCTGGTGAGTACTGGAGGAGTGCTCGATTTCGGTGACGATGGGTGACTGGTGGAAGACTGCTTGTGACAAAAGTGCTCGTAAGCATTGTCGAGCAATCCACGACAGTGCACCTGTATCAGCCACTGGTTTGGCTCATACAGGTGCTCTACGCACGATTCCAGTAACGTCAGCATGAACCTAGGGAGTGAGCTGGCGGTTCCCCTGCTGCCTCAGACGAAGTGTGGTGTCTCACACCGCCCGGACCAACTGGGGGGCCTCGACCCCTGCAGTAGTTGGACGCCCCACGTCTCCCGCCTAACGTCCTCTAACCCCTAGCCACGTAGGATTGTTAAACATTTTTAAATGGAGTTATAACTTGTATTTTTTTTTACGCTTTTGTTTGTTTGTTGTGTTTGTTGTTTTGTGTTTTTTAGTTTTTAAAACAACAACGTGTTACTCTATTGCTATGGCTATTTTCGAGCCAAGTATTTTACCAGCAAACTACTAGTGCCACGATGATGATGACGCTTGAGTGTAGGAAAAAAATAAACGTAAAATTAAAAAAGGAAAGGCAGACTGTGCCATAGTTGAAATACAACCCCCGGGCACTAAATAAATTTTCCACTTCGTGTCTGTTGGATGGTATGTGCGTCACTAAAACACAGTGGCTCGCGCCAAGTCTGATCCCAAATTGCTCCCAATTTGATAGTAGATGCACGGCAGCACGTACAGCCACCCAGCAGATCAACTCAGAAATCAAGTATATATAACGCTATGAGGCGTAAGTATAGCGTGTTGATATTCTCTATGGCTATTTCTAGGCAAGTATTACAGCACCACTACTGCCCAGATGAGTGGACACTGAGTGATGAAAAAAAATAACTGGTTTAAAAAAAAGAAAACTGAGGCAGATCTTGCCTAATTGAAAATACAACCCCGGCGCCCTGATGAGTAAATTTTCCTCACTTCGGGTTCTTTGCGATAGCGTGATATGTGCGTTCACTAAACACAGTGGTCGCAAGTCTGACTCCAAATGCGCACTCCCCAATTGAAGTACGATCGCACTGACTTGTGCAGCAAGTACAGACCACCAGCAGATTCAACCAGAATTCAATATATATATTAACGCTACTGTAGGCAGTTACTTAAGCGTTTGTATTCTCCCCTGATGGTATTGTCTAGGCACTAGGTTATTACAGCACACTACTATGCCAGAGTGAAACGATGACGCTGTAGTTATGAAAATAAAATAAACGTAAAATAAAACAGAGAACTGGCAGACTGGCCTTAATTCTACCTCACAACACCCTAATAAATAGATTTCCCACTTGGTGTTTGAGGTGGATGATGTGTGTCACTAAGGTAAACACAACGGTAGCATGTCCCCCTGCTAATTCCTCACCAACTATGTACAGATGCAAATACAAAAAAAAAAAAAATAGTCTGAGTAACTGTTAATTGTAGCCTAAAGAAGGGCTGTTGGTTCTTTTGAATCACTGCCTAACAGTAAGCTAAATAGAACACCCTAACGTGTTTCCTGAGCAGCAGCAGCGCTCTCCCTCGCGGCTCCACGACAGAGAATGATCCGCAGCGCGCGTCGGCAGAGCAGGCGAAAGTCTGATCCCAGTGGTCACTGATGTCTGGCGCAGCACAACCACTGCTCAACTAGAGTAAGGGAGTGGTATACACCACGATGTACATGCTGGGTGGACGTGCACGGAGCTCTGCTTGTGCGCTTGGCTTGGGCTTCTGTTTCTGGGCCGCTCAAAAAGCGAGAACAGACAGGAGGCTGAGAATGACGTCTTTTCCGACTGAGGAGAGGCCACCGACAAAAATGTCGTCGATATATAGCAAATAGAGTCAGTTCTATACGAGGTACACGCACTGTACTGTCATCGCCTCTGGATGCATAAAAGCGACTAGACGAGTCTGTTCGCGTCCTGTCTATACTAAGGGACCTTGTAAAATTTGACTAGGACCATGAGGTGTCCAAGATGGGATAATAGCTTCATGCACAGCTAGTCTTTATGGTCAAAATGAGTGGATCAGAGATGTACACAACATGCGACGCCTGCCTTCTTGGTCTGTTGGACACGAAAAGGTAGTACGGCATGATCTGATGGTAAACGCATTCCTACACAAGAAGCTGTTAACCACGAAAATCATCAAGCCACATGTGTCAGGGGGTGAGAAACGTGATAGTGTTTTCGATAAGATAATAATAACCTGTGCTTATATTTAACTGCACGTCACCAGACAGATTACGCAACCTAAAGCGCTTGCACCAAGACAGTGTTCGCAACAATGTACCACTGGTCCCCCTGGGGGATCACAATCTAAACAATCGCCTAAACAGTATGTTTTGGGAGTTGTTATTGGTCCCTTTTATTTGCACCCCAAAACATTAAAGGAACATTGTACTGTGGCAAATCCCTTTAACGTGTTTACTAGATTTGGAGCATTGTGTTTTTGCCAGTCAAGACTATGGCAAGATATATGATACTCTCTATACTAGTACATGCGCTAAATCAAGAATATTTAGGGGGAAATGTATCATAGTTTGATCTCTGAGGTGGAATTTTAGAGCTTTTGGCTGCACTCTTTTTGCGGCCTTAGTATGATCTGAGATTTTTACTTGTTATCCATGTTATCTTTGACTGTCCGGACAGGCGCAAAGTTGGAAATTGATTTTTGCGCAGACTTTTGTTGCAAATGTCTCAAATCCACGATGGACAAAACCATCTGAGGGTGATATACAGGAGAGGATACGAAGCCATGTTTAGGGGTTATCACAGGACGAGGACACAAGCCATGTGGGGGTTAAACCGGAGAGAACAAGCCATGGTAGGGGAGTATATACAGGAGAGGACCAAAGCCATGTGAGGGGGTTATATACAGGAGCGGCTTAAAGCCACCTGTGAGAGGGTGTGATCAGGGACGAGACAAAGTCATGTGCGGTTGGTTAATGCAGGAGAGGGACACAAGCCATGTTGAGGGGGTTATCTTGAGCGGAAGAGGAACAGCTCATGTGAGGGTATCTTACAGGAGCGGATACAAGTCATGTGAGGAGAGGGGTTGGGTTGGTTGGTTGGTTCGGTTGGGGAGGGTTGGGGTTGGTTGGTGGAGGTTTGGGATTGAAGGGAGTAGGAGTTAGATAGTTATTGTTCCCAAGTGTTAAATTGAGTATTAGAGTGCTGGTTCCGGGGATCTGGTTGGTGGGAAAGGGTTGTAGGTTGACGTCGGGTGGTGCTTTGGGGGCTGAGGTTTTTCGGTTCGGTTATGGGTTGGGTATGGGAGTTATCAAGTCAGTTAGGGTATGGGTTGGTTGGATGTTTCCTGGGGGTTGTGTGAGGAGTGCGAGTTTGGGTGGTTAGGGTTCTATGCGGTTGGGGGTGTGTTAGGTGTTCATGGTGTGGTTCCGGTTCGAATATGTTGATGTTTAAAGGTTGAAATGGTTGTGTTGTCTGGCTTGCGTCACCGTCCCCGGAGTCACACGCCGCCGAGGCCGGTTTTGTGTAGAGTCCATGGGGGGGTTTGGGTTGAGTTCGCGGGGAGTTGAGGATTAGATTGGTAGTTAGATAGGGGCGTAACGGCTGGTTGCTTTTAGTAGTGTATCCGGTGGGTTGAGGGTGTTGGGTTAGCCGGGGTGGTGGGGGTGGGGTTGGGGAAAGGGTTAAGCGGGAGGGGTTGGAGGTTGGGTTGGCGTGGGTTTGGTAGAGGGTTGGTTTGGGGGTTTCAGGGAGGGGTTGGTTTGGAGTAGGGGGTGGTTGGTTTTGGGGGTTGGGCGTTTTACCAGCTGGTTATGGAGTTTTGGGGTTGTCCGTTATGGCGTGGTTTGTATGTTAACGAGACAAAAGGGAGGTTATGGGCTGTTCAGGGTGGTTTAGGGGAGTATAGAGCGATGCCACAGATTATGGTGTTTGGTTAAACGGTGATGTTAGGGTTCGGAGGTAGCTTCGGTGTAGGGGTGTGGGGGTTGGGTTGGTGGGGGGAGTTCGGGTTGGGTTAGTAGTCTTTATGGAATGAAGTGTCGGTTGAAGGGTTTGAAGGGTTGGTTGGACTCGTTGTGCAGCGGTTGGTAGGTCGCGTATCGGCCGCACGAGGTATATAATGGACAGTTTCCAGGTGGCCGTTAGGGTGGTTGCTAGACCCACAGTTGAGCGTGCCTGGTCGGATGCTATAACGCGTGGAGTTGGGGTTGTTTGTCGGGGGTTGGGTTTTGTTTCGAGTGTTCCAAAGAGAGGTTCAGGGTTGGAGGGAGTTGGCGTGGGGGGGTGGATTGGGGTTGGTCGGATTCCCGCCGTGTTGTCCGCCGTATACTTAGTGGCATTAAGTTGCTGGAAAAGGACAGTTAGGTGGCTGAGTTTGGAGAGTTTAGGGATTTTGAGTTATGGGGTTGCGGGGTGGGTTGGTTAGGTGTTTGGTTGTTCGTACGCGACTTCCTGTTTCTGGCCGGGTTCGGGAGTTTATGGGTTTGATAAGGGTAGTGAGTGAGTTTGAGAGGGGTGTTGGTTATTAGGTGTTGGTTACAGGGTTGAGTTAGGGTGCAGTCTTTGGAGTTATAGCGGAGGGGGGTGGTTGGGTTGTGGATGGTGGTTGAGTGATATATTGGTGTGGTGGTTGTTATTTATGAGGAGTTGAGGGTATTACGGTCTGTCGTTGTGATGAGTTAACAGGGCATGGCGAGTGTCGGTTGTGGTTGGATGGGTTTGGAGGTTTCTTGGGGTGCCAAGGGTATGGGGTTGGATGGGTTATGGTGTGAGAGCGGGTTTGCGTTAGCGAGGTTGGTTTTGGGGTTATGGTGTGGTTTTGGTTATCGTAGTGAGGGGGAGTGGGTCGTCGTTATAGGGAGGTATGCGTCTCAGTCTGCTGTGTGGCGTGGGATTTTCTTTGGTTTGGTCGAGGTGGTTTGGTGAGAGGTCGGGTTGGTTAGAGTTAGGAATATTATAGTTGTGGCGTGTTTTGAGTGGGCTGTTTTAAGGGGATGGTTGGTGGGGTTAACTGTGTTCGGGTTGGGGTCTTGAGTTATTAGGGTTAATAGGGCGGGTATTGTTGGTTTGGAGCTTTCGGTTTGTCAGCGCATTGGAGGGTTGGTGGGATGGCTTATGGTTTGTTTAGGGTATGTGATGTTACGGTTGGTGGGTTGGGGGTGGGGGGGTTTGGGGTGTTTCGAGTTGGTTTAGGGTTTGAGGGTGCTGTTGTTCGTAGATTAGGTAAGTTGCCGTGCTTGTGCTCCAGTGATAGATGGTTGAGTTGGGTTCACAGGGTTTAAAGCGAAGGGGTTTGTGGTCTGTTAGCTTTAGGTATGTTGTTTGGTTGAGGTGTGGAGTGTGGGATGGTTTACAGGGTGCGCGTTAGGGTGCGCGGGAGGTGGGCGTAAGGCCGGTTGGGGACGAGGTTAGTGTCTCAGCGCCGCGTTTCTGGGTGGATTCGAGGGGTTAGGTGGTCGTGGGGTGGTTGCGAGGAGGTTTTGGTTGGGGATTAATGTGTTATGTGTTTTATCAGTTCGAGCCATTATCGGTTGCCTGTGGTTAGGGGTCGCGGGGTATGAGGGGGCGTGTAGGTGGTTGGTCGCAGATTTGGTTGGTTGGAGGAGGGCGAGGTCTGTGGGTTATGGTGGGTTGGGGGTTCGTTATGGTCGGTTTCGGTGTTGTGTTTGGTTTTATCGGGAAGTTGGTTTTGGGATTGGCGGTTGGAATTGCGGTTAAGGGGTTTGATGGGTATAGAGTTGAGTTAGGTTGTATGGAGTTTCGATTTGGAGGGTTGGACTTTTGGGTACAGAGTGATGGTATTACGTGCTCCGTGACGGGTGGCGTATGTGAGGTTATGGGTATGGTTTGGGTTGGGTTGGGAGTACGGTCGGGTTGGTGGGGGTTCTGGGAAGGATTGCGGGTGGTTGCGTTGGGGGGCATGTGGATGCCGGAGGGGTGATTGGGGGAGGTTGCGGATTGCGGTTTCGTGGGGCGTGGGGGAGAGTGAGCAGGGGGGGGGGGGGGAGGTTGGTGTAGGGGGGGTTAGGAGGTCGGGTGAAAGGGTTGGTGTGGTTGGGGTTGGGGTATGGTTTGGGTTGGGGCGTGCGTGGGGGACGGTTAGGGGAGTTATAAGGTTGGTTGAGTGTTTTGGGGGGTGACGGTTGGTTGGTTGGGTTAGGGTGTTGGTACTTTTGTGCGTAAGTTGGTTGGTTAGTTGATTGCGTTATGGTTGGTTGGTAGGTAGGTTGGGTTTAGGGTCTGGTTGGCGGGAGGCTTTGGTTATATGAGTAGTGATGACGTGGTTATGAGAGACCAGGAGAAGTGAGCCTATTGTGCGGGGTTCGGTTGGAGGTGTGTTGGTTCGTAATAGGTTGGTCGGGTTAGGTTGGTTATGTGTATATATTGTGACGCTTAGGATTTCGGGGTTTGGGTTTGGACACGGTTTTGGTGAGCTTAAATGGAGGGGAGGTTGTTCGGCGGGGGTAGTTCGCGTTCAGCGTGTATGAGTTCGGTAGGGTGTGTGTTGGGGTCAGGGTTGGGTTATTGCTTGTTTGGTTGTTGTGTTTTTTTGATGAGGGGGAGATTGTTAAGCTCGTAGGCTTTGTGAATTTGGGTTGCCGATTATGGGTTTCGGTTCAGGGGTGGTTTGGTGGGTCGGTTTCTGCGATACAGTGAGTATGTGTTGTTTTGCGTTCCGGTTTGGGTGGGGGGTCAAGAAGGTTGGGATTTTGGTAGGTAGGGTTCTTTGTGTTCGGGTTTGGCGGGGCCGTTGTTTTTCGTTGCAGGCCGCGCAGATAAATGCAAGGGCGAGGGAACTAAGCATTGTGAGAGGTATGATAACAGGACGCGAAGCCCAAGTACATGTGACCTCTTAGGTAGGTTATGATTGAAGGGAGACGGATACAACGCCATGTGGGGGGTGATAACAGGAGAGGATACAAGCATGTGAGGGGTTGGTATATACAGGAGAGGATACAAGCTAGTGAGGAGGGGTATATATTACAGGAGAGACACAAGCCATGTGAGGGGGGGTTAATACAGGAGGAGGACAACAAGTCATGTGAGGGGGTTATAAAAGGAGAGGACTACAAGCCATGTGAGGGGGTATATTACAGGGGAGGATGCAAGCCATGTGATAGGTTATATAAGGAGAGGACACAAGCCATGTGAGGGGTGATATACAGGAGAGGGAACACAAGCCATGTGAGGGGTTATATACAGGAGAGGATACAAGCCATGTGAGGGGTTATATAAAGGAGAGGATACAAGGCACATGTGAGGGGGGTCTTGAGGGGTATAGAGGGTCAGCCGGGCCGTTGACGGATGCGGATACAAGCCATGATGGAGTAACGCTATGTGTTATATACAGGAGAGGCTGTGAGGGGACAGGATTGTGAACATGGGGGTGGTAATATAGAGAGGACACAAGTCATGTGAGGGGGGTTATATACAGGAGAGGAATGGAACAAAGCATGTGAGGGGTTTATATACAGGGAGTGATACAAGCCATGTGAGGGGTTATATACAGGAGAGGACACAAAGCCCATGTGAGGGGGTTATATACAGGAGAGGACACAGCCATTTGAGGGGGTATATACAGCGGAGAGGATACAAGCCATGTGAGGGGTATATGCACGAGGGCAATGTGAGGGTATATACGGGGAGGGACACAAGAGTGAGGGGTTTATAGAAGGGAAGATGTGAGGGGTTATATACAGGAGAGGACACAAGCCATAGTGAGCGGAGGTTATATACAGAGAGGCTACAAGCCATGTGAGGGGGGTATATTACAGGAGAGGATACAAGCCATGTGAGGGGGTTATATAAAGGAGAGGACACAAGTCATTAGGGGGTATATACAGGAGAGGATACAAGCCAGTGAGCGGGTTATATACAGAGAGGATAAGAGATACAAGCCATGTGAGGAGGTGGTATAGAAGAAGAGGGACACAAGTCCATCGTGAGGGGTCTATATACAGGGAGGACACAAGACATGTGAGGGGGGTTATCACAGGAGAAGGACAAGCCAGTGAGGGTGTTATACAGGAGAGGAACCAAGCCATGTGAGGAGGTAATTATACAGGAGAGGACATAAGCCAGTTGATGAGGTGGTTGTTATATACAGGAGAGGATACAAGCCATGTGAGAGGTTATATACAGGAGAGAACACAAGTCATGTGAGGTGGTTATATGCAGGAGAGGATACAAGCCATGTGAGGGGTTATATACAGGAGAGGATACAAGCCATGTGAGGGGTTATATACAGGAGAGGATACAAGCCATGTGAGGGGGTTATATACAGGAGAGAATACAAGCCATGTGAGAGGTTATATACAGGAGAGAACACAAGTCATGTGAGGGGGTTATATACAGGAGAGGATACAAGCCATGTGAGGGGTTATATACAGGAGAGGATACAAGCCAGGTGAGGGGTTATATACAGGAGAGGATACAAGCCATGTGAGGGGTTATATAAAGGAGAGGATACAAGCCATGTGAGGGGTTATATACAGGAGAGGACACAAGCCATGTGAGGGGGTTATATACAGGAGAGGACACAAGTCATGTGAGGGGTTATATACAGGAGTGGACACTACTGTTAATTTGGGATTTAACATGTTGCATTTTTAATGCATTTTGAAACCTATTACAACAGTTGAGGAGAGGTGATTTTCCTAATTACATTACTGTTAACATTTGAATTAACAAAATGCATAGTAAACACAATGTTAACACATGCATTGACATGGCGTTTATATTACGTTTTGTAGACACAAATGTTAACAGTAATGAAATAAGGCAAATCACCTCCTCAGCTGTTGTAATTAGTTTCAAAATGCATTAAATACGTGTGACCTCACCCTTAGAAGTAACCAATTAAAAAAAAAAATTTGGACAAAAGAGGTTACTGTGAAAAATGTTAAACAGTTAAAGCATGTTAAATAATTCCAATTTACATGTTAAAATTGGGTCCATGAAAAAAAAACTTTCTTTGCACCTGCCCTGGACCAGGTGCATATTTGCACCAAAAAAGGCGCAAAAACGGCAAAAGTAGCACTGAACATCTGGAAAACAAAGATACGTAAAGCACACTGCACAAAGGTGCAGACAAGGCATACTTGAAAAAGAACAGAGTTAAAAATCGCAAAAATGGTGCAAAAACGGCAAAAGTCGCTAAAATTTGACAATTTGCCTAGCTGAAAATATGATGTGCCCCATAGTGTATTTGAAGGTTTCCTAAGAATCCATCACTATTATGCTGAGATATAAATACACCATGTGCACTAGTTACATCGCAATTATCGCTGCCAATTTTTATAAATGTGCCCCATAGGTTTTTTTTTAGCTGACAACTGCAAAAGTTTTCTTTCTGTACTTTTTCTTCAATCTGCAATTTCCATTCACTAGTAGGCTTAAAATATTCTATTATCCCTCGCTTCATTTTAATAGGGATGTCTCTGGGTAATTGATCCCAATTTCTTTCTAAAAAAAGAGGACAATTCTTGACACAAAGACCTGCTCTGGATTAAGAAATTTCAGGCTAAAGAAAGGAAATAAAACCTTTAAAAAGTCAAGCTATCACCAAGGGGTTAACGTTTAGACTTTATCTTGGTGTGGCCAGAAAGACGAGGAGATCAGTAAAGCTTCTCCATTTCAGTTAATCTTTAAAGAGAACAAAATTCTGAAGTAGCTCAGCCGAGGCCTTGAGGGTTTAATTCCTAGAAGCCTATGTCAGACCTTGATAGCCAGCCCAATAAAAAGGTATCACTATTTTAGAACATACTTTTTTATTTTATACTTTAGGCTTGAGAAGTCTCACTCACTTCACGAACACATCAATCACCCTGTATTACTGGCTCAGCAGAGACTGGGCTTTCAACTCAAGGGGTTTTTTTTTCTACCTTTTTTATGAAAAGACAGTAAGTGATCATCTTCTTTTAGTCTCCAACATCGCTCTTCCCTTAGTATCTTATATAAGCCATAATAGTGAGAAACATGAAGGATATTTTCATAACATGTGACATTTTCTGCATTTAATTTCCTGCTCTTCTGTAGAAGAACATGAGCTTAGCAAGAGATTTTTCCACTGTCATAAAATTGTGCAGGTTTTATATTATTATTCCATATTTTATAAATTATTCCATATTTTCATCCAAGCCTGCTATATTAAAAGGGGTTTTCCCAAGAAACATGGTAGGCTCTATCCACAGGATAGGGCCTAACTTGCTCATGGTGTGGGTCTCAGTGAGAAAAGAGGATCCAATTGAGTCCGATGTACCCCCTTTGGACCCCTCGTTGCTTTCCAATATGAGCAGTGCAGCTGGCCGCCCATGGCCGGGCTGCCCTGTTCACCTAGGAGAGTGACGAGGGGTCCAACGGGGTCACATTGAACCCTCCCGTTCTTGTGATCTGTAGAGTTCTCATCACTGAGACCACCCCCAGATCAGCTGGGGGTTAGGCCTTTTCCTGTGGTTAGGGCCTAACCACTAACCAGCTGTCTTGTGTATGTATAAAGAGGTGTGCATTCATGCAGCACCGACAACGTGCTTACTGCGGCAGCCTGGATCTCCTGCTCCATGCTCTGTAGATGCAACATCACTACTGGCCTCTGTAAAGAGGCTGGCAGTAACACGTTTTGCTGCTGGTGAACAGGATTGTGTTTACTGTTTTAATGCACCCCCCATCCACTTTTTTAAATCCTGGGAAGCCCCTTTGGGTAGACCCCAGAGACATTACTAGAGATTATTGGACTCCAGTGCAAAATCAGTACCAGGCCCTCAACTATACCGCATTGTATATGCTGCATATACATACATGCTCAATTTGTATGGTTTAGAGACACCTTATGAGCTTCTTAGTCCCTAATTAACTGTAAACCCTGGTTGACCTCTTAACCAACATCTATTGATGGAGGATTAAGTAGGCACCATGTACCGTAGCCAAAATGCTAATCTCTCAGTCTAGAAGAATACTGCATATTTTACGTTATATATGCAGTATTTTTTTTTTACTTTTGAAAATATATCTTTTTTTTTTAACACCGTGTTCCCTCAATAACTGGGGCATCAGTGGGAAAAAACGGACTCTACCCTGTCAAAGGAGTTAGCAGAACAGGTCTGAAAATGCTAAGATTACATATATATAGGGCCCAATAGATATTGCTGATTGTTTTATCTATATCAGTTTATCACTCTCATTGCATGTTATATTGGCTAGACTGTCAGTAAGAAGCCAGATGACCAAAGATGCCTCAGATGGACCTTTCTAGGGGAATGGGAGGGACTAGAATACAATGAAAGATAACAAAATTTGGGATTATTCAGTTTAGATAAAAGACGGCTGAGGGGAGACCTCATTACAATGTACAAATACCTGAACGGACAGTACAAGGATCTCTCCAAAGATCTTTTTATACCTCGGCCTGTGACCAGGACAAGGAGGCATCCTCTACGCCTAGAGGAGAGGCGATTCTACCATCACCATAGACAAAGGTTCTTTACTGTACGAGCAGTGAGACTATGGAACTCTCTGCCGCAGGAGGTTGTTATGGCCGACTCTATGTACATGTTCAAGAGTTCACACCCCCTGGAGGAAGCAACGGCGAAACGTGCGTCGGGGTGCTGTGGCGATGGTCATAACTTATTGGCTGGCAATTTTGGTATCATGCAACACCCGGGTGGGTAATATGCTGGATCACAACCAAAATTGAGTATACTGTTATCTTATTGATTGATATGCATTTGAAAATGCTTGTTATGTATTCATAGACTGTTGACCATTGCCACACTCTTGTTCCTGTGGATTTTATTTTATGCTTTTAATGTTTTTTGATGGCTGTATTGAACAATAAAGTTTTTATTAGTATTACTTTATTGGTATTGCATTTTCAAGAGAGACCTGGATGACTTTCTGGAGAGAAAAAATATCACGGGTTATGGGGAAAAAACATTTATTTAATTCTTAAAGGTTGGACTTCATGGACATTTAATTTAATTTAGTATTAAACGGCAGACAAGGTAGGTTGTAATGGTTTCTTGAAGGGAAATAAATGATAATAAGAAGGTAGTCCTATTCCCGATACTGATTGTATAGCAAAGTAATGCCATACAGTAAATGTTCAATTGTTGTTGATGTCAACTCTGGGACCAGTGAGTATTTGAAGAACAGGTGTCCCCTGCCCACAATCACATAGCCATTGTAAGAACAGAGGTGGACCTCGGTGGTGGTGGTTTTCTTTTTTATGATTGTTATGAGAATAGCAGGGGGGCTTTGGGCTCTAGCTGTAATAAAGCATATGAAAAATGATTTTGCAACCTATTTAGCGTTCTAGTCTGAAGTGACAATTTGACCCTCAGCACATCTGTAGATTACCTCAATTTCCCTAAATTAACATGGAATTAAAAGTGAGAAATAGAGGATGAAATCAAAGTAGATCTTTATACAAATATGAAAACTGTTCCCTTTTGGCCTCACTGCGGTATGTTTTATGCCATTATGAATTGAGTAAGCTTATGCTGTCTTTTCATTCTGCTTAAAGACATGTTCCTCACTAAACACAAGATCAAAGTCTGCTTAACATTTCAAAAGATTCCGCCATCATCAAATGGCGATAATCGAGAATCCAGGTATGAATCAGTCCGGCACTTCACATCTCCATATCTGGTGTCAATTTGCAGATTGTTGAATACTTTCATACCTTGCATTTCCATGGATATGTCCACAGGACAACCATTTGTTACTTTATCAATGTGATAAAAGATTTTTATGAAATATTGTTGAGGGTCTGCCCTTTTCTGGACAAGTGAATAGAGATCAATTGCTGTATTAGACACAGCCCATGGACAAGAGTTCTAATGTCAGAAATTCACTTGAATAAATGTATCCCCATAATTCAATCTTATGTTTATAACATTGTGTGATAACTTTGTTCTTTTGAAAAATAAGACAAGCATTTGATGAAAGCTGTTCAGTTTTTATGACCTCCCTTAACCATGACTCCAATCATTGTACTCTAATAATTGTAGTTGGAGTAAGCAAATTACTATGGATGGATCTACCATAGGATATGTAATAAGTAAAGAAAAGCAGGGATCTTCATTCTGCAGTAGTCTTAAAAAAAGGAAAAACTAGTTATGGATCTATTCACCTTGATGTTAATAGCTTTCAGTTGACTATTACTCAATATATGAGCAGCTGAAGATCTTCAGTAGACCTAGTGATGGAAGTTTAGGATTAGAGCTTTTAGGATGTAGGGGTTGTTGGCAACTAGTGACAAGGGGAACCATTAAAAGATATAATCTGTTTAAAAAAATAAATCTATGCTTCTCTTGATGTTGATCCCGAGATCACTTAAAAAAGAAACTTATCATTTAGCAGGCCGGAGCATGGGGACAAGATGTCCGACGCTCCGGCTGCTAATTATGCATGCCCCGCACCTCTGTCTCCCATGCTAGGAGAGGGAGCTGATATCACGTGAGAGAATGGGAGAAGGAGGTGCATGCGGCTTGCATTATTAGCAGCCCAGAGCACTGGACATCTTATCCCTATGCACCATGCTGCTAATTATAAGTTTCTTTCTAGGTGATCCCAGCTTGTCAAGCTAAGCAAAGAACAGCGCTGGAAACAAGATGAAAAGGAGTGGAGGTGAGTATCTGTATGTGTTTTTAATTTTTCTTTAAAATAGCAGTATTGAAAAGAATTTTAATATCCCTTTCACACTGATCGTGACTGTTAACTGTTTAAACAACAGCAAGCTTGCTGGTACTAAACCATTGGTAGGGTCGTTGCCACTAATGACGTAATCGGAGAGTTTGTATGTTCTCTCTGTGTTTGCGTGGGTTTCCTCTGGTTTCCTCCCACACTCCATACTGGTAGGTTGATTAGATTAAAGTTGCACTATCAAATAGAAAAAAGCTTATCAGATTTTCTTCAGGTCTGATGACATAAACCAGTTTACGTCAAGCTCTACATCTTGATTTCACTGCGTAGAAAACATATAATTTTCATCTGTTGTGTCCCTCCCCCCCACCGCTTTTTGAAATTTATAACATGTATGGTTTACTTTTAAAGTAAAAGTCTTCCTTCTTGAACCATACAACTTGTATATCCTATTTATCAGTAATACTTCTTCTTATTGTTGCTGAAAACAGGCTATTACATTCTATCAAATGGAGATATTACATTTTGCCAGATTTTCTCATTTGTTAACATTGGAGAAAAATATGTCCTGTGTAATTGTTACAATTGAAATAATCATTCATAAATTTGTCTGGGACGTAATATCACATTGCCCTTCATTAAACTAGATTTATGCAGTGGTCTGGAACGGACGTAAGCCATCGTAACCTGCTGAATAATTGTAAGTAGCTGCGTATAGGTTACGGGTCCCTTCTGTGTTATTCACCATGTAAATGAGACCAGGTGTCAAATCTTGTATTTTACAGGAGTCTTCTGTCTCCTTTAGCAAAATTCACTGAAGCAGCACTTATCGTAGTGCAACCTGCCTGAAGCAACCGAAAGTAGCTGATGGCATTGCCATTGCTTTATGCATGATCGCTGTCTTACTGTTCGGAAATTGCTATATGTATGATGCTTTTTTTGGTTAATCCTAGATTCCTACAACATTGTTAAACACTAAAGTAACATCTTTTATTCATATTTTATGTATATTTCTATTATATCAAAAATAACCTTCATAAAGACTGGAAGAAATAATATAATGATTGTACCACCTTATCACCTCTCCATATAATCAGTTATAAATACTTTTTACTAGGATAAACCACATCAAGTGATCATAGTCAAGTGATCTACTCAACTATCTATATCCGTCCCATAGGGTCAAAATAGAGTCAGGCTCAGTCCTATAGAGACTCAGATCAAATAGGGGGCAATCGGACCTTCTGTTATTGTTGCTCTTTAGGGGGTTATATTGGTAGGACCCTTAGTGATCAGAAAATCATTTTTTCCCTTCCTGTAAGGAGATGGATAGTTTTTTAAGGTTTTTTTGTGACAACTAGTGATGAGCGGATTTAGTCAGTCTGGCTTCAGCAAGTTCAGATAAAAACAAGGAACAAAAAGTTTGATTTCGGAACCAAAACACATTGCTAACAATGTGATTGGTGAGGGGATCAGGTGCAGGTGTTAACCCTTTAACTGATGCTGTAAATACCAGTGAATCATCATCTTCTGTAAGAGTGGCATTTAAAATGTTGACACTCGCAATAGGTGCCATCACCCAATGCGGGTCTTAGTGGTGGGTGTGAAAAGTTGGTTGATGGGTTGCTCAACAGCTTTCCTAGGTTAGCCTGGATCCTGAACCCGAACATCTGTCTGAAGTCCAGGATCTTGGACCCAATTTGTAGCCACTAAGGTCAGTAATTGTAATTGTAAAAGTAATGCAAAAGATGTAGGACCCCTGGGGGTCGAGAGTGGTGGTGCTGGAAATCTAGGAGATATAGGAATATTTTTACCACTTATACTGCACTTAATTGGGTAAGGGTTCACCCATATTATAACTACCCTGTTTAAGTTTGGAGCCACAAATCACAGAACCCACTGGCACCTAGGACCTTCTGACCTCCTGTGTCCTGTTGGCTTCTGTCTGTCAAAATGCAGTGTACAGTGATTATTTTCTGCATACCCCCTTCATCAAAACCACTTCCATATCACTGGTTAGAGGGTCAAGCAGTGAAATTGTGCTTGGCCCCCTCCATCTACCAGTACATCTACCATCTCCATCTACCAGGGTTTCACAAGAAGTTCCATGTCCTGCTGCCGTCAGGTCACTTGACCCACGGCTCTTGGCACTGAATGCCAACCTGTAACAGCGTAACTATTATATGATATCTGTGATATTGTACCTTTCATCTTTTTCACATAATATGAGTGAACCTATTACGGGCTTTTACTTTTTCTGTGAAATTTCGGTATAAATGGCCTACAACAATTTTGGAAAGATCCCTAAAATGTGGTATCACTGACTGCATTGACTCTAGTTATCAGGTGAATATATTTTTGTGCCAGTAGGTAGATAAAGCTGGTAGCGGCTCCTAATCACTCCGCAAATGGCGACATTTCCCGTAGAGAAAACTCATGTGCAGCTGACTCTTTATTAGCAACCTATAAACAGTAAAAGCAGACATAATTATGCTTTACTAGTCAACTAACACTCAAGGTATTAATCTGACGTTAAGTGTAGAAATAGTAATAATATCGCAGAGAGCATTAGCTACAAATGGAACGCCAGTTGAAGTGTAATTAGGATATGTTCCCAATGTAATCAGCATTGTTTTATGCTGTGAAAAGCCATTCGCCTGTAAGAAATATACACTCTCTAATAGGAGAGGACTGGGTATGGCGCAGGCAGGAGTGCTCAAAGTATTTGGGAAATTGTTCTATTTTAATTCTTATTATAATGAGATTTCCAGCCGCCGAAAGGAATTATTGGGCCAAGGAAAAACATAATTATTTATTTTACATCTAAAACTGCTCGTATTTTGCTTTTTTCAGTCTAATTACTTAGAAAGTATTAAGACGTGTTTGGATAGGGGCTGAGCAAACAAGTTGGTCTTGATTTTGTGCCTTGTAAGCAAAAGACAATGAAGAACAAGGGGAGCAGTGGAGGCTTGATGTTAAGGTGAATGTGGTAAAATGTTTTCAATAATCAATCATTTTTACAAGAAAATTTTGGATTATATGTATTAATGGCCAATGCTTGGGTGCCACATTAATAGACACCTGATATCTGATACTGTAAATTAGCCCTTTCAAGTGCACCAGGCTGCATGATAAAAAGGTGATATTGAGGATAACCAGATTGAAAACAAGGAAAATGAGGCACGCACGTCTTAGAGGTCTGACCCAATAAGAACGATAAGGAAAGACACATCTGTATATTTAACTGTAGATTAGGCTCTTGTACTGCAGTCCTAGGCAGGGGCAGATTAAGACAAATATCATACAAGTCACTTCCTACAAATGGTTCAAGAACCAGCTTCTTGGGCATTGTAGGATGTGTCCCTTCTGTCAGCTTTCAATCTACAGTTTTGGGGCCATTGGAAGACCTTCAAAGATCCTGTAATGGCTCTTGTGTACATGCTTATTAAGAGCAGGAACATATGTATGAGGATTTCATGGGTGAAGGCCTTTCTCAGTATAGGATTTGGTACATAGTTTGGTTTGCCACTGGCAATCTAGAAGGCTAGGGCCCCGGACTACCACTCAAACCTCCTACCCCCCCTAGGCACATAGATGTGTCTTTCTTTATCTTTCCTATTAGGTAGATTATTTAATGCCTTTCCAGAGGTTTAAGAAGAATGTTTTGTGACACATTCTCAGAACAAGTCCCCTTTTTGCTAAATTTTTGTTAATAATAGAACAATACCATTGTATAGTGCATGGAACCACCCCCACTTCAGTGTAGCTCTTAGTCTCAAGTGCTTTCAGTAATTTTAGGTCAGAATCACTGGAGACAAGAAGGGACTACTGAAGCAAGTTGGGGGTATAAATGGTTTTCCAAAGAGGCAAGTAATATTTTTTTCTTATTTTTGACAAACCTCTTTGCACCGCTTTGCAATTTGTTTTTAGGGTATCACATCTGTTTTACTACTAGAAATGATACAACTCTAAAAATTTGCTTAGTGGTTTACACTTATGTCACTTTTGTCTCAAATGGTGAACTGGGCAGGTCGATAAATTACTAATACAGCTTATATATGCTCTGTATTTTCAGCACCATGGACAGGACAAATAATCGGCACATTGTACAGTAGCTGTCCATGGTGCTGCTGTACATCATGACGTGTCCCTATTACTTTATTGCAGGTGCTGTCGTTGAATGTCTTTGTCTTTATGTATTACAGGAGGTCCCGTTTTCTCGTGTCTGGTGCAGTAACCAGCAGCCACTGCACTGTGCCTTTTCCCTGGAGAGATACACGCCAGCCACCACACAGCTGTCTTGTAAGATCTGCGTCAGACAGGTCAAAGGCCATGAGCTGATTCTTCAGGTACAAACATCGATTCTGGAGGTAAGATAGCACCACGTTGTAAATTTGACAACACACTTTTACCTTACACAATAGGTTTTTTTTTTGTCAAAAGCTGATCTTTATTTCTTCGACATGATCTGCAAGTAAACAGAACACAGTAGGTCAATACGTAATTCACCATCTCCAAAAGAAATTTGACCCATTATTACCAATTCACCAGTAAAAATAGATAAACATTATTAATGGAAATATGTCAGGGGATTTTTCCATATTCAATTATTAACAAGGACCTTACCCACCTCTGCTAACTCCACTTCACTGTACAGTTCAATAGACAAAAATCCCAATAATTACAACACATTTGTGAGTTTTTGGGCTCCTTACTGTCAAGTGGGAGGAGGCAGGTTATCTCCTCTAGCCCAGGACCATCTACCTGATAGAAGAGAACATAATCATCCTGGTTAGAAAAATTTAATTGTATTAATTGCTTGATAATAGCAGGGGGGGGGATCTAAACTATCTGCTGCGGGCCATAGAATGAAGCCCCACTCCACCCCATCCAGTAGTAATCTATTAGGTTATTTTTTAGTAAGAGGGTTCCCCATGCAGTATCTCACACTCATGCTGAGATTGGTGTGAAGAGATACTAGTTTTAAGAGTCAGGTCCTATTTTGATGGTGCCCCCCATTTTACTGCAGGTGTTGCAACCTGAGGCAAGAGGCTAAACCTGCCTCATGGCTGGTGCACCCCTGGATAATGAAGAGGACTGCAGAAAATAAATTCTGTGCCAAAATCAGTGGAAAGACTAGGAGTTGCAATTTGTGTGAAAGGTCCTCTTCAAAGTTAAATAAGAGTAAAACACAGTAAAAACATGGAAATAAAAAGTAAATAAATGGGATAATTATTAATACACAATTAAAATGTAATAATAATAATAATAACAATACTATTACTAATTATAATAGTAATAATTAAATTTAAATCAAAGTTCTACGATGGTATAGACATGAAAGAGGGATTTCTGCCTGGTTTTTATGCTTTTCTACCCCAGTGGACAACAAATCAGCCTGGGAAAAAAAATACCAGGTAGCATTCACAGTCATAAGGGAAAGTGAATCTGCAATTTTAACTTCACCAAAATTCATATTCATCAAAGTGGCATTTAAAGCAGAAGCCAGATAGAAGGTGCGAGAGAAGACGGGGCCTGAAATTGATGTGAGCTGTCTCCAGTCAAGATATCAGCATTATTAACTGTCATTTCTCTCACATTAGAGCAAAGTCCCATCTGCCAGCTACTTCCCCGGCCTCGGAGGATTGGTACATGTGGCGTGTGACTGCTACCTAGAGATCATTTTATATCCCAGTATGAATAGGTTCAGCAAAGGATTAATAATACAGATAAATGCATTATATGACATAGGTCTTTGTCATGTTATGATGGATTGCTATGGCTCCAGATACAATGTTCCCTCTTGTTAGCAGCCAACCCCCCCCCCCATATCAGCCCTATAGATTCCCATTCATCAATCCCTGCCCCTGTAGCAATGCTGTATATAATGGGCCATTAGCTGCCATTTGCCTCCTGTATATTATTCACCCTCCATGTCTCATCCAATGACAATTGTTGCGTTGCCATCACCGTACACCCTTGTGTGCAAGTGTTTTTTGCGGCTGCCTTTTAAGAAATGGACGAAACTACTTATATAATAATCATATAAGACACTAAAAACTCTAAAGCAACCTAGATAATGACAATATTTCTGAAATAAATTCCTTCATAACAATTCAATATGGCCCCATATAAATCCATGGAGCTCTTGACTTTTATAATGCATATTGCCATTTAGACGTCTCTATATAAGAAGGATATAGTCCCAATATTATAATATAAGTATAATAGAAGTACTTTATATGGCAAAATTAGATACACTATGGTAAATTATAGTATATCCCTCTATGTGCTTTAAACTGCATCAGTGTCGTCATAAAACAGTTTACTCTCAGATCTACTATTTAGATCAGAGTGGTTTAGTAGGGGTGCAGCTCGGACTTAACTGCCAAAGCAAAGAGGCTCCCGGCACTGTAATTTACTCTTCACATTTAAAAGACTAAGACGTATGGGGGATGTATATACCGCTGCAAATTTACGGCCACATATATGTCCCACATAGTTGTCTATGGCGCCCGGGCTTGGTACAGTGAGCACACCGTACCATGCCACGGCTGCAAAAAAGATAGAGCGCTCTCTATATGGAGAGGGGAGGGGCCAGCAGTGCTTGCTTGTCCTCCTCTCCAGCGCACCCATCGTGTGTCCGTACAGCTGGCAGGCAGATGTTAGTGGGCCTGTACCTTGAGGGCCATTTTATGCCCGAAACAGCAATGCAAAAATGCAAACAGCATTTTCTGTTAAATTTACAGTGCTGGGAGATTTTTTTTTTCGTGTTTCGAGTTACCAGTAATGTCCCCCACAGATCTCAGTATAATGTCCCCCACAGCGTTCCAGTATATAATGACCCCCAAAGCTCCCAGTAAATAATGTCCATTGCAGTCCCCAGTAAGTAATGTTCTCCACAGTCTCCAGTAATTAATGTCCTCCCCAGTCCCTAGTATATATTATCCCAACATACACCAGCATATTATATGCCCCATAGTCCCCAGTATATAACTGCCCTAACAATCCCAAGTAAATAGTGGTCCCCACAGTCCTCGGTATATAATGTCCTCCACAGCCCCCAGTATATATTATCCCAACATTCACCAGTATATTATGTGCACCATAGTCCCCAGTATATAATGGCCCTAACAATCCCAAGTAAATAGTGGCCCCCACAGTCCCCAGTATATAATGGCCCCCGCAGCAACCAGTATATAATTGTTGACAAATCCCTAATATATAATGTGCCCCCATAACCCCTGGTATATAATGTCCACCCAAAGCCACCAGTCTTTTTTACAAACTATATGCTCATAATGACTTTCAGATTTAGGTAGAACAGCTTTGTTTAAACAGCTTTGTGGCTGTTTCCTTCAGGTCTTTAGCTCTTCGGTGAGTGGAGCATTCTTGTTGTTCATCTTGGAGCTGAGTGTGTGTCAGGTATGGTTTGAGTGATGAATGCCAAACCAATCAGCTGCTGGGGCGGTGTCCAGGACCTACCCACATTTCTTAGTTGTTATATTGCTTACTCTATTGCTATTGCAGTGTTCTATTGCCCTTGATACATTCTTGATGATACTTTACCTTGCTACCATCTTGATTTTGACATTGTCATCCTGACTACAAGTCTGTCTTGTCAGCTCTTCTTAGATTAGGGGATGTCGACCAGTTGCTGCCCATAGGTTGCAAGTAGACAGGGACACACATTGTGGGCTAGTTCAGGGCCTCCAGTCCGGTCTTAATATGCTGGTCCACCAATCTGATGTTTGGTGACACAGCACCCAGCAATCCCAACAATCAGATACTTTTGTCACCAGACGCTTTATAGGGGATAAAGTATTTTGCCAATGATCCCATATAGTTTATCTGAAGTGTCCGGCGATGATTCTGGGGGCCTACTATCCATCATCTCCATGCGAATAGACATTACCAATTTTTAAATTAGATTGTTCTCTGCTGTATCTTAAGCAGTTTAGGTAAGAGCATGGGCCCAATGGAGTATCCTTTGGTACTCAGCAGTGTCGGAATAGCCCACCAGTTATGGTGTCATTCACCTATCCAAAAAATGACTCCCAGTGCAGAAAACTAAATCTTAAAACATTAGATATTAGATGACCATAATTTTAAAAAATATTATGCTCTGTACCCCATTACTTTTGCACTGGTCATCTCAAACCAACAGTCTGCACTTACAGAAGAATTCGATTCGATTTCTCAAAGCCATATTTTTCAATGTATTTTATACTTTAAACAAACGGACCCTTTACCTTTAAAATACTGTAAACCTGGATTGGAAAGACTTGTGCTGCAAAATGACATTCTGGATTTCACCGCCCAAAGGCAAACTCCACAATTGCACCCTCATGTCCTGTTCTTGCGAAAACACTAGCAGTCCAAACGTGTCTCTGATTCATAGCAAGATTTATTTTGCTAAGTGAGATCCTGGAGGTAAGAATCCCGTCCTTCATTTCAAACAGATTTGTTAATGCTGAATGCCTGATTCCTTGTCTCAGGAGGTGATGGGGA
Source organism: Engystomops pustulosus (assembly GCA_019512145.1). Classification (NCBI taxonomy): domain Eukaryota; kingdom Metazoa; phylum Chordata; class Amphibia; order Anura; family Leptodactylidae; genus Engystomops; species Engystomops pustulosus. Next base: position 28,490,590 of record CM033644.1, read on the forward strand.
AGCAGGATAGAGACGGCTGCATTCTGCTGCCAAAGAGAACAGCTTGCTTGCTTTACAGTCCCCTAGGGTATCCAAATGTTTTATCTTAGATGTGCAGATTACAAAACCTACCATTCCCCTGCAGATTCCAGCTAAACTGAGATGGCAGCTTATGCACCTTCACCACCTCAGTTCTGTGTTCTCAACACTGAACCTTGTGATACCTAGTACTGTCAATGTGGCTGGTCAAGTGATAGGGAGCACCAGGTACATGCGGCAGGGAGCAGGTGTATATGGTAATAGTGCAAATATCATCAAAAAAAAGCACAATCCAGATTTTCGAAAATCCAGGTACTTTATTTTCTCATATAAAAGCCATGCAGGAATATAAATAAAATATGAAGACGCATTTCGGACAGAAGCCCTAATTTATAGCAACATCATTATCGCAAAACACATACTAGAAAACCATTATCTAGAGACTAAAAATTAGACAGCTTTAGACAACTTTCAGCTTCTGTTTTTTCAGCTTGGAAAAAAAAATTTGAATATTTGAAAAAATAATGCAGGTATCTGATTAATGTGTATAATACATACAATAGCTCCACCATTCATGCCAAGTCTTTCTGACTGAGTGCGTCGTATACCTCTAACTGTGGACTTCAGCCTCCTGTCGTTTCATGTACAGGACCTGCAGAATTCCCCTTTACTATATTTCAAAACCTTCAATTTTGCTCTCAGCATATTAGCAATATTTAGATTATTAATGCTCTAATACAATTAGAACAATTGCCTACACGATTCTTTCATTTATTTCCACAGGTGCTGACTTCTTTTCACAGGTGTTGAATGTCTTTTACGCTGGCTTGTTTTACATAAGCATTATGGTATCATTAATTCCTAATTGGCTCTTCTAATTAGAATCTCTTGTATGTTCCCATGCAGAACGAGCGGGAAACCATCACTTTCTTTGCACCAGAGGACAACAATTTCCTGGCACACACTGGTCCGAAAGCCTTCAAAATCCCACACTCCATCAGGCAGCGGATATGTGCGACGTTCGACACACCTAACTCCAAAGGGAAGGACTGGCAACTGTTAGCGCAGAAACTTTCTATCAACAGGTGACTGGTTTTCGCTCACACCCAACATGTCTTCATTTGGGCTTAGCTAGATGCCCATCCTGACCTACATCTCAATGGGAGGTCCATATTCTATCTACAGCATCTATCTATCTATCTATCTATCTATCTATCTATCTATCTATCTATCTATCTATCTATCTATCATCTGCATTTCTTTCTTTCTATATATCTGTCTATTTATGTGATTGTCTGTCTATTTATATGTATATATATTATTTATTACGTACATACAGGATACGCTTTTTTATAATATGTAAAATAGTCCATGTAAAACATATGCCATGTAACAGAAAATATATATTTATTATTTACATATAAACAATGCATAATATATACATCAGACAAAAAATAGATAAAAAAGTTAAAAAGGGGGGGGGGGGGAATAATAACATTTATTTTGGTGTTTTTTGGCTTGGGTTGCCATTTGTTTTCTCGTGCGCCCCCTGCAACCTATTCATTATGTGTCCGCGGCACAAATTTTCTCTTTTTTTAGCATGTACAATTTAGTCTCTGAGTATGAATTAGTCTCTCAATATGGGTGCAGCTTTTTCTCCTCAACATGTTTTCATTACTTCTCAGCACTTTTTTTTGGTGCAATTTGTATCACACAATCAGACCCACAAAAAGCAAGTATTCCAAGTTCTATAACACCTTCATGAATGTGGAGAGTCATTTCAGACACTTTCTGCCATGTGCCAAATTATCTAGACTTACAACACAATCAAAAATCACAGATTAAAAAAAGCACATAATTAGTTTGCCCCAAAAAACAGACCCGGGGACACAAATAGTAAAATTTATTTTAGGGTATAACAATTGGGATTAATCCAATCCAGGAATAAATGACTCCTCTTTACAATTCTTCTGAAGGAAATCTAACTTCCATCATGATAAATCAGGGGCACTTACCCATAGATCCAGGCACTGTGACTGGGGTAATCTTCTTATATTTGTTGTCTATGGCCTCCTTCCTTCAAAAATCAACTTATAAAATGATGCTAATGAGGCAAAAACTCTATGCACAAGTAACTTTATAAGTGACTTTATAAGCAGTTGTTACACTGCTGCAGTACATCTCTCCCTCAGAACTTCCTTTAATCTCAGCAATAATGAGCAGTGGGAAGGGGGAAGTGCTCTTTCAAAATGTAATAGCCCATTCCTCTGGGAGCGATATCTGGGGTACTCTAACAGTACAGTATATGTACAGTATATATACAGTATATCACAAAAGGAAAAAAGAGAAAACGGATTGGCTACTGCTCCAATTATTATGAACCATAGGTAACTTGGCAAACATATATGAGTAAATTTGCCGACTATGACAGTGGACTATAAATTCCAGCAGCAAGTAGTGGTGCTCTATTCCCAATGTACGGGAGAATTTGAAACTTGCAAGCAAAAATGGAGAGCACAAAAAAGGAATGGCACTCACCATCTGGAGTCTTCTTACCGTACCGGATAAGGCGATATACAGTACAAAACAGGCATCGTTTTGTCTTGATGTGAAGCCCTGCGCCATTGTTTTCTGAAAAGGCACGTAGATGCCAGCTCACCCCTGCTATGAAGTGTCGACTCCGGCACGGACCACCCCTCTGCTAGGGCAGACACTCATGAAACGGAAGAAGTAAACGGTCCAGCCAGTCTTCAAACACCAGGTATCTTTATTCAAATTCCATCATAAAAGTAGATCCACTCAGACAGATGGTCACAAGGCCTACGCGTTTCAGGCAGGCAACCTGCCCTTAATCATGGCTAACACACATTGTTTAAAACCCACATATATATAGTGATACAGACAATCAAGTATTCAAAAGTAACGCCCCACAGGTGGAGCTCCGTTACATCCGGTGCCGCCCTTAGAGCAGACAGCAAATGTACCGGAATCTGTATAACATGGTGTGAACAATAAAAATGAAATACCTCATTGGACCGGCGTTAGTGATATTAATAAAACAAGAATTTGCCCCATACATTTCGTGCAATCTTCAATAGTTTCCGTTCTGCTGGATCATGTGATGCGTGTCAGCTGACACATCCAAATCACATGGTCTCCGATCACATGACCAGCCGACGGTCGCGTAACAACGGACAACTGCGTCAAGTGCCGGGTATCAGGATGGCATATCCTGCAGAAGTTATAACTCAATGGGGCTTGGAAGGTCTTCTATCGGCATCGCAGCGGAGGCCCACAGAAAACCGCACGAGGACGAAGGCCCTCGCCATTGTTTTCTCCCTCTCTGTTATGGCTTGTGCCATGCCTGTAAAACGTTTTTGTAAGTATTCACTAATAAATTCAACACTAAGAAGACTCCAGATGATGAGTGCTATTCCTTTTTTCTGCTCTCCATTTTTGCTTGCATACAGTATATACAGTATGGGGAACAGTAAGGGTCGGTGGACCGCATTTCCATCGGGTTTCCCGACTATTTCTGTTTTGCGCTGCATTTATTAGGGGTTTTGGCGCACGCGATCGGATTTTGGTGCGACTTTTATGCAACACAAATCGGGGGCATGGCCGGCGGACAACCCGACTGATTTGGTCTAAGCACGGGATTGAAAATTCAAATTGTGTCGCAAGACATGCACTCACATACACCGGGAAGAACAAGGTGAACTCCGGTGGATCTGAGCAGAGAAGAGACACTTTCAGGATCTCGGGCGCACAATCTTGCTGAATCGCAGCAGACTTCATCTTCGTCGGACAATGCACCTCGGGGAAAGCGCAGGGACCGGGTAAGTAAATGTGCCCCTTTATGTCAGTGCAAAAACAAGATATTAGGTAATTATTCAAGATTGAAGCTTGGCCAAAATGTTTCTTTAGACTTGATTCCAAATCTTTTAGGTCAGAGCCAAATATGTTTTAACTGTCCTCGATTTTGGTAGACAAACTATGAAAATTGGGGACTGTAGACAACTAGGGTGACTGCAGTTTTGACCGTGTAAAGCTGCAGATTGTGTTAGTAATGGCACTTGAGAGCTGCATAACCTTATGCTAGTGTGTGTTCTTAGCGACTGTAGGATAGTGAAATGTTTATTTTTAATCCAGGTCTGTACTCTCAGAGTGATTTCTGCTCTTTGCACTGCCCTGTTCCACATCCCCTCCCCTCTGCTATGAGTGACTGCTGTAGTATCCAACCAGAGGCCTGCTTCTAATAGCCGAGGGGAGGAGTTGTAGAGAAGCATAATCCAAAGAGTAGAAAGCTCTTGAGGATGAAAGACCTGCCCTGTGTCCCTTCAGAGCTGCAGACCTGGATTGATAGGATTAACATTTTGCAGATCTTCTGCTACAAACTACACACATCTCTTGATGCCCAATATCTAACACTATTTTCAACCTTGCCTGGTCACATTGGCTGACAAAGTTCCTTTAAAAACATATACCTGATATGCATTATCTACATTATTGCAGAATGGTTTGTTTAGATAAAGTGGACTTCTCCAAACCATATAGGACTGGATATTCATTCATGTTAGCTTTATGGGTTGTAATTACCCCCTGACAAGTATCTGTTCCTGTAAGGTACATAGTGGAGATAGCCTTGCAGTCACTAAGAGCAGACGTTGCCAGACACATTCATTTTCCTTTGTGCTCTAAGAAGGGGCTTTTCCTGAATACGAATAATTACACCAAGACGTCTATGCTCATATAGACTTGGATGTCTGAAGGCTATCACCACCCACAGGAGCTTACACTCAAATGTCTAATAGAACTCATTTTTCAGGGCTAGATTTTTAATCTATAAGAATCATAATAAAGATGTTCTGTATTTTCCAGCCCCTCCCAAGCATTTATATATATTCATGCCTCCAGGCCAATCCTGATGAAGGCAATATTAATGGTTGAGCTTTATTACTAAGCTTTCCTTTGGGGGATTCTAATGAACACATCCTGTTGCTGAAAAAAATTAGATTTATTCTGCCTCCCAGCTTTGGAATACATACATAAATAAAGAGTTCTTTCATACGGGCAAATATATGGATCACTGTTGATGATGGATAAAGTGTAATCCAGACCGCTAGCACAGAAATTCCCAGAGAATTGGAACTAGGTGAAAGTTTCTGACATTTAGGGCTTGATAGATGCTGACATCGCTAAGTTATGGGTATGGAAATTTACAATTATGTACATTTATGCATAACTGGTGGCTTTCTACCCTGGCTTGTACCTTGTAAAGTCATTATTCCCTTAGGCATCACACGCTTTCAGCTGGGCACGTGCACTGTGGTGTAGGGAAGTACCTGCAGCTCTTTACTGTCGCTCCATAGAACAACATAGTCTCCCCTAGAAAACAATGCAAAACTGAAAAAAAGCATGAACCCAATCGACCAATACCTTCATATGAAAAACACACAAATCATATATCGTAAAGAGCACATATTCCATTGGTTGAATTCGTTGTCTGTTTTGTAAACTCTCTACCCAATAAAAGTACATCTGAACCTTAAACCTCTACCAGATAAATAGTTATAAACTGAGTGTAGACCATACAGATTACGGGGGTGCCTACAGACATACAGTACTTGAGTAGTGCACTGCATGGTCATTAAAAACATATATGAACATTCACTCCTCCTCCAGTAATCACAGTGGTCCCTATTTTTGTCCCTTTTCTCCCAGTAGGCACAGCAGTGTCTTTTTTATCTAATAATTACATTAGTCCCTACTCTCCTTCCTTTTTGCCTGTATGCATTGCAGTGCCCTCCTTCTATAGTGATCATAGTTGTCCCTACTGTTATTCCTTTCCCCCAGTAAGCACAGCAGTCTCTCCTTCTCTTGTTTTCACAGTAGTCCCTACTCTACTTCCTTCACATCACTACCCTCGGATCACAGTAATCATTTTGCTCCTCCCTTTCTCCCAGTATGCATAGCAGTTCACTCCTTCTATAGTGATCACACTATTCCCTAATCTCGTTCCTTTCTCCCATTAAACACAGCAGTACTCACCTTCCCTTGTGATCACATTAGTATCTACACTACTACCTATCTCTTAATAGGCATAGCAGTGCGCTTCTTCTCTATAGATGACAGTAATCCCAATTCTACTCCCTTACTCCCACTCTTCACATCAGTACCCTTGGATCACAGTAATCCCTACTCTCCTCACTTCTTACAGTCCTCGAAGCAAACCTCCATAACAGGCATCTCCTTCTTTTCCTCAATGATCACACAAATATCTCTTTACCAAGATATCTAGATGGGATTCCCTTCCTTTATCCAATCTACCATATTAGGATTTCTTCTTTTCTCACACTAGAATATCTTTTTTTCTAACAGGCACGATAGACCTCTCATTTTCACATATGCGCCTCTAACCACCAGTACATCTTCCATCACATCTGGGTCCAGAAGGCATAAGGTGTACTATAAAAAAATACATTATAGTTGGGAGACCTGGAACGGATTAAGCATTTGGGCCCCACAGTTTTTAGATTTGGGGTATTCCCATGACACACCCCTTCATGTGATTAACCATGTCTGACTGCATTATAAAACTGTTGTTCTTAGGGATACATGCAGAGATATAACATATAACAGAGCTGTAAGTTGTAGTCGCCCATTGCGTGTTCCCTGCCTAATAGGATGTGTAAAATAGTGGAATTGATTAGTTTCATAAAAGAAATAATGTCCTGATATGGTGTCGTTCATCTTCAACATATGTTGTGGTAGGCAGTTTGCAAAAAAGACAAGGGGCACATTTATTTACCCGTCCGGAGGAGTTCACATAGTACGGAGTGTCCGACGATCATGCACTCTGGCGCAATTCACTACTTCACGATATTCTGCATTTGTCGCTTCCCCGATCAGGTCTCACAGAGTTCACCTTCTTCTTTCTGGTGCATGTAACTGCATTGTCTTGCTACACAATTTGAATCTGAAATCCCGCTCTCAGTCCGAATCAGTTGAATCGTCCAACGGTCCGCCCCCTGATTTCTGTTGCATGAAAGCCAGCGCAGCTGAGCCACAATCCAACCGTGGGTGACACAATCCCCAGTTAAATACCTTTCACAGCGGCGCGAATCCCCAAAAATTTTGAAAATCTGACAAAAGTAGGATCAAGACTGTCATCTTCTTTAGGCCAATGGGAATAATGTAAACAGGGGTCCAACCTTTAGTGGAATTATAGCCGGTTGGATAAGGGAAAATTAACTGTAGAAAAGAACAGTATTTAATCCTCGGGTCAAGAGCATGCCATGCGTCTTGTACTCCTTCTTCTGACAACCTTGAACTGGGTCATCCAGGTCGGTCAGCCTTAGGCAAGTCAGACATTGACAAACTTCACGTCTATTAGCATAGAATGCTTCATTATTTTCTAGATTCAGGATAATGTTTTCTGGGAACGACCACCTGGATTGACAGTTTAAGCTCTAGAAGTTAGGGGCTAGTCTATCATCAATTTTACGGATCCAAAGTCTCAGCTACGATTACAACCTAAAATTACAGAAGAAGCAGCTAATAAGAAGTAGAGAACATTTGGGCTAATAAATGTTTCCTTCACATTGTCATCTTCAGCACCTTCTTCCAAACACTCTGCTTAGTCGTCATGTTTCTAAAAACCCAATTTCAGCGTGTGCTTCGATCTGGCCTTTTATCTTCCGATTTACAGGCAGGGTAACACAGTACAGCTTGTTTCCATTTGAGCAGTGCCCGCTTTGAAAAATAACGTTGCCAAGATGTTTGTGATGGGAATAGCTTGCAGCTCAAGTGGCCCTACTGCCGGTTTGACATTTCGCTCTGCGATTTGATTATTTCCTGTATTCTTTTTGTCACCGGGTGAGCATTTTTTTTCTTAAAAATAAAGTCACAGCTGTCTCCTTAAAAGGAGCAAAGAAAAAAAGAGGCTTAGAAAATTGTGCCTGCTTGGCTTTTCAGTGATCAGTAGGCAGAGTGCAGATCACCCGGTAGTCATATATTTGCGCAGCAGAAACCGCTTCAAGGGCCAGCAGCCTTTCCTGCGTGGTATTATTCATATTTTCTAATCTGCAGGTGGGTTTTAAATGCTCCAAATCCGAGCTGTGCACCTGCTGCCGTAATGACAGCACAGGGCACTCATTTCTATGCCGGTACAGAGGAGATCTAGCCAGTTCTGGCTGGACGGGTGTACCGTGCCATTGGCAGTAAAATCTATAGGTGATGTCAGGGTGATTTAGGTTTGACTTGCTTGATGGGGCCGTGCTGAAAACAGCATCCCATTTATATTGCAAAGTTATTTTGTTCTTGAAAGTAAATTGCAGCCATTTGATGTACTGTCAAAAAGCCTCAATCTTCTCAGTCAGTCACATGGAGCTGGTCAGAATAATACTGTAAAAAAGAGGAAGAAATTGGGAACAGACTCACGGATGTAGGGTTATTCTAAATGCAGCTCTAGCTTACAACCTATTGCACAATTTATGTCTTGTTAGTATATTTTGATGTTATACTATTCAATAGCCAAACAGAATTTTACATATGTAACCTTCTACTATAATGGAGACTATAAAACTGCTGTAGGATTTCATCACCCACAGTTTCCCTTCTCAAATTTTCTTATCGGCTAAACAAATTTCAAGATGATTGGTGTGACATGACCAAGTTTTTTGGGAAAAAATATGATTTGGTGATACTTGACTATAAGGTTTCTATCCCACATATGTCAAGGTGCAGCCACATATAGAGTTATAGAGTCAGCCAAAATGACTAATCTTATTGTATCGTATTTATCTCTAACTATGTAACTTAGCCAAGGTTCTGTAAAATGACTGGTTAATAACTGTTGTAACAGGCATTGAGGAACCAAGTAAGCATTGATACCAGAAGGTCACCCAAAATGGACGTCTTAAAGACTGTGCTGTAAAGTAAGCCTTTATATTAACAGATTGTCCATGTGTTTTTGATGGGGAAAGGGCAATAAGCAGTTATCTATATGGGGTTTAAAGAGGTTGCATCATTTTTGAATGTCCTGAAGATATCCTGTAGATATCGGTGGTGGTTCCAGCAGTCTGATCACGATTATGGGCCCCACCGGTCACGAAAGCTAGTTTTCCCTTCTCAATAATTGATGGAGTGGCATGGTCAAGCATGCTTCTTGCTACACAGCACTTTTACAGAGAGTGAATGGAGATGAAAGAGAGAGCCGGAGATACTCAAGTGCTGTAGCTAGTAATTTCCAACATTCGCAAATCGATGAATGAAGTAGAAAGATACATTCTCGACCTGCCGCTCCATCGATTGGTGAGAAGAGCATCCCCATTCTAGTTATCCTCAGGAGTCCATACCTGTGATTAATGGGGATCCCAGAAGTAAGACCACCACAATCATATTGTTATCCCCTATTCTATGGACACCTGATAACAACCAAACATAGTACAACCCATTTAACTACAATGAGTATAAAGAATAAGGATTAGATGGATGTCCAGAGTCATTTAGTGTTACAAGTAAATCTTACCTTCCTTTCTATTCGATTGGGGACTTAGCAAGTTCTATGAAAGCATCAAGTGACAATAAAGAAGAGGAGAAAATGTCAACCAATTGGTGTACAAACCATTAAACACAGAAACTTTATAAGGGGTGGCGTAACCCATAAAGCAAACCATACATTTCATGGGGTCGCAGAGATTTGGACACCCTTCCCCCCACACACACACAAAAAAGGGGGAATTCTATATTAAACTTGGTATTAAGTAACGAAGCCAGTCTATTCTGTTTCACATATGCTTTATTCTGCAATAGAGTCACAAATGTTCTGTCATTTAGATTTCAGCATAAGGGAATTTTGGGTCGCCAAAATTTATGAATTCTGGTAAAAGGGAACATAACCTTTGTATTGACGCATCAAAAAATAATCAAAGTACACCAAAATTACTTTCTTAAATAGTGCTATTCCCAGGCATGATGGTGCCATACTATCTGTGCCTTGACAGAATACCTGACATCTTTTTTTACCTTCCCTTTAGTGTCGGACTGGGTTTCCTTGGGCCCACCAGAGAAAATCAATCAGGGGCTCCACTCTTCATTATCCCCCAGGAGATGTACTCTAGCAGTCTCCAAACTGTGTTTTTTTCCTATGGACCTCCTATGGGGTTCAGTATTGGGTTGAGCCAGGGCCCACCAGAGGATTCTTTGGTACACTGGTGGGCCAGTCCGACACTGTTTCCCTTCATCCAGTGGCACTTGGGTTTGATAAAGATTCCAAGTCGAAACGTCACACAAATATATGTACAAAGCCACAATAAAATGTTTTCGGATGTAAGCAAGTTGTTTTGGAGTACTTGGATTATTTTTTGTTTACTAAGGAGTTGGATCCCTTTCAAGTTCCTTCTACTACTACAAGAGTGCGATATAATAATAATTGACACTCTATATTTACCCAGTAAATATAGTTCCCTGGTTACTAATGTCATATTCTGCCATAGCAATACCTTCCCAATATCTAAGATGTCCATCATTCGTGTAGATCACAAGAAGACTAGCATGCCCCCACCACTTTGGACTACAAGATTTTCAATAACTGCTTGAACACAACAATATTATCTTATCTTATAGTAAACTTCCAGGGTAGGTCGGACTTTAAATTCTCATTCTGTTTACTTCACATCAACTCAATACACAATCATAATATTATTTACTTTCACACTTGTATTAAAAGCATACTTACCGACAAAGGGTGCCATGGTAACATAAATTTGAGTGACAGGATATGAATGTCTTTGGATGCTGCTTTATGCTTTTATAAACAGTCTTGCTACTCAAAAGAATATAAGTATAATTCACAGGGCTTCAACCCTGAGTTCACTGCATGTGACAAGAACGATGGCTATTGTGGTGGCTATTTGCACTTTGGAGCAGACAGAGATCTGTTTCATCTTAGATAATGCCCCCAACACCTCAACTTATGTAAGTGTTTGTATGATGACTCTCCAATGATGCAGCGGAAATGTGACATCATCTTGACTTACCCTAAATGACTTAGATTAATTTCGAATAGAAGCATACACCACCCAATGCCGAGTCACGTCCATGAACGGATTCAGAGAATAGAAGAGGACCCATCTCTTATAGGTGTTTCAATCTCGTAGGCTACATTCCCACTGCTACTATTTTCTTCAGATGCTCTGCCCTAGGGGGCGCCAAACAAGAGCTTAGTCTTGTTTGATTCTTGGCGTCTTCATCTAGAAGATTATTTTAGGACATTTTGATTTTCTTTTTAGTAGCTTGCATTTTCATTTAATCACACTACTTGCCTCCTACATATATCAGCTATCTCCTCATGTGCATCTCTAGCTTTGTGTGTGTTTTCTGGCAAAGCTACAAATGGGTAGAGTGTGAAAATGTATGCATCTACAATACAATTACTACGAGGTCTCCCATATGCAGCAGAGGAAATGTTGTTTCAGCCTTTATATTTAGCCCAACCTTAAAGAAAGAACAATGTCATTAGTGTAACTCCAAAATTGGAGTGAGATAAAACACTTACTAGAAGCAGCAGCAGTTGTACCCATCTGTAGCTTCTTCCCCTTTCATATAATTGGGCAGCAGCTGCACTTCATAGCTCAGTGTGTACTACACTCTGACTTCAGTGTGCATGCGCTGTGGGTACATCGATTGCACAATGAAGCCGGGGTGTACTGCTTCGGCTTCATTGGATTACTGCACAGGTACGGGGAGCACCAGGTATGGGTCCGATGTTCCTCTAAAGATATTTTTTAATAGCAGTCATAGAGAGAACTCCAGCAGGGTGAGTTGCACCACGAAACCATTAGTCCATAAGACTTGGTGATCATTTCAGGAAGTATGCGGGAGAAGGAGAGGGGTACATGTGGAGAAATTGGAAAAAGCATGAACAATGAATACTGTTTAATTACTTTATGATACATGTGCTTTAAAACAGTGGCCCCAACCTTTTTGTAACCAGGGACTTACTGCACTATTTTTTTTTTTCCAGGGACCGGATAGGGAAAAAATTACTTCAGTCCATATAATGCCCCCTTTTCTGCAGCGACCCCCATATTATAATGCCTCCTGTGATGACATCATCATATCTTCTCAATGTAGCTTAGCATAGCTTGATCACGACACAAGACCGGGTGTTCCATGCACTGATGTTGGGCCATGGACCAGTGGTTGGTGACCGTTGCTTTAAAAGCATGAGGGATTGATATCTGTTATTCTAGTCTATTGCAGATAAAGGGCAGCTACAGGATATAACATTTTGACCTTGAAAGTGACAAGAAATTGAAAGAGCTTAGGCCGTGACACCTTCAATTTCTGTAGTACATTGCACGTTACAGCCTTATACATAAACAAGTATTTGAGAGATCCACCAGGGGGGCCAGATGGAGGCACAAAACTAATCTCCTAAGTACCATCCTTATTCCCTAAAAATCACTTAACCAAACAGTGTTAAGAGTGTTGTACTAATAAAGCATATGGCACTGCCTTACTGTCTCTCATTGGCAGTCAGAGAACAATAGGGTAGACGGCACTATCTACAGCACTGTATCCCATTCTCCGGAAACCTATCCACCTCCCATTACAGGACGTAAGATTCTCCGGCCCTCTGCTAATACAGGACGTGGAATTCTTACTGGAAATATTCCATGTGTGGCCTGACAGTGACTGAGGTCTTCAATAGAACTTTCCTATTGACAGAAGGGGGAATTAAACTACGGTAATAAGTGAATGAAACATTTATGCCAGAAGGGAGCTGTTATACTGGAAAACGGTCTTATTTTCTACAATAGTATTGCAATCATTTTGTAAAAGGCAGTGTCTCTCCTGAATGACTAAGAAGCCAATACAGGGTTTTAAAGCAGATTTTTTACCCTTATCCAGTAATCGTAAAAGGCTTAAAGGGAACCTGGCAGCAAAAATGACATGGTAAACTCTTATTACTACCTTAAGGGAACCTGTCACCAGAGTGCTGTTTTTATCAGGGGGCAGGTTGCTATAGACAAAGTACTGTATATGCCAAATATGTTTTTAATTTGATTGAAATAAAGTATGTAAAACTTTACCTGACTCCATGCCAATGATTCCTGGAGGGTGGAAATTTCAAATCAAAACTTCTGTCTGCTCTGTAATATATTCACTGCCTCCCCCCCCTTCCACATCCTCTCCTTGCCATGAGATGCCGTAGGGAGAGGTTGTCTGCAGTGGGGTAGGGGCATCAGCCAGGAGAGCAGTGAATATATTATACAGCAGTTGGACTTTTCCTCTCTGGGACTTGGCTGAGACATCAGGTAAAGTTTCACATATTTTATTTTAAATAAATATAGTAGTATGGCAGGCATACATCGGCGCCGGGGAAAGGAGGAGGGGGAGAGTGCTGCTGACCCTGCCCCTCTCCATATTAATACACAGCGCATGGCGGCATATTCCGTAGAAAGATAGAACATGTCCTATCTTTTTACGGGCTATGGAACGGTAAGGTGCCACGAAGTGTTGAAGTGTATGGGGGACGTATACATGCCGTATATATGTCAGCCTTATATACGCCCTCCATACGTTCGTCTGAATGTAGCCTAACACAGACATTTGTAAAAAACATATTTGGCATGTCTATAACAACCTGTCCCCTGAAAAAAAGGTACTCTGCTGACAAGTTCCCTTTAATAAATGCCCCCTAATAAATGCCCCCTATGTACAAATGCCTTCTACTTGCTTTCAGTTATTGAATACTGAGTTACTATGTTTGTCTTCTGTTTGCAGGAACTTATGTTACTTTGCAACAAAGAGCAGTCCATCAGCCGTCATCTTGGACCTTTGGGAAGCACGGCATCCCTATGACGGGAGTTTGGATTCTTTGGCATGTGCATTGGAGGAGATAGGGAGGACACAAACCAAACTGTCTCTGGTTTCAGACACTCATTCAGAGGATCCTGACTTCAGCTACAGCAGGCAGAATGGACTTTGAGAGGATATGTTTGTCCCGGATTGTGGAGACCTATCTTCAAGATGGATTCCAGTCTCCATATAATAAGACAGAATGCAAGAGGACATAAAATGGCGTCATCATTTAATTTGTTTTCTACTTCAGAAATAAGAAAATGGAGGTATTGATGATAAAGACAGCAGGGCTGAAGACATGTAGTCACTCTGCATATCAGCTTTGCAGTATTTTTTGAAGGAACCTTAATTGTGCAAAAAGGTCTCCAGAAAAAGCCATCCACCAGCTTGGGAATTTGGAAGCTTAGAAGCTAAAAGCTTCCTTCTTCTCTGTGGTCCATAAAACACTTTAACAGAATGTGGTCTTTGGTCATTTAAATCACCATCTCAAGGTCAGGGCTGAAAATAGAGATGAATTTTCATATAAAAAAGGACATGTTACACTGTATAATGATGCTAAGTAGACTCCTTCTGTATACAGCTTCCCCAAGCTGCTTTGCCTTAGAGAGAATAGAATGCAATAGCCAACACAATTGATAATCCTTGGCATGTAGATTTTGTGTGATGTCTTTGCAGGACTAATTCCCATTGTACAATGCAAAGTTATTACTGCTACCAGTAATTGCAACTGTTGGCCAAAGTCAGTGTTTCGCAGGTTAGCATTCCTTTCGCAGAAGTGTTTCTCGGACAGTGTGTAAATATATTGTGCAGTGTAGTCGACTATCAATAGAATCAGAATTTTAAAAAAAACAAACACTCAAAGAATATCTGTCCATTGCTCATGATATAGAAATTATTTTTGTTTTTACTTTCTTATACTATTGTTAAGATACACCACTTAATCACTATGTTACATTCCATAAGCTGGCCATACACATTGGATCAATGTTGGTTTAATCCACTAACTTTGGCAGAATCAACCAATAACCTAAGGTAGAAATTCCAACTGTCTATTAACAAAAGATTTTGAGTGACCCTTTACAAAAATGTTGGGTGTTTGGCTTCTTTTCTGACCCTTGACAAAATATTTTCGGTGGTAGGCCTCGCCTCTGTTTCTTGACAGTATATACAAGGTGATAGGCCTCCTTACTTTCCCTTGACAGCAGATTGTGGGTGGGGGGCCTCCTCACTTACTCTTGAGAGTATATTTTAGTTGTTGGAATCTACCAAAGGTTTTCGACTATAGTTGCGGGATTCCTGTACTGTATGTCAATATTCGTTGGGTATCAGGTTTACTTACTGTCTCTTGTCAATAGATGTTGAATGGTAGGCCTTCTAACTCACCTGATGTTGGACGTTGAGTCTGCTTAATGAATCTTGACTGTAGATGCTGGATGGTGGGTCTCCTCCCTAACCCATCAGAGTAGATATTGGATGGTAATCGCTACCAATGGCTTTTCACGGTGGTTGTTGGATGGTAGAAGATGATGTTAGCTGACCTCCTGGCTATTCCTTGTCATTTTGATGTTAGGTAAAAGCAGGATTCGACATTTAAAATGTGAAATCTATTAATTTCATGGGACAAAGCAATCAAAATAACTATTTACTAATGTGTATGACCAGCTTAATGATGTCACCAGTTTAAGATGTCATTATTAAGCTTGCTAAATAAGTAGACCAAACAATGGTGTGGAACATTTGGTGTTGTCAAATGATTTGCTACATAACAATTCATAGTGTTCTCTATAGTTCTGTACTGGATTTTACATAAAGATGCCTTTTAATTTCAACGCTGGATGGTTTACATGTGAGCCTGTAATTTTAGTCAAAGTATTAATGTGAAATAGAAAGTTGAAAGATTGAAAATTCCAGCAGTGCAGATGTGGAAGTAAGCGGGGAGTCATATTAGAGCTTTGATGCTTATTTTAAACACCTACTGTTATCACAGGGGTCTCCCAAAACTTTAATGTATGTCTAATGGTATCTAAACTCGTTTGTAGCTCAGTATGGAAAAGCTACAGTGTTAGCTCCTAATGATAACTCTACTTATCCTGAACCAGCTGTCCCTAAGAACAGAGAATTAATATCTGGAGTCGGGCCAATAGGACTCTTTTTAGCGGTCCAGCGGTGTGGATCTGATCATAGACAATCAGAGACTTAAAGGTGTAGCAAATGTTAAATTGACATTAGTCTGTCCCCCGTCCTGTAAAAAGAGAAAACTTGTCTTTAGAAGAAGAGCCCCATAACAGAATTTCCCAAATCTTCCGCTGTTGGCTGATATCAGCTTGCTGAGCTTTACTAAACTAGATTCTTGGTACTGGAGCGCTGCATACAGTGTCATACAAAAAGTACACCACAAAATGGCAAACGTTATACAATCTTAATATCAAGAAGACAACCCAATACTACATACTAAAGAACCATAGACCCCCTCCACATCTACTCCCAACGGTTACACAATATAAGAGAAGGTTTATTTCTATGAGGAAAACACAAGGGCTATCACTGAGCCATGCCAAGTATTTAGCATATGATGACCACCATCAAAGGTGGTAGCAATATTAAGTATTCTTAAGCCAAGTGAATAAACTGCACTATTTTAAAGGGAACCTGTCAGGACGATATGGTACATTAAACCATCCACAGGTCCTTGTGGACCGTGGTTTAGTGTTCCAAACAACGCTGTTTGATATTTGAGTATTTGGAAGAAAAAACTACAATTTATAGTTAACTCATCTCCTCATTCCCTCTGTGCCTGTGCATACTGACAGATAAAGCCAATGTATTACACCCCAGTTTCACTGCACAAATTCTGTAGCTATGGCGCCTGTGCAGTATAGCTGGGATACTGTTGCAAGAGGAAGCGCCAGTCCAGGATCTGAAAATGTGAGTCCAATGTGCCTCATCGGACTCACATCTAGGTGAGCATACATGTTTTTTTTATTATTTTAAATGTAAAGACATAAAAAGGACGATTTGGGACCCTAAGCCACAGGTCCATAGGGATCTGTAGTTGGTTCAGGGTCCCAAATGGACCTGACAGGTCTTCTTTAAAATTGGTATCTGTATAGCTGGAGTGTGAATAGCTGAGATTATTAAGTCACTAATTATCCCACCTCAAATTCTTAAATTATTTAGAAAAACAAATTTGTGTCAATTTATTCAGACCTGCACCCAGGATCAAAAAGTGGCAACAAAGGGTTTTGCATCTTTTTTTGCTTATTCGTACAAAAAAAAAATTAGAAACATTTTACGCAACTTGCAGCACTTTAAAAGTGAGGTTGGTTAGGCCGGTGAGTTGATGTACACCCAATTCAAGTTTTACTTTTTAGAAAGAAGAGTTTTAATCTCTAACTAATTTGTGAAGAAAATGGTGTATTATCTGTGATTATGTTGATGCAAACTTCGGCAAATCTTAAACTCATGATAATTTTCTAACACTGTTTTACACAAATGACATTCTAGAATCCTAATTCTACAAATCCCAATAAAAGTTTTTTTTTTAAATGGCTTAATACTTTTACTGTAGGTTCAAGGTAAGAAAAACCCAAAATGTCCCTCAAACCTTTTAAAACCTAACCCCTACACAAAGCAGCTGTTTGGTGCTATGTAAACACAGGGTGGGGAGCCCAAAGCAGTTGGGTCGGTGTGCGATTAGAGGTCAGAACCCTCACCACCATTACTGTAGTTCTGTGCTTCTATTAGAAGGAACAAAAGCACTGTCAACGAGTTTGAACAAAGGAACCAAAAAGTACAATGTTTCGGTCATCCTGACCTTTGTTAAGTTAAATCTGTATTGTGCATAGTAGGTAATGCAGTATGGTGGGGCAGATGTGTATTTCTGGATTGCGGTAGCAATAGGGATGCAGAGCCAGCTGCCTACAACTGTGTCTGCTTGTTTACATGGTTCCAATTTATCATTGCAGGAACAGGAAGTCAACACCTCTTGATCAACAATTGATAGGATTCTCGGCCAAAACTATTCAACACTTTTTTATTTAATTATTCTCCGACGAGGATTTGGGTCTGCCGGGATTCACTATGGTCCGTGCGCCCAATATCCACCAGCTGACGATTCCCCGCTGAGGTCCACCGGAGTTTACCTGCTCCTTATAAGTGCTGACCTTGTGACACAAATTCTTTTTTAAATTCTGCAGTTTTTCCGAATCCGTCGGGTTGTCCGACGGCCATGCCCCCCGATTTCTTTTGCATGAAAGCCGGCGCCAATGCACCAAAAATATGATCGCGTGCGCTGGTTCGGCGGAAATCGGCGAGAAACCCGAAGAAGGTGCGCAATTAAATGAGACCCGTTATGTTATATATGAATACCCATACTAAAACAAAGAGGACTTTGAAACATCTCTAAATACTCTAAATATAAGAAATGATCTCATCCACCCATCAACCTTGATTCATCACGAGCACAAGATACTTCTCTGGTAATGAAACATGACTTCATCGGTTTCATTAAACACAAACTAAAGGTAAAGTTCAGAAGTGTCAATCACAGAACAAGGGAAGAAAATTAGGATAATAAACAAGTTCAGAATTCCTTCTGTAACGGGAATAAATTAAGGATGCTCAAATTCACACAATGTCAGGCTATGGAAGTTTTTAAGGTGTTTCTAGGCCATGTATGCGAAACTGAAGAAAGTAACAGCTGCTATTAAACATGTTCCAAAAGCAAAAGAAGACAATATAACTAGATGAAATTAGTAGTAAGTGCCCCCAATGCACTGGAAAACAATGCAACTCTTCTTCTACACAACCAGATATATAATCAATAGAACATCCAAAAAGTACAGTATCTCTATATTGTTTTACCCCCTATACAAAGGTTGGCCATACAAAAATAATAAAATTGACTGAAAGGGCTGATTTTGACTTTTTGTCCAACTGTCAAATACTTTCTAAAAATAGCCAACTTTGTCTGCCAAGTGGGCGGCCCATCTGCAATTCTACACCAGGCCCTACCTAGAATAGAATTGTGCTTTAATCTGTGCTAGTTAAGGCCTGAACATAGGTTACATCTAGTATACAGGAGCAGAGGCAGAAAAGGACTGGTCACCTCTACTGCCAGGCACACCCCTTTCACACCTCACCATGTCCACTTGGGGCTTATATAAAGTCGGAAATAAACGCAATTCCTGGAGTTGCACCATGAAATTTGGTTATTTAAGGGCTCGTACTACAAAAACTTGCTAACGAGTCCTGATAAATATCCTCCGTTGAGTCAATAGTAATCGCTGGAACCAGGAGAATACACACTGGCAGCAGATCAAGATCCATTTAAGGTTTTTGGTCACCCAAAACACATCTTATGTCCGTTTTAGTTTTATAGTTTGAGAAAAATATTTAAATCTCTTTTTCACATTTACATGGAATCAAACCCTTTGTCGTCCCAAAAGAACCTCTTCTCTTTGGCTCCTAAAACGTGAGGTTGGTAATACTCCATTTCCAAGCATAATGCTCTCTTCTTTCCTTTGGATCAGTGCCTCATAGAGATAAATAAAGCTTGGGTAAGCTGCTAACTGAACCTCGATTCCGGACAGTAAGTTATTTTATGTGTACTGTATGTGACATATGGTCATGGCCACCACTTTTCTGTAGACAAATTAATTCCAATGCTACTAAATGTAGTAAGTGCTGTACATACAGCAACCCAGTTCATTATATCTCATTATTTCCCAATGTAATTAACATTTTTCCTATTGATTTTCCTTCTAAATTAAGAACCCTACGAAGATCTCCAAGCTCATTGACTTCCATCCAACATGTGTTTGGAAATATCATGAAGGATATGTGTTCCATTTATATGTGATATTAAAATGTTCTTAATATTTATATTTGGACATTATTAAAAAATAGTGTTTTAGCAAATTCCCCTTAACGGGGTTGCATGATTATGAAAAAGGGTTCTGCTTTTAATAGGCACAATATTGATCTTGTACATGGGTTGAAATATTAAAGGAAATCTACCACATGAACAAAGTATTGTACACAAAGTATTGAAAAAAGATTGGTTCTCCTTTTTTTGTAATAGCTTCATTTGGGAGAAAATTATCATTAAAAATTATGCAAATAGACCTAAGGGGCTCCTTTCTATGTCAAAGAAGCCCATTTTGGCTCCGTCGTCTGCAAATTTTTCACACCAGCTCACATTGTAAGCCCTCGGGCTGGGGAAGGTTGGGAGGAGGTGGGCAGTAATGCCAAATGGAGGCATAAATAAATAACAGTATATGGAGTCAGAAAGGGTCTTTGTAATGTAGAGAGGAGCCCCTGAGGATTATTTGCATAATTTTAAAATACAATTTTTGCCAAAAGTAGGTCATCACAAGGTAAAGGAAGAATGGATCTTGTTTTCTGTGACACAAAGCAGGATGTGTTAAGTGTAGCCCCTTTACAAAGTATGGGCAACTAGTGGTTGTTTTAAAGGAATAATCACCAGATTGATACCGATCTATCTAGGGGCAGTATAAATATTACAACACTTGCTTCTTCCATTTCCAGCTTATGTCCTACATTGACTCAACTCAACAATGGTCAACCATTGAGAAGTCTTTAATGTTCTTAATCTGACAGCTCCACCTGCAGAAGGAGAACTCTATCAATCAGTAACAGAAAGTAAATTGTAAAAAAAATGCCTCATTGTGATTTTATGGAAACTACTTTGATGATTAAAAAAAAAAGTGCAATAAAAATTTTTGCTATTTCTTCATACTAACCTTAGCACTAATCTGGTGAAAGATCCCTTTAATAATCACTACATCTGGTAACATAGAACTGTACAGTATATATACTCATTTATACTGTAGTTTTAGATACGACCTATGGACAAGAGTGACCCCGTTTTTGGAAAACTTAAAAAAGGATGACCTTATTTCTTAATCATGACATTCCCTTTGGCCTTAATATTTGCTTTTTTGTTTGTTGGGCTGATGTGGTTTAGTACCTATAGTACTTTGCACCCTGGACAAAAATAGATAGACTAGGAAGAATTAAAATAAAATAAAAAATAATAGCGGACTATTTTGGGGAATAACAGGTTCAAAAACTTCTGAAAGTCACTGGGATCCACATTATGATGCGATTTAGGCTCCCATGGCATCTAGGTAGTTATTCAGCCTCTAGACCAATCAGCAGACGCTGTTCTTGGCTGTATACTGTACTCTCTGTGCCTTGTCCAATCAACAAAAATCCTGAATGTTACATATGAACACATGGATGGATTCCTAAAAATAAATAAAGAAAAGTGTGCACTTGCAACTTTTTATCAGCACATGTACATAACTCTATAAATATATATAAATGACTATATATATGAATATATTTGGTAATGCCAAACAGCTGTGTTATATTGTATTGAAAATTACCAGAAATACTGAGACAGTCTGGATGTTTTTCTTTTCTTTCTGTAGAGTTTGCAAAACTTGTATGGCTGCCGCCTTTTGAGAATAAATGTACAGAAGTCAATTCTTGCATATTATTTACTATTAAAGAGGGTCTTTTATCCATGACTTTATTGTCTTCTTCAATGACTGTGAACATGTGTGGTTGAAAATCCATACCTTACATGCAGGATCAGATTAAATGGAACATGTCAGGGTATTAGGGGACTCTAGACCTACTATAGGTCCTTATAGACCTGCATTATGGTTTAGTGTTCCAAGTCAACCTTGAACCTAGAACCGTTTTAGCCCCTATAATAGAGATTAGTCTGATAAGGTGCATCAGACTCATCTTTGAGGATCCCAGAGCCTTGGGTTATTTTAATGAAACCAGCGTGGTACACCTCAACTTTAATGCACATCTGCACCAATACTAGAATTTTGGACACTAAACCACCAGTCCATGGCTTAGTGTTCCAAATCTCTCAGAGTGATTTCCTTTAAAGGAGTTGCCCAGTATATTAGTAGACTATCCTCTAAGTGGCAAGAAGGCTACACCAGTTCCTCACACTGAACAGATATTTTTCTAGCCTAAAGGAGTCTCGAAGCACTTTTATCCATGAGAAAAAGACATATCCAGCACATGGCAGGTAAGAGTATTTTGAGAAATATCTTGTTAAGAACTAAGAGTTCACCTTACAGAGACTAGATAGCAATATTTGGAGATTACCATCTCATCAATAGATGATAGGGAACTAGATTAGCTGAGTGAGAGATGAGGTTCATGAATTAAGAGTTTTCCTTGCAGAGACTTTGCCAATTAAGGCCACCTTATAGGCTTGTGGAGACTTACATCCATTGAAGCTCCACTGGGGGATTCTGGGAAATATTCAAATATTGATGTACTGGTTATACTGGAATAGTTATACTGGTTTGGCTTTATTCCCACATCATGTCATTAGGCTTCATGAAATTCATGCTTGATATCAAGGGAGTTGCCTTACAAGGTAGCGAGGCAATGTTTTCCTTATCCCAACCTGAAAAACACTTTTGCGCATTTCCAAAAAATCCCCCAGTGGAACATCAATGGCTATAATTCTCCACACGCCTGCAAGGCAGCCTTCATTGGCAAAGTCTACATAAGCAGAGCTTTTACTTCCTGACCCTTAGCTTTCTTTTAGCCAAACCATTTCCCTACCATCCATTGATGGGAGATGGTAATTTCGAATCTCAAAACATCTTGTTATACTTGAAATTTTGGGAATCTGATGTCTTGAGTTGGGAATTTGTTCCTTCTGGAAGCCATAATGAATTGGCTTCCTGATGGTCATGCTTGATGTTAAGTGGGCTGCCTTACAAGGGCAGTGTTTTCCTTATGCCATCATGAAAAATATAAAAACATGTTTATTTCATACCTATCAAAAACATGATGTTGCCATACAAAGTGAAAAACTGGTGTTTTGGACAAAGCAGTCCTTAGTCATTGTCAGGATTGGTGGTAGTGGATACTCTGGACCACCATGGACGATGATGTAAGCCGACACCTAGGACCAGAAGTCTAAGTGGCACCCGGTGTGCACCAGAGCTCACTGCATAGGGGGTTGGAATTGCTGCGGTGTGGTACCACCTGGTCGTTCCACAGGTATGACTTTGTCCGTGTATAGAGGCCACCACTGCAGTTACAGCTTTGGGCACAGAGGATACTGGTTTTAACACAATGTACTGTAATTCAGCTGGAAAGTGTGGTGGATGGTTGTCAGCCCCCGCCAATTTGATATCCATAGCCTATCCTGAGGATATAAATTCATGGACACAATCTTTTGAGGTTGGCAAGTGTGAAGTCCTTCATTCTAGCTCTTAGCAGAGATCCTTTGAGATCAGAATTCAGAAACTGAGTTGATTAGAAATGGAAAAAAAATGTCTACTTATTGATGATACTTGAAGTATTGAAGTTGTCTTATTATAATAATCACTTTTAATATGCAGATTTCCCCTGTACATTATCCCCAAATAACAACTGGAGGAGTCAATGCCTGTTATTACAATAAGTAAAAAAGTAAAGCATGTTATTGCCTTAATGTAATATACACTCACCGGCCACTTTATTAGGTACACCTGTCCAACTGCTTCGTAACCAGAATTGCTAATCAGCCAATCATGGCGGCAACTCAGTGCATTTAGGCATGTAGACATGGTCAAGACAATCTCCTGCAGTTCAACCGACATCAGTATGGGGAAGAAGGAGATTTGAGTGCCTTTGAATGTGGCATGGTTGTTGGTGCCAGAAGGGCTGGTCTGAGTATTTCAGAAACTGCTGATCTACTGGGATTTTAGGGTTTACAGAGAATGGTCCAAAAAAGAAAAAACATCCAGTGAGCCGTTCTGTGCGGAAATGCCTTGTTGATGCCGAGGTCAGAGGAGATGGGCAGACTGGTTCGAGCTGATAGAAAGGCAACAGTGACTCAAATCGCCACCCGTTACAACACCAAGTGGCAGAAACATCTCTGACGCACATACGTCAAACTTTAGGCAATGGGCTACAGCAGTAAGACCACACGGGTGCCACTCCTTTCAGCTAAGAACAGGAAACGGAGCTACAATTGCACAAGCTCATCGAAATTGAACAGTAGAAGATTGGAAAAACGTTGCCTGGTCTGATGAGTCTTGATTTCTGCTGCCTTCGGATGGTAGGTCAAATTTGGCATCAACAACATAAAAGCATGGATCCATCCTGCTTGTATCAGTGCAGGCTGGTGTGGTGGTGTCATGGTGTGGGAATATTCTTGCACTCTTTGGGCCCCTTGGTACCAATTGAGCATCTTGCAATGCCACAGCCTACCTGAGTATTGTGTTGACTATGTCCATCCATTTATGACCACAATGTACCCAACATCTGATGGCACTTTCAGTAGGATATACGCCATGTCAAAGCTGGAATCATCTCAGACTGGTTTCTTGAACTTGACAGGAGTTCACTGTACCAAATGGCCTCCACAGTCACCAATCTCAATCCAATAGAGCATCTTTGGGATGGTGTGGAACGGGAGATTCGCATCATGGATGTGCAGCCGACAATCTGCGCAACTGTGTGTGCCATCATTCAATAGGACCAATCTCTGAGGAATGCTTCCAGCACCTTGTTAATCTATGCCAGAAGAATTGAGGCAGTTTCTGAAGGCAAAAGGGGTCAACCTTACTAGCATGGTGTACCTAAGAAGTGGCTGGTGAGTGTATATAAATATATTTGTGGCACATGTCCAGTGATTGATTTCTACAAAAAGTTTCCTATTGCAGCGACTGATGCCGATCGTGCAGATTTGACTTCTAAGGGTTATTGACAGAGTAAGAATTTGCAATATGTCACTCAGAAGAAACCAACAAATAACATTGCTGTGATAATGGGTAAAGATATAAAAGGCAGGGAGCTTATGTGGTTTCTTTATTCTAGTATCACTTTATTTGGGGAAAACCAGGGTTGGCTCTAGGCCTCATATGATGGTATTAAAAATTCAGAAACTAAAACAGCCTCCTGTTCCCTATGAGTTTATCATACCAAACAGCCCTGTTATGGTTATTTTATATACAGTTTTATGGTTATTTAATGTAAAGCCCCCTCATCCCCTATGGATTCATTAGAAACAGCACCCCCACCCCCATGGATTCCTTATGTATAGCCTTATGTGAGCCCCGGCACTTGCACGGGAATGCCCAGTGCTGGCGTCGGCCCTGGGGAAAACATCCATCTGTTGCCATATATGGATAATTTTAGCTTTTCCTTCAGTTATAAAGATCTCAGACCCAAAGTGAGTCCACCACTAGATGTAGGCCTAACTTTAAAGGCTCAATTATAGACTCACAGGGTAGCTACCTAAATATATCATTAGAAATCCTTGGAGAAGAGTTCATTTGCATATTTTCCAAGTAAAATTTACTGTGAGCCACCCAACACCAGCATTATGTAGGGCACCTTACAGGCTTTTCCATTATTTCTTGTGTTTTGGAAAAAAAACTTTAGAGAAAGTTTTTTTCATTCACTGCAAATTAACTTCTCATTGCACCAAGAGGAGGGCATGACAGCAGAATCATCCATTTTCTTATGTCTACACAGTTTTTTCTAACATGGATGTCAATCACTGTGTAGACGATGTAATGGCTGGCAAAATAGTGTGCAGTAATGGGCAGCATAAAATAAGTGCATCAGCTGACACAGCT
Organism: Engystomops pustulosus; assembly: GCA_019512145.1. Lineage (NCBI taxonomy): Eukaryota > Metazoa > Chordata > Amphibia > Anura > Leptodactylidae > Engystomops > Engystomops pustulosus. The sequence goes on from CM033644.1 coordinate 28,516,119, forward strand.
CAGACCTTGGTGCACCAATGAGCTCATTTTCATAATTGTATTTTCTCTATAATGACAGATCATTGAAAATTGGGAATGTTATGTCTGGAAAGCTTACAAAGTGTCTTTCATTTGTGGGTTGTTATTGGAGATAGTATAATGTGAATAGAACACATGGATAGACAACAAACACAACACAGTGGATAGAAAATCCGACGGATTCGGAAAAAACGCAGCATTTAAAACAAAAAATCTGTCGTGGAGCTTGCACTTACCTTCACTCAGCCCGAGCCGGTGAACTCCAATGCGTTCCGATGCTTTTCAGCGCAGCAGCGCCTCCTGGTGGACGGCGGAGGAACTACCTTAATGAATCCCGGCCGGACCCGAATCCAGCGCAGAGAACGTGCTGCTGGATCGCGAATGGACCGGGTAAGTAAATCTGCCCCACTGACCCTTATCATGAATGGAACCACACACCGACCCCGATGTACGTTTCAGCCGTCAAGCCTTCATCCACCACACACCGACCCCGATGTACGTTTCAGCCGTCAAGCCTTCATCCTAGTCATCTGGTCAAATAATGATTTACAGTTAGATCATTCATTTAAAAAAAAAAATCTAAAAAATCTCTGAAATTATTCAGAAAGGTCTTTTATCTAGTCAGTTGCCATTCCTGTCCATAAAATGGGTAGAGATGGAGGGTCATGTAATCCTATCCAGGACCAATCTCCTTACCTGAATCTTAAGATCTTGATCACATGAACCTCCATCTGAAGCCATTGTATGGACAGGAATGGCAGCTGATGACGTAAAAGACATTTCTGAACCAGGAGCTTTACTTTATTTATCAATAAAGCAGAGCAGAATATTATATGATAGTGACCAACCCCTTTAACTGCTTCATGGCTACCATTTGGATCCTTTCTAATTGGATTGAGTAGGGGTAACAGACATGGGTATGCCAATGGGATAAAGGCCCTGTTCAATTTTTCATGAGAATTGATCTATGTTGACTATCCCTGACATATATAACGCCAAAATATTTTATACAGTAGAAAACATAGCAGACCCAGCTGGACAGTAGTGAGTTAAATAATCTTGTACCTGCACCACTCCTTGTGTAGTGAAATAGACCCCACAGACTTTGAAGGGTTTAAGCAGCATCCTTCTGTACTATCCAATCACTGAAATAGTTATTGTTCCCCTCAAGCTCCATCGGAAACCGGAGAATTTCCAACAACAGAATTAAAATGCTAATTATTTCTGCTCTCTTTGTACTCTTCTGGGGATATGCATGCTACTGAGCTCCACAAAACATATGTTACAGGAAGAAAGGATGCTCCGCTCATACAGACAGGTTATTCATCCACCTGGCTCCATCCTGTAGCTGTGCTGACTCAATTATCCACTGAAGGTTAGGGATCCCATAAATTCACCATCTAATGACTCCGACGAGGTAAACAGAAGCAATATAGGGAGATTGACAAAGCCAAATACATTCTTTTGTTGGTAAATTGCATAAAGTCATCAGAGTATATGTCAAAGATGGAATAAGCTTCTTGAGACGGTGTGGAGAATGGTCCAGATGTGTCCAAGGACTTGACTTCAATGGAGCACATTTACTAAGGGCTTTGCGTTGCACTTTTGACGGACTTTGCACGTTCTTTTAGGCAAAAACTGCTTACACAGGAAGTGTCTGCGCTTGGATTGTGACGCACAAGACCCTTTTGTGGCGCAGCTGTGCTGGCCTCCAAGCAACACACGTTCCGGTGCTGTTGCGCCGAATTTAACATCCAAATTGTGTTTGCATGCCCTATGTAAAAGATGAACCCCAAAAAAGTTGGTGAACCCCCTCGGGCCAGTGCAGGGAAGCGACAAATTCTTGATTTCTGGTGCACATTCTTAATTAATGTGCTGCACCCAGAATTATACACGGAACAAGAACTTTAAGTGACGTTTCCGTCTTCATAAGTAAATGTGCCCCAATATCTTGTGCGACCAACTCAGTGGAATTTTGTAACAAGTTGATAGTCTGCAGCTCTGCGAAGCTGCGGGTGGCAACACATGGGCCCAGCACATGTATCTGTAGGGGTGTTACTGAGGGCTCATCAGCAGAGTAGGATGTAGGTGCTTCTATCCTAGACTACAAGCTTTGCTTTTGGTATAAATGTTTTATGTAACACAAGGACGACATGCTTGAATAAGAACTTGCGTGAAAGTTCAAAATGTGTCGCTATGTTGTCTTTTTAAGGAATAGCAACCATCTCCATGTTTGTAGCACCCTTGTGTATTTTTAAGGAATCCCTAACAAAATTCATTAAAGGTATTAGAATGTTGGGTACTTTCTTGATTTTGTCCATTGTCCATTGTTCCGGGCAGCCTATGAGGGACCATGTGAAGTGAGCACACATATTTTTACTTCACCATGTGTCTTTTTCTAGAGATTCTTTGCGTTTATGCCTTTGTTATCATAAATCACCACACGAAGAGTTCTTGCTAATCCACTCATCATCCCAGATGACCATTGGGGATGTTGTTACTAACATAGTTATTACCATAGATCTTCACTATCAGTGCTATTACTTACTCATTCATTACCTTAGATCCCCACTATCTGTGTTAATATTTAGGAAATATACACTGGCAATGCCACCAACAACAGTAGACACTGGTTGTATTATAAAAGCAAAATTAATATAGAATAAGGAGATTGAGCTAGTAACTGGCTAGAGTAGCCCTCTTTTTAGGTATACACATAGCTACACACATATACACTCACCGGCCACTTTATTAGGTACACCTGCCAACTGCAATCACATGGCGGCAACTCAGTGCATTTAGGCATGTAGACATGGTCAAGACAATCTCCTGCAGTTCAAACCGAGCATCAGTATGGGGAAGAAAGGTGATTTGAGTGCCTTTGAACGCGGCATGGTTGTGTGGACCAAAATCTCTGAGGAATGCTTCCAGCACCTTGTTGAATCTATGCCACGAAGAATTGAGGCAGTTCTGAAGGCAAAAGGGGGTCCAACCCGTTACTAGCATGGTGTACCTAATAAAGTGGCCGGTGAGTGTATATGTGCATAAAAATATGCAAAATAGATAAAGCACCTGCGCTAATCCTGAAAAGTTAATGTCAGAGGCTAAACAAAGGAAGACAAAGAAGCAAAGTAGACAAAGAAATAACCAGTGGTGATAAGGGAACCTATAGAACATGGCCCAGATTTATCAAAAGTGAGGCAAACTGTACTAAGTGCAGTTTGCCTCACGAATGTGCAGGGGGCACCATATTCTTAAAAATACTGATGCACAGTCTTTAATTATATGGCAACCCCTGCACTGCTTGTGAAGTGTGCACCATCTTTTTTTTTGGTGCACCTTTGACATACAGCGTGTGACACAAAACTGTCGAGTCGCTGTATTAAATGTGTCACAAACTCGGACTAAGCAGTAATACACCCCTTTAGGTGCACATTTTTTTTGTCCCGTTGGAGACACAGGGCAACCATGACACAAAACTGGTGCAGTACTTCTTATATAAATGTGCAAGCTCCAAAGACATTCTTATCAGTGCAAGGGCAGACAGAAAACTGGCATAGGCAGTTTAATAGATTTGACCCTCTGTCCAGACAGAAAACTGGCATAGGCAGTTTAATAGATTTGACCCTCTGTCTAAATAGGATGTGGGTAATTAATACCTGTGCCAGATTCATAAGGGGCGGCCACCACAATTCATGAATCTGGCGCCCCCTGCACACTCCACAGGCAAACTGCACCTAATGCTGTTAGCACTGTTTTTGATAAATGTTGGCCAGTGTGCCCTTATCACTATCGTTTTTATCTACTTGTACACATTGTTGTCTAGCATCCAGCATTAGTTTTTTAGGATTAGCGTAGGTGTTTTATTAATTGTGTTAATACTTACACTCAGTACAATAGATCCCCACTGCCTGCTTTTTTTTACTAACAGCTAATTCCCCTGGATCCCCACCTTCTGTGTTCTTACTAGCCCCCTCATCATAACCCTAGATCCCCATATGTTGAAAAACAGTCACTTGTTAATATGTTAAAGGGGTTGGTCACTTTACCTCATGTTTTTTGTAACGTGTGTTTAAAGAGAACTTGTCACTAGATTGCTATTTTTATCATAGGGCAGGTTGCTGTAGACAAAGTACTATATATGCCAAATATGTTTTTAGAAAATGTCGGGGTTATATGGTGTTTGAAATATTTTACAAGAGATGCCTCAGCCGAGACCCAGAGAGGTAAATTTCAAATTACAACTTTCGTCTTCTTAATAATATAATTGCTGCTCTCCGGGTCACTTTTGGCTCCTGCCCTTCCCTCCCCATAATGAATTGTTTGTTCACTGCAAATCTCTCCCCCCTGCATCTCATTGTAAGGAGAACACAGGAGCAGGCTGGAATACACACGAGCATGGGAACGGGAATGCAGGAACACGGGAACAGGAACGCAGGAACACACAGGAATATCGCTGGGAGACTTTCACAATGGTATAAGCACAAAGATCTGGCAGGGAATGCTTGGAGACACCAGCCTTTATCCATTTCCTGAAAAGGGCCAGCACCAATTAGCGGTGCCCTGGCCCTTTAAATCTTCTGAAGCCGGTGCGTGCGCGCCCCAGAAGACGGGACCGCGTGCGCAGGGCCGATGGACGGGGATCAGGAACCAGGAGAGGTAAAACACAGCGGGAGGGTGCTGGGGCAGACCGAGGATCACAGGTAATCCTGAGATTGTTCTTCCACATTGTCTCGGAGCGGCCCGACTTCTTTGCTCCGTGTGCCTGATCCTCATATGGCCTCCTACATGTCGGTGAGCTGAAAGAAAGACTTTATTTCCTTGGGTCGCGGGAACACCCGTGACAAAATGGAAGTTGTCATTTGAAATTTTCCTCTCTAGGACTCGGCTGAGGCATCTGGCGGGGAGCCAGGTAAAGTTTCACATGCGTTATTTCAAACACAATAAACCAATGACATTTTTCAAAAACATTCTGTCCCTTGATAAAAAAATAGCACTTTAGTGAAAGGTTTCCTTAAAGGAAACCTACCACTTAAAAGTGGTAGGTTTATACACATATACATGGCACCAGCTCAGGGTGAGCTGGTGCCAGAGCATATTTTTGTTAGGGGAACAAAACCCCTATCGCAGAATTATAAGTTATATTAACTTATAACTCGGCGCACCGCACTTGGGCACGGCGCACCATGCGCGCGCCCGTGCGGGCGCCGGATTCTAAAGTGCTGGAGAGCCGGTGACGTCACCAAGCTCTCCGGCACACGCGCGCCTGCGCAACTTAGCACGGGGAAACAGGCTATTCGGAGGAGGGTATTCGGTAATTTCTCAATATACATATTTATATTATATTAATGAAACTATCATAAGGTCCTGGAAGGGTGATTGTTCATGGACAGATAAGATCACATGACCCTCCATCTGCGACCATTTTATGGTCAGGAATCTCTGGCTGATGAGGTAACAGACAGGAGGCTTCACTTTACATATCAGGAAAGCAGTGCAGAACTATTCATAGATGTATATTGGTAAATTACCTTATATCCTGTGCTCTACACTTACACACACATTACAAAACACATGAGGTAAAGTAGTTAACCCTTCGTTATTTGTTTGAGGAGCAGAGGGAAGACATGGATATATCAGTGGAAAGGGGCCATTGCATTGCTCCTGGGTCTCTGTTGTCCATCCCTGGTGTATATAATGTCAAATGACAAAACCCAAGTTAACATTTATATTTTAATACTAACACTTCCAGTTTAACCCACTGTTCCCTGAAATCTCACATCAACATTTAAATCATCCCTTCCTGCAAAATGACACTAAAAAAAGTAGCGGAAATATCGTAGGAGATGAAAGGAACTGCAAAACACAGTAACTAATAACCTTTCTTTATACCCAGTCAGACGCTGTCTATGTTGATTAACAGAATCGGTGTCAGCTTTGCTGCTAGGCCTAGGCGCGCGCTCCGAGCCTTCACAACACAATCCTTCTAATTACTTTTCCCAGACGGCGGGTTAAAGATATGCAGTCCCACGGTGGCTTATTTCTTTCCAGTGGGTTACTTTTACTCTCAATACAATTCAATTTCATTTTCTCAGAAGTGAAGGCGATTTTACATTTGCTTGAAGGAACTGATGGATTGTGATAGAGATGAGCTGATGGTAATATGATTATAGTCATTAGTTTTATGTTGCATTATAAAAGGGCAGTAGGAACACAGGAGATGAGATACTATATTAACTGGATTTTAGATTCAGATTTTAAAAAGTAAGAAAGAACTTGAAAATAATAGAGGATAAAATGCTGGTGTGTCGTAGTGGAAGGTACAAAAAATTTTTAAGAAACAACATGAGAAAATGGCAAAGTTTTCTTTTAGACTATTAGTCTGTAAAATCATTTCTGGATAATCGGATAAAGTGTCATTGATAACCATGAAGTAGAGATGTAGGGGAGACAAGGAGAGACAAAAGAGCGCTCCTATAGTGTGTTACCCTCGTTATATTTGGATTTATTGTGATGTAGTGATACACTCACCTTTTGGAGTTGTGCAGGTAGGGCACAACTCCTATTGGTGCTTGGTATGAGACTCAATGCCGCTGCCTCGTTCCGCTGCTGGCTCCCCAAAGGTCCATATGCAGTAACTTGAAGAATAAACGAATAGCATCCAGGAAGGGTGCGTTGCTCTCCTATTTGGAACGTTTGTAAAGGAATCGGCGCTGGCTTGCTCAAAAAGGACGTTTTTTTAGAAAAAAGTTTCTTTTATTTAAGCCAATTATGGCAATAAAATATAAAAGAATTAAAACAATAAAAGGAATGACCCGTTTCGCGCTCGTGCTGAGGGCTTCATCAGATTCAACTGAAGCACTCAGCACGAGCGTGAAACGCGTCATTCCTTTTATTGTTTTAATTCTAATTTTATTGCCATAATTGGCTTAAATAAAAGAAACTTTTTGCTAAAAAAACGTCCTTTTTGAGCAAGCCAGCGCTGATTCCTTTACAAACATTCCAAATAGGAGAGCAACGCACCCTTCCTGGATGCTATTCATTTATTCTTCATTGATAACCATGGACTTTTTTATTTATCAGTTATGAGTCAGTTACTTATTTACTTCCACGCATATTTACTTGAGGGTGTGACCACGCGTTCCGTTTTTCAGATGCAGTTTTTGATGCTCAAACCAGGAATGGAGTAAAGTAGGAGGAGGAGCAGCGCCTTTCAATTATTTGTCCAAACACATTTACATCCACACCTGCTTTTGGCTTCAAAACTGCATCTGAAAAACTGAACGTGTGGATGTACCCTCAAGGGGTAGTCCCGCATTTTATTGTAATCCCCTATCCACAGGATAGGAGATAGCAATCTGATCCATGAGGATCCAATAGCTGGGTCCTCCACCAACCATCATAACAACACCACTTCATTCAATTAGTAGGATTATGATCCCTGTTTTCATGAGAGGTGGAGGTCCTAGTTGTCAGCCTCTCACCAAATTGTGTTCCGCTATACTATGGAGAAGGGACTACAATCGTATTTTGGACATTATCTAATAAACAACTACCAGTGTGCTATCAAGCAGATAAACACTTTCTAGATCATGGTTCTTTTATGGTCCATCATGGTGGCATCATCCAGAAATTCTGTTTGCAAATATACAATATGCAAATATGTTGGCTAAAGTCATGGAGACTCCATCCTGAGGTCAAGCTCTCTCCACATCAGAAACATTCCTGGTGACATCTCTTAATGGAGAAATGTCAATCACAGCAGAGGGGGTGACCTGAGGCTGGAAGAGCTTGACTTCAGTGCAAAACTCTCTACCTCCATGATTTTACACAACTAATTATCATAATATATTAAAGTTGATTTTCTGAATAATGCCATTATGATGGTCCATAAAAGGAACATGACCAGGAAGGTGTAAAGCTGCCTGATAATGTACTGGTAGTCATTTATTAGGTTTATTTCAGCTGACAGGTTCCCTTTAAGCCAATAGTAATCCAAGATTTGAGACTCTACAAGTGCTGATATTAATGTCTAACATAACATAAAAAATATGTAATTACTTAATTTTCCCTTAAAATATTTCCTTTATTGTAAACAGCGTAGTGGAATAAATAAAGTTATAAAGGAAAAGTTGAAAGCCTGTGTATGAGCATACACATATATAGTCTCCATTTCCATACAGCGTGTCACACCAGTGCCATCCCTGCTTGACATTCCTCCCACAGCTGCACAATTCTGATGCCATTTTTAGTATTCCAGTCACCCGTCCCATACAGTCTTTGCTTCTTGTTCTATCTAGGCCTTTGATTAATAAGTCATTGTGATAAGTAGAGCTGCAGTAGGAGCCAGGATTTTATAGGGCTGTAGGTGTTCCTATTTTGACTTTGACATTGCTGTGGGGCATATCCAAAATCTTTGTATCTCTGCTGCCAGATCTCTGACTTATTATGAAGCCATATCCAAGAACTTTATTTATCCATGATACATATTGTCTATGTATGCCAGATAGAGTGACAGGTAATGACTTATCTCTAATTACAGATTTACCCCAGAGTAAATCCAGCAGTCTGACTGCCATGTCCAGCACAGCTCCTCTTGGCTCCTCCTAGCAGCGTGTCAATGACCTCTGCCCTCCCACACATCTTGCACAGCAGTGGCACCGCCTGCTGATGTTGTAATGTGTGTGCAGGCAGATCGCATAGCCGTGCCTCTGCCCACACTGCTAGGAGGAGCCTCGATAAGCGGCAAGGAGAAGAAGAGCTGTGAGGGAGCACCGGAGGGGGGGGCAAGTGTAGAAAAGGAGCTGTGTGGGGGCACTGGGGGTAAGTATATAAGAGGAACTGTGTGGGAGCACCGGGGTTAAGTATAGAAGAGGAGCTGTGGGGGAGTGCCGAAGGGTTATTATTTAAGGGGGAATGACTTCTAAGAATTTCATTAGTTTAGAGCCATGGCTACAGGCCATTTCATTAGTGCGGGGGCATGGCTGCAGGGCATTTTCTTAATGAGGCGACTATTCAGTGCTACATTCGCGGTGGTACAAAGGATCCACTACCACAGATCCTGACAATGTTTCTGGATGCTGGACTATCAATTACAGTGAAATGGGGAGAGCTTCAATCCAGTGCTAAATTCTCCGCCTCCTTGACTTTATACAACTAATTCACGTCTTACTTCAAAACTGATTTTCTTGATGATGCCACCACAAAGGACCATGAAAGAAACATTATCAAGAAGGTGCTTAGCTGCAGGACAACATATTGGCAAGGGTTAATTAGGTCAATATCTGCTGACAGGTTCCCTTTAAAGGGTGTCTACCACCTCCCAAAGAACCTGACAAGTAAGACTAATATTGTGTAGTTTTTTTATAGGTTTAACAGAATTACTTTTCTGGCTTCCAAGCCTTCTGTCATTTCCGCTAAAATACAGTTTTTATCTTTATGCAAATTAGGGACATGGCTGAACCTGCAGTTGCCCCCATTTTCTTTTCCCCAATTTATAGATACAAATCTTCAATTTGAATCCATTCAATTTGATTTGAAGATTTAGATTGCTTTAGGTGAATCTTTCAAAATTGTGGCAGTCATTCATCCCATAGAATGAGGAAAGAAGTGTGGACAAGGGTAAATGAAAAATTCTTAAAAAGTCAACAAAAGGAGAATTTCATTTTTGTGACTGTCTCTTTGCGCCATGTCTGTTAAGCTTCTCTTTTTTAATCATAAACTTTATATTTAAAAAAATGTATAAAAAATTCTGGACCAACACTGGTTCAAACCGTTTCAAGTCGAATTTGAAAAATTTGTTGAAGCTTCATCTCTAATTGGACTTTTTGAACACTCTTAACATTGTACTATACAGGTTAAGTTAGTCAGTCTGTAAAGGCAACAGGAATCCATGAATAGATGAATAGAGCTTGTTGCCTATGACTAGATGTTAGCCGGGTGGCTTGGGCTCACATGATAACACAATCTATTGTTACGTCCAATGTTCCTATTTCCATATTTTCTCTACTTAATGTATATCCATAATACAATCCTTCCAAATCTTGTAAAATAATGTATAGTTACACATTTGCACATCTGAAAAGATAACACAATCTCGAGGGTTAAGACCAGAATACGAATTTCATGTTGTTCTCAAAGCAAATTGTTTATATTCTTCTTCTGGCCTTCAACTCTGGAAATGAAATTTCTGATGTAAGTGAGGCCTGTTGTTTGCTAATTGGAGGAGCGCTGTTTGGTCGAGGAGTATTTGGGGAGAATTTGAGCCTAAATCAAACACGTAATGTACTTATTCTGCAGTTTTCCTGCTTCCCCCATGGAGGGTGTAATGAATAATCCATAAGAGGAAGAGGCTTTGCAGAAACACGGACAGTACTTTAAACACACCGAACGTGGCGAAGAGATTGACACAAGATTTCATTTCGGATGTCCCTACAGACGGGATATTAAGACACCGCTATCTAAACAGAGAATGCTGCTAAGAAAGCTATCAAAACACGTTGAAAATGAAGGATAAAGTTGTGGAGTAAAGAAAGTGTTTTCAGTCAAGATCACGCTTAATTCTGTCTCCGCAGATATCAGACACTTCAAGTCCTATGCTGTGTCTGGGGCAGATGAGATCCTGTTTTCCTCATCATTCATTTCTTATGCAGATTACTCATCTGTATTCTACCAAAAAGGCACACATGCAAATAAGGAAACTTAAAGGGGGTCTACCAGTAGTAGTGACCATAAAAAGCCAAAACACTGTTAGGTATTTCCCCTAGAGATCTTGCAGTGGTCAGGACAGGAGTGCCTGTCACTGTAAGTAGACAGGCGCCAGCATTAACATACAATGCCATGGGTGTAAGGGAGCCCCGGAGGAGGTGAGTATAAGATTTTTGTTGTTTTATTGCCCCCCAAGCTTTGTATAATTCTTTTTTAAAGCCTGGAATCCCTTTAAAAACTTAAAGACCCCAATTAAAAATCTGATACGGGTCTTACAACTACCACATTCTGTTTATAATACTGGTGTCTTCTTATGTTGTAGAAGAGCCTGTGTGCACTAAGGCTCTTTCACAAAGTAACCAGTAAAAACTGGGAATAGTGTAATAGTGTATCAATAAAACTTAACTTTGCCACAGACAAATGCAACAAAACCACTAAGGGTGACCAACCATACAATCTCAGTACAAGTAAGAAAAATATGTCATGTCACCCGGTTTGTTGAAGGCAGATAAAGGAGAACACAGGACAGGGTCACAATGTATTGTGTCATCCAGGAGGATGGTCTGTCCCTATCACACCCTCCAGATCTATCCGGCTGTCCCTGCGACTACCGCCCTTGCAAGGGCAGTACCTAGCTTTCCCTGTATTTCACCTAACATAACATCCTGAAGCATTTCTGGAGCCGATGAATGGCAGATTCCATCAGGGAATCAGCGACATGAAAACTGCCTTTGACTGCTGTCATCATATTCCTACAGTCATGGGTTACATCTGTACGCAGTGGTGCCATGATGTCCAGACAGCAGTGTCTGAAAAACTGGATTTTTAAACATAACGGGGAGATATCCGGGTGTGTATCCATTATTGTGCCTCCTCATCCCAATTGTTGTGGTCACCATATGTCCAGCCTGATTTTGATAGGTCCGGTCCCAGTGGGGGATCCACATTTTGAAACCTATGTCTCTGTTTAGGACAGGTTAATTTGGTGAATCGCCATCCTGCATAGTTTACACCAGCTGCCCATCATCTTCTGCCCCCAGTCTCCATGGTGACACACTGTCGGATGGGCCGTCACCGGAAGTGACATGTCAGGAATACAGAACGAAAAGAAGCCCCAACCCGTACACATCACTAAGGGGAGGAGTTTGGCATACTCCCACGTCAGATGGATGGATAGCAGTGAAACACCCATTTCTCCTAGACACACCTTCTCATATATCACAGGGGCTTAATGGAGTAAATGGGTTTGGAAAACAAGGATTGAATATTCTCCAAGGATATTGCCCAATTCCCTGTTCAGTTCCAACCGATCTCCAGGTTAAGTGATTAGAGCAACAGAGGGCATGTCAACGAGGATACACTGTCATCCTCATAGTGTTACCATACAGCCTTATAATGTGTAAAGATAGAAAACAAATTCACATACAGTGATCTACAGTGATCTCCTGGGCTGTATCTGATATCCTGAACAGTTTGATATCGACACATTGCATAGCCAAGACAATAGGGTCACATGAAGCAACCAAATAATAAATTCTCATTTAACCCCCTGGAGGCAACTGTGTTTACCCATGACAAGGTAACAACTGCTTAGTCTGCGCTTTAGCTACACCCTAGACACATCCGTAGTAGTGCTAAGTGTAAATAATAACCACTACAACAACAAATAAAATCCATCTTATTTCACAGGAGCCTCAGGTAATCCCTCTAGAGGATGCCATAGATTCTCCAGTTGTCACGACAGTATGTACCATAAATAAAATTGTGGAAGCACTGACTGGACTGTATGCTCCTCCCCTTCCTCTTCATCAGAGAGACAGGTTTTCCTGAAATAGAGAGGAAGAGGAGGGGCATAGAATCGAGCCAACAGCGCTAGTTTTCGTGTTACAAACAAATTTGTTAAATTTAAACAACAGTCATTATTATAGATATTATTCAAGACTAGTTTTGCAAAACTACAGATATTTAATATACAGGTATAACTCATATAGCTCCATAAATACCTCTTACTTTATTATCAACCCATGTTTTTACAAATTAGATAGTCAGTGGTGTAAAAGACTTAAATATCTGAGAAAGACTAGTAGATTCCCATGGTAATTCAATTTTCTTCACTGGACACATAATGGATGGCATATAAAATCCCCCTGGAGGAAGGAGGATGAAGGATTCTCAGCTGCTTTAGGAAATATAACTAGCTCATTACAGAGGAACAAGAGGGATGTTTTATGGAAGAACCATTGCTAGAAAGATTTACATTCCCATCCATTAGGGAATGTGTTGCTCGTCTCTATTCTCGGAGTGTGTTGATGGTCTTGTCTTTGGTGGGTATAATGTTGGCAGAAAATGATAAGATCAATCCTCTTCATTCTTTCCATCTAAATCACTCAACTGTCTACTAGAACCAGGGCAAGACATGGACTGGGGTGATGTACTGCTTGTACTCCGAGAGATTCCTAAATCAACATCGCTTCTCCTATGGGAACAGAACGGTGATAAATTAGGCAGTGTTTTGTATAATGTCATGTGTAAAATTGATCAGGCGAATACATAGTAAATTCAGTGAATATTCAATGTACAGGTAGATAGACCCTTGTAAATGTAAAAGTCAATGAAAACTACAAGTAATATAAGTAAAGCATGGCTGCAGATTTATTCCTGTTCTAGAGATGATGAACAATTTGTTATGTTAATTAGCTTATACAGTATAGAGGAAATAGAACTAAGTATACTTACATTTTTTACAATGTGCGACTTACATAAAGAGAACCTGTTGGGGAGGTTTGGGCCAATAAACCACATCTTCAGGTCCTTATGGACCAATGGTTTAGGGCTCCAAACCGCCCTTTATTTTTTCCTTTGTGACAATATAAAAAAACCCAAACATAACTAATTACTTACCCTTGTCTGGAGCTCCCAGTGCCTGTGCGGTAGTTCAATGAAACCAGTGTAATACAGCCGATTTTATTGTGCCATAGGTACGGTGCATGAACAGTGAAGACCGGTTGGGCATCGCCAGCTTTATTGCATCACCACATAGGCACTGAAAGAGACAAAACAAGATAGAACTTTCTTTTTGCAAAAAATGTATGTTTATAGACTAAGACTAGAGAGGGAACTAGGACAATTGAAGCAAGATCGGTTTGGATTGAATAGATTCAGACCTAAATTGAATCTTACAAAAAATATCTGAATCTTGAATGATCTGCTCATCTTTGGTCTATGCCCTGAATCAAACTTTAGTATCTACATACATCTGATCACATGAAATGCAGTAATTTCATGTGATCAGATACATACTTGGTGTAGATTTTTTTAAATGTTAAGGATTAAAGGACCTTAGATGTCATCACCCAAGACATGAAGTGCTGAATGGTGAAAAAGACATGGGACACGGTGAGGAGTCGCTGACTTGCAGCTATATGCCAGGTAACAGAAGTTGATTGTTATAGGGATGTGAAGGAAAGAATTTTTAGCTAAAAGAAGGCTGGCATCTGTTAATAGGGCTCTATGGGAACATGTCACTAACTGTATTTTTGACAAATGTGGTGACAGGCTCCCTCAAATCCTAAAAGATTTGTTTTATACAAAACGAAAATTCTTTCTCTATGATTTCTAACTTTAATATACTTCTTTATGGCCAAGACAATGCAGAATCTGAACTGTATTCCTAAATGAGCAAACACTATTTCTCTCCACCTGCACTTTTGTTATTATCACATCATACGAGAGGTGAGGGTTTATTTACCAAAAAAAAATGTATAAAAAAATGAATTTTGGGAGAATTAAATTTATGGAGGTGTACATTTGTTGCACTGTAATAGCGTTTGCTAGACATCCACCTCTGCTACCATTGTTAGCCATTCCCTAAGGGGAATTTATTTCAAATGCAATTGTGTCAAATTTCTCGCAGTAATTTTCCGAGGGAGCAACACATTCCTATTAATGCACAGAGGTGCGAAAATGTCCCTGACATGAGAAAAGCTTATTCAATAATTGGTCCAGGCATGCAATTTAAAGAGGATCTGTTAGAAAAAGTACAATGTGTCAATACAGAAACAATGGGGGGCAATTCCATGCTGTAATTGGCCTTTGTTCTCCACAATGAGAGCCAAAGGAAAGTCTACATTACTATATATTAAATAATGCATTTCCTAACCCAATGCTAAGAGCTTCCTGAACTCTAAAACTAATTTCAATTTAGTTTTATTCCATTTCTTCCTTACTAGATACTCCATAAGTAACTTTCATTGGTATTATAGTAAAATGGAAGAACATGGGACCCCATCGATTCAGTCACAAAATGGCAGATCAGAGCAGGGTCATTAAGTACCTTATTGAGCAGATTGAGGAAATATAGTACAAACAAGTCTGTATGCCAGTCACAATGCCACAACTGGTCCTTGGAGCAGGGCAAATGTGTTCATTGGAAAGGTATATCACTCATGAATGAGTTTGAGTTTTTTAAAATCCAAGTAAATGTTTAGAAGACTACTAAAATGAGTGAAAATTAGATAATGGGGGTCGTTTACTAAGGGCCAGAATCGCGTTTTTCCGGCGGGTTCCCTGAATTTTTCCGTTTTGCACCGATTTTCCCAGAATTGCCCCGGGTTTATGTCGCACGCGATCGGATTGTGGCGCATCGGCACCGGCGTGCACACAACGGATATCGGGGCGTGGCCATACGAAAACCCTACGGATTCTGAAAAACCGCCGCATTAAAAAAAAAAGTGTCGCTTGACACGCGCTTACCTTCACCCGGCCTGGTGAACTTCAGTGCACCCGGACGGAATTTAGCGCAGCAGCGACAGCTAGTGGACATCGGGGGGAACTACCTTGAATCGCCGGAAGACCCGAATCCTCCACACAGAACGCGCCACTGGATCGCGAATGGACCAGGTAAGTAAATCTGCCCCTATGTTTTAGGGTTGCGTTTCAAGGTCTGACCTCTGGCCCAATAAAAAGAAGATCTTAAAGGGGTTCTCCAGTGATATACAAGTTAGTTCCTATCCACAGGTTAGGGGCTAACCTGCTGATTGGTGGGAGTCTCAGTGATGGGTTCCCAATGGTTCTCGAGAACGTACTCGGCAATCTCTGTCAGCACCAAACTGTTCCTACAAAGTTGGATGCATTCAATTGTCCAAGATGACTTTGAGTACTCAAGCACTAAAGGGGACCTCCAGTGACATACAAGGTAGCACCTAGCCGCAGGATAGGCGCTAACCTGCTGATCAGTGGGAATCTCAGTGATGGGTTCCCCATGGATCACGAGAACATACTCGGCAATCTGTCAGCGATGAATAGAGCATCTGGCACATGCATAATGGGCTGCTCTCTTCATCTAGGAGTACAATGGGGTTACAATGGACCCATTCTCGTGATCCATGGGGTTTCCATCACTGAGACCCCCACAATCAACAAGTTAGTGCCTATCCTGTGGCTAGGGACTACCTTGTATGTTGCTGGAGGTCCTCTTTAGTGCTTGACTACGCAAAGTAAATTTTAGGAACAGTTTGGGCTGTAGGTCAGATGGCAGAAATACCAAGGTAACAGATGAGAGCCATAGATGTAGCTAAATGTCTGGATCAGCAGTCAAGGCATCACAGAAACAGGAACCTGAAACAGACACATAGGGTGTAATTTATCAGTTGGAACACAATGGGGCTCATTTAATAAGGGTCCGAATGCCGCACTTTCGTCGGGTTTCCCAGATATATTACCGTTTTGTGCCAAATTGCCCTGGGTTTTTGGCGCACACGCAATCGGATTGTGGCGCATCGGGGCTGGCTTGCATGCGACAGAAATCGGGGGATTCGGACAAACCACGGAATTTAAAAAAGGATTTGTGTTGAGAGATCAAGCACTCACATGCACCAGGAAGAAGCAGTTGAACTCTGGCGGGTCTCGGGCCGAAGCGACGAATGCAGGAACTCGGATGCACAAGGTTAGTGAATCGCGCCGGACCCGAGTCCTCGTTGGACAAGACAACGCACCGTGGGATTGCAACAGGACCGGGTAAGTAAATGTTCCCATTGTAACTGCTACTCTGTAGACATATAACTCAATGACTAACAGAAAGAGACCTGAGATGGGGGTGACTTGTATGAGTTAACCGCTGCCTAGAATATGGTCAACTTCAACTTACAGAGGAATCACTGCCAACAATTGTTCAACCCAAGTTATTGGTTGCTTTCATTCACACTTGTCATGGTATATTTTCTTCAGTGTATGTTCATTGTATCTCCCCATCCGCAGATCTCTGACCTTTGCCCCTCTGGTGGTTCACGATGTTAAAACAAATTCCACGGATTCTGAGAGAATTGAAAATGTTTTTATTGTAGCTGAAAATTAGAAAATAAATATGAACATGAATACAAATGTGTCTCTAATTTGTGCGTTCCAGTTTTTTCCACAAATTGAATGCATTAAATGTGTATTTCAGAGGGTTTTTTCAAGATCAAATGAAAATGTCAAAAGCAAATGTAAATAAGAGCATCATTTATGCATAACGCACATCGCTAAAACATTGAACATATAACTGTGCAGTCACGCACAATGTATTTCAAAAAGATATTGCATTACAAATGTTATACTAAAAAGATTCACTAAGTACATGTGCTCGCAGGCATAAATGTAATATTAGGAAAAGTGTGCTATGTAAAATTTATTCTACAATATTCTATTTAAACTTTACATCTTTCCCTTGTGTGTATCACCATATTAGCAATACAGAGGCATATTTTTATCCTATTTATGGTGAAGGTTGAACTTGATGACAATTAAGAGGGCTTTCGTTTAGCTGCACATCAAAAAATAACACGTGACTTGTCTGTGCTGCAAACTCCTCAGTTCTCAGCCCCCACCTTTGTGCTCCTTTACAGACACAGAGATCACAGCCTGCTGACATCATTGAGTGGCCTGTACAGGAGCACAAAAGTGGGGGCTAAGACCGGAGGAGTGAGCAGCACAGACAAGTCACAGGTTGATTTTTGAAATGCATCCTAACCAAAGCCCAATCCTTGGGACTACACATAGAATTTTCTCAGGGTGCAAGATAAGTTATAACACACAATTATATTGTAATGCAAATGCTTAGAGAAAGCAGAAAGACATATTTGCATTGCATCTGTAATGGGCTTTTGCAACCTGTCTTTAGTGAAAATAAGGTGCCTAGTGACAGGCTCCCTTTAACTTGCTTTGTTTCCCATGTTGCTGTAGCACTTCCAGTTTTCAGGAGGAAGTTCTAGGGAGGTCACAGGCAATTGCGGCTTATAATATAGTCAGTGTAAGTGACTGCGTGGGTCCCAAGAACTTTCAGGGGCCCGTAACCATACCGCCCAACATATTTTGAATTTGCTTGACTGGAGGCAACCGCATTGATTTGCTTAGTGTCGGTTGTGTGCTGTCATGCAGCACACAACCTAGACTAAAAGACAGGCTTAGACTAAGTAGCATTACAAATCCATTTTAAATAAAACATACAAAATCTGCTCTGGATAAACCTCACATGCCAAACACATTGCTTGCAGCTTCCTTCCAGCACAGAAAATGTTAATTCTGTCCTCGGCTATTAGGCTAAATAACATCTCTTTCTCTGGCATCTCAGGCATCACATTCTGCATTCCAGCAAATCTCTTTTTCCCGTTCATTGCAGAAGAGGAACATATAGATGGCTCGGCAAACTGCAGTCACTACCAGAGGTCTGTGTGGAGCCTCATGTGCGGGACTTGGGGTTGAGGAGTAGCAGACAGACATGGATGGCAAGCTCGTAGACCAATTGTTGAAGAAATAATGTAAATAAACGTAAATAAATTTGTTATTGATGGGAAAATATGCAAATAAGTTTTCCAGGATGGAACCTTCTAAGCCGGCTCTCTTGATATCAAGCATGACTTTCAGGAAGCCTTATGACATGATGCAGAAATAAAACCAAACCAGTATATCTATTCCAGAAGGAACAGACTCCCAAATGTAGACAGTGATGTTTCGACCTGATTGGGTCTTTTCAGCACAGCGTAGGGAACTGGTTTGGTAGAGTTATTGATGTGCTACATGACTACCTTAACATTGGAAAGGCTTGCCCTGATTAAATGCGGCGGCTTTCAAGATGGCAGTCATTTGTAGACATAGCTTAAAAGATAAGTCCATATACAGAACATGGCATACACCAAAGATAATTTTAGTGATTTTTATTTAAGTCAATTTTTCACATATCATAGCCTTCACCGTGGTGTAAGATCAAATGAGATACAATTTATACAGATCACATTAATTTACGATATTTTGGTCATATCTGGACGATCTTGTTGGGGAGACAGGGACACCTTGGGGCAGATTTACTTACCCGGTCCATTCGCAATCCAGCGGCGCGTTCTCTGTGGAGGATTCGGGTCTGGCCGGGATTCACTAAGGCAGTTCCCCCGTTGTCCGCTGAAGTTCATCGGATTGCACTGAAGTTCACCAAGCCGGGCCGAGTGCAGGTAAGCGTGTGTCAAGCGACACTTTTTTTTTTTAAAAATGCGGTGGTTTTTCCGAATCCGTTGGGGTTTTTTACAGCCACGCCCCCCGATTTTCATCGCGTTCATGCCTGCGCCGATGTGATGTGAGGCAATTCAGGGAAAATCGCAGCAAATTGGAAATATTCGGATAACACGTCGGGAAAACCGCAAATGGGGCCCTTAGTAAATGACTCCCACATGTGTGCGGTGAGGCTGCGTGGGGGAACCAGAAAAAGGGCTCCTGATGACAGGTTCCCTTTAATGGGATTTCCCACATATCCTTTTATCCAAAGAAAGGGATAAGGAATTGGAACCCCAGAGGGAGTCTTCTTGAGTCTCCCAAGGTATGTATAGTCAAATGCGATATTAGCTATATGTGTTATCAATGATGCATAGGGTGAAAAGTGCATAAACCTGAACAGAGTGACTCATGTCAAATGTCATCGCAATGTTCTTAACTTCTAAGAGCATATGGAAGAGACCTGTTCACACAGTGCGGTGCTGCATGGTATCTCCTGTTATTGTGGCACATTGCTTGTGGGGTTCTGGTGCTGTGGACACTATGGGGCACATTTACTTACCCGGTCCAGTTGCGATCCTCCAGCGTGTTGTACGATGAGGATTCGGGTCCGGGATTCACTAAGGTCGTCCGCCCGATATCCAGCAGGTGTCGCTGCTGCGCGTAGGTCCGCTGGAATTCACCTTCTTCTTCCTGGTGCACGTAAGTGTGTGATCTTGCGACACAAATCGTTTTTTAAATTCCCTGGTTTTTCCGAATCCGTTGGGTTGTCCGACGGCCACGCCCCCCGATTTCTGTTGACGAAGGTGCGGCGTTCGGACCCTTAATAAATGAGCCCCTATGTGATGCTGCATCTATTAGCATATGGCCCCACTAAAACAAGGTCACCCTGAAGTGGTTAGTTGGCTTATGATGAAAATGTAAGTAAGAACCTGGAGATTGATTCATTATCTCAGCGTCCCAGATCTTTTTCTTCAAATGTACAACGGACAGTTTTTCAGAGAAGGTTAAAAAAAAAGTTGTCTTGTATCTTTTTCATAATAGTGGCAACTTTTATCTATTGATGATATTGTGACACAATTGGGGCTTATTTACTAAGGGTCCGCGGATGCACTTTCATCAGACTTTCCAACGTTTTCGGGTTTTGAGCAGTTGTGACAGGTATTTAACAGGGGATTGTGTAACACGTGATCTGATTTTAGCGTGGCTGCGCTGGCTTTCCTGCAACAGATATAGGGGGTGGGCATTTTTTTTTTAAAATGCGGCGGTTTCCGTCGCGTGCATGCCAGCGTCGATGTGCCACAATCCGATCGCATGCACCAAAATCCCGGGGCAATTCAGGGGAAATCGGCGCAAATCGGAAATATTCGGGTAACAAATCGGGAAAATGCAAATTGGGCTCTTAGTAAATGACCCCCAATGAGCCCCAATATTGTAAAACATGTAATGAAGCTCCAGCTAAAAGTAAAGGTAAGGTATAGGTTTTACATTTTAAAGAAATTGGGTGATATGACTAAACTGATGTTAGGAAACATTAATTTTGGAGATATATTTCATACTCACAAACCCTAACAATAAATCTATTTACACTGATATTTGGAAACTGCAAAGTAAATGAATCCCAATTTACTGTACACTCAAGGAAGAGCAATAACTATGCTGGACTATAAAGCTATAATATTTCCAGGATAGTTATTGACAATGTCTTATGTGTCACATGGTGAAGGTCAGATGCACTGATTTACATACAGTAAATATAATAAAACTACAAGAAAAAGTAAGTAGAAAATTTTATGCAAACACAGAAATTAAAAAGATACCAAGAAGGGAATCTGCTACCATTAACATGCAGTCCAAGCTGTATGTACAGATTGTACATACATAATTATCTACAGGCAGCATGTTATAGAGCAGGGAAAGCTGAACAGATTGAACACAGCGCCTTTTCTGCAGGCAGCATGTTAAAGAGCAGAAGGAGCCGAGCAATTAATACATAGGGGCTCATTTACTAGGGGTCCACGGACCGCATTTTCATCGGTCCGATTCCGATTTGTGCCACATTTAACTGGGTTTTTTGGCGCACACAATTGGATTTTGGCGCAATCGCGCCAACTTTCATGCAACGCAGATCGGGGGCATGGCCGTCAGACAACCCGACAGATTCGGACTAAGCGTGGGATTTAAAATTCAAATTGTGTCGCAAGACACGCACTTACAAGCACCGGGAAGAAGAAGGTGAACTCCGGCGGACTTCAGCGTGGAAGTGACAGATGCAGGTACACGGGCGCACAAGCTTAGTGAATCGCGACAGAACCAAATCCTTGTCGGACAACGCACCGTGGAATCATGACAGGACCAGGTAAGTATATGTGCCCCATAGTGTCCTATCTGCAGGCAGTATGTTATAGAACAGGAGGAGCAGAGCAGATTGTACATAGTGTCCTATCTGCAGAGAGCAGGTTTAACTTTAACGGCAAATGCACTATACATACAAGGAAGTATACTATAGAGCAGCAACTGCGTACATTGTACATAGTTTCCTATCTGCAGGTAGCAGGTTACAAACCAAGAGTTGCTGAGCAGGTTGGAAGTAGTTTCTGCACGCAGCAAGTTATATGCCATGGAGAACTGAGAACATTATTATTGATTTTTTTAAAATTTAAATTGTTTTAAAAATCTCGGCTCATTCATTCTGGGAAATTAGAGTCCAGTGGGTGGTCTTACTCAGTGATCAGTGAGGAACGCATTGAGCTTTTATGGATACTTACCTACGTAGGCCATACTGCCCTTTGGTTGCAGTATGTATTTTGGATTTTCAGTGGTTCCATGACCACAAGGGCTATTTTTAATTTTTTTTTAAAGTTGCAAGCGTGCCTGTGGACTGGGATGGTACTGTATGGAGCTTGACAGGAGCGTGGATTTATTACTTCAAGCGTGTTATACCCTTGCGGAGGGGTGGTCCGTGCCTCAATCAACATGACTGAATGAGGGGTGAGCTGGTATCTATCTACAATTGCACTGCAGCTTATCCACATGGAAAACATTAGAAATAAAAAGCAAACCTTTGAAGCATAATTTATTAACTCTGCGCCTTTTCATATATAATTTGTGAAGCTTCTACAATTCCTATAAAATAAATCTACCTCGGTCAGCGGAATCGAGAAATGGTTAACACTTCTCGCTCGTTCCCCGCTCAGGGCAGAAAGCAGAACAGAAAGTGAGAGCAATCAATTCTCCACCTTCCACCGCCCAAAGCTCATCCACCGCATGCGGCAAAGTATAAACGAGCCCATATATTTCTACCCAGTACCGAAAAGCCCTGAAAACCAAGATCTCTTTAACAATGGACAAATATCTCTTTAGCAGAATCTCGTCGAGTTATCCTGACAGGATAGAGAGGCAAACATACAGAGAAATCTCCAGCAAATCCATTTCCTACCGTCTGTCTAAGACCCGGAGGATAAAACAAAGTCATTTCAACGTCAGGGAGGATTCAGTGCACCATGGAGCTACCTGACCTCAAATCCTGACAGATCAGAGAGCGTGGATTGTCTCTTAAGTCACATTTCTTACATCGCGCAGCGAATCTTGAAAACAAAAACATGTTTGTATACGGAATTGTCTCTACTTAATGCCTTCAGATCTCTCGAAAAGGCAGTTTCTCTACAGGATTATTATTTTTTTTCTCCTTAAATAAAATGTTTCTGATGGGTAGAGTTACATAAGATACAATACTTAATGCAAAATACAATTCACAGACTCCAAAACTCGTAGACTGATTTCATGTTTTTTTTTTTTTTTTTATTCATTGCTGTGTCCAGAAATTGTCATCATTCACATGAAAACAAAAGAGAAGATGACATACACTTATACAAGACGGGCTGGCACAGCAATACAAAACAATCATGTAGGCCAAAGTTTGCATCCAACAACAATGGATATACTACAAGAGAAAGTGATGCAACAAAAAATATGGCAAAAAAGTACTTTATTATGTCAAATACAAAAAATCAAATACAAAAAAGCACAAACACTGAGAAAGACAAACAATCTAAAAACACTAAAAGAGTGCTAACAAAAGCACAATCGTCCCCAGATGGGTCAGGGCACGAAGTCCCAAACCCAGGGGTAAATCACAGCCCGGCAAACACCCCCCCGAAAGTAAACCCCTGATGCCGCAAAATATAAAAGAACCAGTTCTAAGACCAATGGGGATGTGGTGTAGATGTTACCTCAAGCGAAAAGATGTGCAAAAGGAGTAATCAAAACCTGAGTAGGTGCGAGGCAAAGCAGACGGGGAAAGAGGGTGGACCGGCTGTGGGAAAGGAACCCCACGCGTTACGTCACATGCTCGTGACTTCCTCAGGGGTACTCATCACTTTCTCTTGTAATATATCCAAAAGAGAAGATGACACCATCGTGATTGTAGACCAATCCAGAAGTATGGCTGTTGTACACACTCACATTATAGAGTTCTGAATACATAGAAATAACTATATTATAAGCTAAATTTGAAGGTAGTTCATTGTTACTCCAAGCAAACTCCGACACAGATTCCATATATCAGCCAGTATCAATAGCGGCACCTGGGTGTTGATGGTGTCTACTTCAAGTCACTTCAAGGTCCTTGCAAGGGATGAGAGATGGTATTGGATTGGGGTTGGGCCGAACCTTAAAAATACATTTGGTTCAGGTAACTGAATACAAGCCAAATGCAAACGGACTCCTAACAACAATGACTAGTACTGGCACCAATCGCGGGTGTTAACCTTTTAAAAATCACTGCCAAAGCAGGGAGTTGGCATTCAAATGTTAACAGTGGTTTAACTAGAAATGAGTGGGCCCCATAGCAACCTTTCTGCTGGGCCCCCTACCCCAAGCCCATAAGCAGAAGATTTTGCCTGATTCGGTGGACTACATCAGTGACCTGGATATTTTTTTTTTTATAAAATGTTTTTGTGTTGGTGAGTTTTTATCTTGATAAAATATATTTCCTAAAAAAAATCTTTATTAACTCAACTTACCTTAGTAATAGTGACGTCTAATAGACAGCACCCATTGATAATGTCAGGGCCGAGTATTAGCGAGTGTAAAAGACACCAGGGATGCCAGGAAGAGCACCTCTAATCCTTGCTCCAAAATGAGAGATAATCTTTAGCTTCAAACTGTTAATTTTCAGGTACAACATTCCTTCACATTACAAATCTATATCTAGATAAAAATTTTACTGTAAGCCAGTTAACCAATCAGTATGTGAGGAGGACAGTCACAATAACATAGGTTGAAGGCCCTCACAGTCCCAGATTTGACTTGAACAGTGCTGAGAAGAAGAGATTTTTCCTCTGGACACAATGCATACATCTGTTTTTAAGGTAGTCTTATCTGGACGCTTACATTTTATTATAAAGGTCGCTGAGAAGTCGAACACAGAGTGAGTGAAAATTTTACGAGACACCAGTATCTTCCTGCAGCAACCATCTGGTGAGGCTTAACAGAGTTGACCATGGATTATTTAGACTCAAGAATACATCTCAGTTGAGCCTGCATGAATTAAATTAAGGTTTGTTAATTTTTCATCCTTAAATAGGTTGTCCACCAATCCAAAATCATATTGTTTTCTACAAAACAGTGCCATACCTGTTCAGGTGTTGTGTCTAGTATTATACTTTAACTCCATTGCAGTTGGTGGGGCTGAGCCGCAATAGCATCCCAGTACCAAGTATGGAGGAAGATAGCCTTCTTGAGAAACCCAATTCATTTTTAATAATTGTGCATTTCATAGGATGTTACTAATACAACATTGAAGTAATGTTAAAAAAATGTGGAAAAACTATTTAAACCATATTTTTGTTTGACCCAATGTGCCTCCAGCCTTCATCTGAGACTCTGATGTATTCAAAACTGCTAATTAATAGAACTAGCAGAAGATAAGTTAATAGAGGCCAAATTGTATCCGCATGCTTCATTTTACAATGTGTTCCCTGGAGCCATTGAAGCCCTTCATGGAACAGGTTAATCAGATGCGTTGAGTTTAATCACATTGAACAACGCCAAGCTCTGCTAATGTGGGCCCAGGGCAGAAAAATACTGTACACCCAACGTGGTTCATCCCAGGGAATAATGTGAGAGGTCTGACATTATTTCATTGCTTAAAGGCTGTGATCTCAGATGCACCCATATGGGGCCTTTGGTTGAGTTTATTCAGCTGCCAATTGAGAAAATAATACTGTGCCATGAATTGCATTCTGTTTCTATTAAGATATGAGCAACATGACCTTGAAGGTTAGGAATTTTCTGAAATTCAGAAGAATCAAAAAACATAAAGAGCCATTTACAACAATTATGTTCCTTAAATACATACTTTGCAATACAGACGATAGACAATAGTCAGGTGACCGCCATGGTATAACTACTAAAAATTAAAGGGTGTTGCACTCAATACATTGTGGGAGACCAACCTCACCGTCTTTCTTCAGCACAGTGGTTTTTTGGCCAAAATCCTCCATGGTCCCATTTAAAAATCTCTGGGGATAGCAACATTTTATTTTAGAACAGGCAGGGGTCTGGAGTGAAAAGGTGAAAATCTGGTTAAGGGTGACACTTAAGGGGAGTTTGAGTTTTTACTGTTTGTGTCCTGTGTTTGCATGGATTTTCTCCCACACTCCAAACTTATAATAATAATAGTTCACGCAACATCTCCCTTGGTCTTTTATTTAAAAAATTCATCTGGATAAGATTCAGATGACCAACTTACTCTCTCTCTCTCTCTCTCTCTTCCTATGTCTCCTCTCCTCCCATCTCACAGCAGACAGCTCAGGTAATATAGGAAGTGCTGTTGCTCCATCACTTCACCACACCCTTTTCTCTTCTATCTCACACAGCACAATCAATGTAAATAGGAAGTGCTGTTGCTCCACTGCCTCAGCCCCCCCCCCACCCTCTTCCATCTCATAGCAGCAGATCAGGGTAATAGGAAGTGCTGTTGCTCCATCACCTCGCTACCCACCCATCTCTTCTATCTCACAGCAGACACTCGTGTAATATAGGAAGTGCTTTTGTTCATCACTTCAGCCACACCCCTTTCTCTTCTATCTCACAGCAGACAATCAGTGTAATATAGGAGTGCTGTTGCTCCATCACCTCAGCACCCCCCCACCCCCCACCCTCTCCATCTCATAGCAGAACAGATCAGGGTAATATAGGAAGTGTCTGTTTGCTCCATCACCTCAGCTACACACCCATTCTTTCTATCTCACGCAGACAGCTCATGTAATATAGGAAGTGCTGTTGCTCCATCCCTCAGCTACACTCCCACCCTCTTTCATCTCACAGCAGACCAGCTCAGTGTAATATAGGAAGTGCTGTTGCCATCGCCTAATCAACGCCCCCCCCTCTTCCATCTCACAGCAGACAGATCAGTCTGATATAGTAGGTTCTCTGCTCCCTTTGCTCAGCCCTCTCACTTCTGAGTTTCTCTCTCTTGTAATAAATGATAATGAAAAAATGCAAACTTGTGATATCTCTCTCTCTCTCTCTCTTCTCTCGCAGGTTCTGTAAATCAGTATCACACGAGAGGAGGAGAAGGAACTTGCGCAGTATCCACTGATATAGTAGTATACAGTGTTAATGGTGATAAGGGAAGCAGAGCAGGATTGTGCATGTAGATGCAAACAGATAGAAGGTAACATGTGGCCAATGCTATAGAATGTCCTACTCTTAAATGTACACATGTAGAACTGGTCAACGTGACCTAAGGGTAGTTAACCTTTTAATTAACTCACATAAGGAATTTTCCCCTGTATTACCCATACCGATTGAGGTTATCCCATCTGTTATCAGATTAACCAATCATGTAGTCACACAGTGTTGGCACGGCTTAATGTTGCAGGAGAGGGAAATATCTCTTTCATGATCTGTTGATATGTCTGTGGTCCTAGTCCTGAAAAAGAATAATAAAAGTTACTTATATAGTAAAACATACCCTCTACATAAAATGTCTATAAACCTGATCACCAGGTCCTCAAGACAAAATATTATGTGCGTACTCGCTTCCAGTAAATTCCCAATAGAGTAAAGGTGGTTCTGCCTTCAGGTTTTCTGTATCTCAAACTTGGCAACATTCTTATAAACAATTTTTCATTTATTGGTTTCTGCAGGAGAAATATAGCTAAAAGCAAATCAATTATAAGAAAATCAATGTTAATGTGGAATTAATATTTCCTCCTGCTGGTTAAACTGCGATTCCTCTTTTCAGGGATTTGATAACAAGTTCTCGCTGACATCACAGCTGCAGCTCCATGGTGCGAGTCAATCATCCTCCAAAGCCAGTGTCCTAAGCTATCAAATATGTCATTTTCTCTCATGAAAGAGGAGAAAATCTCTTAATCCAATGCAAGATTTATTTGTGGTGGACATCATATATTCTTAAATAACATTAATAGCATTAATCCTCCAGAATATTACATCTCCATTAAAATGAATTGTAACATTTTTCCACACTCAAAATGAGAACAATAGAAATCAACTTTCTCGTTATTTATAGTCTTCTTACCAAGTAATTTTCTTGAAAATTTCTAACACAACTTTCCCCAACTGGAAAACCTGTGCTTATAACCCTAACAGGGTTTGTGGATTGGTTGTTAGTAGGTGACGCTCTGAGTAACAGCTACAATAGTCTGTTGCTGTTACTCAGAACAGAAGGGAGTGCTCAATCTTAATTCCAATGGGTTATTGCACTGCAGGAGGGACCATTCTTGGTACACATCCTGGACCGTTTCCAAAACTTAACAAAATATTTTGTAGCAAACTTTAACTTGCAGTTTTGTCAACACGAGAACAGAGGAGTAAGAAGAGCTCCATCCCCTGTGTTGGTGGATGGCTTTGTTATAACAACTCGCTTTATTTCCCTTGAATACACTAACCCTGCTCAGTAACCACATAAAAAACAGAGCTGTCCTTCCCTATGTTAGTTCAGACCTTTTATGATCTGATATTGATCACTTGATCTGATGTCTATAATGCACACTTTCACTACTTTTCTTGTTTTTCTGTGATATGACACTAAGATATGATACTTTACCAAGTTATTACAAAGTCACGTCTAATTTTAATTCATAGTATGTTTAATCGTTTTTCAAACCTGGTGGAGGACTCTCAGGGTGTAATTAGAAATGTTTGTGTCTCATTGCTAATTTTGGCTATGCTAACTGTATGTTGTGGTGTGCAAATACTGACCACCACAATGCACTTGCACAATGTACAGTTAGCCTGTATTTAACAGAATTATTTCCCTAACCCTACCCCCTAGTGTTCATAAAAGTCTAATGCACTTTAAGTGACCTACACATAGTATACACTTTCCTGTACGGACATGTAGAAGTCTCCGCATTTCTATAGCCCCTGTCAGCAAATAATGCCACCTTTCTTTTGCTCCACCTTAAAATTCACCCATTTTATAGCTTCTGCGACTTCTGATCTTCCTTTAAAGAGAACCCGTCATGCAAATAAAACCCCCCTAAACTAATATATATTTCATAAACTGCCATTAAGAGCATTGCCTCTATCCCTTCATTGTCCCTCTACATGGCCTGTAAACTTAAGCAATGAGATCCTAAAGCTGTATGCAAATGACCTGTGAAATGTCCAATGAAGCATTAGCATATTCAAGCTTCCACTCTATTCATGAGTGGGAGGCACAGCCACACCCCCCAGTGCATGACTGACAGCCTGTATATGATTGAGCTGTATAATGATGTGCTTCCTGGTGCTGGTGGCCACGACCCCTGCAGCCTGTGTGTGGAAGATACATCTCTAGGCAGCCATGTTACAGCAGAACAGTGTCAGACTCATTGATGATGTCTGTGTCTCTCACCTGTTACCAGGAGGACTGCAAGCATGTCAGAAGATGCAGCACACTATAGCCTCTCTTCCTATGTCTCCTCTCCTCCCATCTCACAGCAGACAGCTCACTGTAATATAGGAAGTGCTGTTGCTCCATCACTTCAGCCACACCCCCTCAGTACCGTTTCCGATCAGCCGTCAAGCCTCATCCTAGATCATGCTGGTCAAAGACTAGTACAGTTAGATCATGCTGAAAAAAAAAAAAACAACAAATCCTCTGAATTATCAGAAAGGCGTTTCGCTGATTCAGTTCCAGTCCTGGCCTAAAATAGTAAGATGGATGGCATGTAATCCCGCCACCTCGCCTGACCTGAAGCTTAAGAGCTGGAGCACATGACTCCATCTGAACCATTGTAGGACAAAGGGCACTGAAGAAAACGGGCGACCAGGCGTTACGAAGTGATCACTAACACATATAGGATAGGATATGACCACCCCGTTAAAAATGCTGTCTGCGACCATTTGGAAGCCTCGAATTGAGTGCGTAGGGGGACAGACATGGGTAGGCACATGTGATAAGGCCCGGTCAATGTTGCATGAGAATTGATCTAGTGGACGAGCCCGACATATATACCCAAAATTTGTAGACATAAAAAGAAAACTATCAGACCCCAGTTTAAGTCTTGATTAAATAATTTGTACCTGCACCCTCTGGTGTAGTGACAAGACCCCACAGACTTTTAAGGGTTTAACAGCATCCTTCGGGTCACTATCCAATCACGAAATAGTTATTGTTCCCCTCAAGCGCCATCGTAAAACCGGAGAATTTCCAACAACCACAGAAAAAAATTAAAATGCTTAATTATTTCTGCTCTCTTTGTACTCTTCTGGGGATATGCATGCTACTGAGCTTCCCCCAAACATATTTTACAGGAGAGAAAGGATTCTCCGCTCATACAGCCAGTATTCCATCCACTGTCTCCATCTGTCTCTGTGGCTGACTCAAAGCCAGTGAAGGTTAGGGATCCCTAAAATTCACACCCTTCTAATTACTCCGACGAGGTAAACAGAAAGCAATATAGGAGATTGACCAGCCAAATCATTCTTTTGTTGGTACATTGCATAAAGTCCATTCAGAGCTATGTCAAGATGGGAATATAGTCTTTCTTGATACGGTGTGGCGTAATGGTCCAGATTGTCCCAAGGGACTTGACTTCATGGAGCACATTTACTAAGGGCTTGCCGTTGCACTTTGACAGGACTTTGCACTTCTTTTAATCAGGCAAAAACTCTTACACAAGGAAGTGTCTGCTTGGGATTGTGACGCACAATACCCTTTTTGTGGCGCCCTGTGCATGGCCTCCAAGCAATCACACTTCCTGTTCTTGCGCCCAATTTAAAATCAAATTGTGTTGCATGCCCTAGTAAAAGATGAACCCCAAAAAAGTTTGTGAACCCTCCTCTGTCCAGTTCAGGTTAAAGCGACCATTCTGATTTCTGGTGCACCATTCTTAATTAATTGCTTGCACCAAATTATACACGGAACAAATACTTTTAAGTGACGTTTCCCGTCTTCCCATAAAGTAAATTTGTACCCAATATCTTTGTGCGACCAAATCAAGTGTAATTTTGTAACAAGTTGATAGTCTGCAGCTCTGCGAATCTGCTGGTGGCAACACATGGGCCCACACATGTATCTTAGGGGTGTTACTGAGGGCCATCAGCAAGTGGATGTAGGTGCTTCGATCCTGAACCACAGACTTTGCTTTTGGTTATAAATGTTTTATGTAACACCAGGACGACATGCTTGCATACTAACTTGCGTGAAAGTTGTCTTAAATGTGTTCCCCCGCTATGTTGTCTTTTTAAGGAATGCACCATCTCCATGTTTGTAGCACCCTTGTTAATTTTGTTTTTAAGGACTCCCAACAAAATTCATTAAGGTATTAGAATGTTGGGTACGTTCTTGACTTTTTGTCCTTGTCCTTGTTCCGGGGCAGCTATGAGGGACCATGTGAGTGAGCACACATATTTTTACTAATATTTCACCATGGGTCTTTTTCTAGCGATTCTTTGCGTTTTGCCTTTGTTTATATAAATCACCACACGAAGAGTTCTTGCTATCCACTCATCATCCAGATGACCATTGGGATGTTGTTACTAACATAGTTATTACCATAGATCTTCACTTCTGCTAGTACTTTACTCATCATTACCTTAGATCCCCACTATCTGTGTTAATTTTAGGAAATATAACACTGGCGATGCCACCAACAACAGTATACACTGGTTGTATCATAAGCAAAATTAATATAGAATAAGGAGATTGAGCAGTAACTGGCTAGCAGGGCCGGCTCCAGGTGTTAAGTGGGCCCTGGCGCGAGCCTTAGTGGGTCCCTCCGTGGACCGCCCTCCAGTGCCACACTGCGCCCCCGTCCCCCTGCGGGAACACACTGACCCTTGGGACACCCTGATTCCCCCCCCACAAGCCCCCCCCCAGGGACACACTTAACCCCCCCCCCCACCCCCGCGGACCACACAGAACCGCCCCCCCCGGGGACACACTGAAACCCCCCCCCTGCGTCCAGCAACTGAACCCCCCCCGCCGCTCCCCTGCGGCCACACGAACCCCACGGAACCCCCCCCCTGCGGACACACTGAAACCCCCCCCGCTCCCCTGAGGACACCCTCTGACCCCACCCCCCTCTTGCACCATGACCCCCTCCATAACTTGAACCCCCCCCTCTCCCCCTGTTGACACATGACCCCCCTGCTGACCTGCTGACACACTACACCCCCCTCCCTCTTATACAACACACTAACACCCCACCCCCTCCCCATCTGATACACCGGACCGGACCCCCCGCCCCCCGCAGCAAAACCCTGACTCCCCTCGGAAAAGAAAAAAGAAAGAATTCACCTTTCTGGATCACCCCGGCGCAGGCGCCGTCAGCTGTCTTCGGCCTGGGCCTCTCGACGCGCCGGCTCTGACTCCGGCACAACCTGTGATCCGATGACGTCATCATGTGCCCGGCTTCAGAGCAGGTCGATACCCTGCGAGCCACTGCATCGTGGAACGGGGCATGTGAGTTTTAGATTCGCTCTATGCTGCGCTCACCCGACCCGCATACACACATAAAACGCCGCATCGAGGCAGAAAAGTGAATCGATCCGAATGGTGATCAATTGTACCGTGTCTTATTAGCGACCTGGTACAATTGATCCGAGAGTGCCCTAGTGGGCCCCTCCATCTACCGCGCCCGTGGGCCCCTGCACTTGCCCGGGTTGGCCGGGTGCTGGCGCCGGGCCTGCTGGCTAATTAGCCCTCTTTCTAGGTATACCACATGCTACACATATTGTATATATGTGCATAAAATATGCAAATAGATCAAGCACCTGCGCTAATCCTGAAAAGTTAATGTCGGAGCCTAACAAAGGACGACAAAGAAGCAAGTAGACAAAAATCACCAGTGGTGATAAGGGAACCTATAGAAACACTGCCCAGTTTATCAAAGCGCGGCAAACTGTCTAAGTGCGTTTGCCTTCACGAAGTTCAGGGGGCACCATATTCCTTAAAAATACTGATGCACAGTCTTAATATAAGCCCCCCCCCCCCCCTGCACTGCTTGTTAAGTGTGCAACCATCCTTTTTTTTGGTGCACCTTTAACATACAGCGTGTGACACAAAACTGTCGAGTTGCGTATTAAATGTGTCACAAACTCGGACTAAAGCAGTAAATACTCCCCTTTAGGTGCCATTTTTTTTCCCGGTTGAGACGTCAGTGCACCATTACACAAATGTGCAGATACTTCTTAATATAAAATGTGCAAGCTCGCCAAAGACATTCTTATCAGTGCAAGGACAGACAGAAACTGGCATAGGGCAGTTTATAGATTTACCCTCTTTCTAATAGGATGTGGGTATTAATAGTAATACCTGTGCAGATTTCATAAGGGGCGGCCACCACACTTCATGAATCTGGCGCCCCCTGCACACGCACATCAACTGCACCTAATGCTGGTACACTGTTGTGATAAATGTTGGCCCGTGTCCCCTTATCACTATCGTTTTATCTACTTGTACAATTGTTGTCTAGCATCCAGCATAGTTTTTTAGGATAGCTAGGTGTTTTTATTAATTGTGTTAATACTGTACACTACACTCAGTACATAGACCCCACTCGCCTTCTTTTTTTACTAACAGCTAATTCCCCTGACCCACCTTCTGTGTTTTCTTACTAGCCCCCTCATCATAACCCTAGATCCCCATAGGTTGAAAAACAGTCACTTGTTAAGATGTTAAAGGGGTTGGTCACTTTATACCTCATGTTTTTTGTAACGTGTGTTTAAAGAAAACTTGTCACTAGATTGCTATTTTTATCATAGGGCAGGTTTTTTTGCTGTAGACAAAGTACTATAATGCCAAAATAATGTTTGTAGAAATTTCGGGGTTATAATGGGTGTTTGAAATATTGTTTTTTACAAGAGATGCCTCAGCCCCCAGATCCTCAGCCTAGAACCCAGAGAGGTAAATTATTCAAATTACAACTTTCGTCTTCTTAATAATATAATTGCTGCCTCTCGGGTCACTTTTGGCTCCTGCCCTTACCCCCCCATAAGAATTGTTTTCTCAGGCTGCAAATCTCTCCCCCTGCATCTCATTGTAAGGAGAACACAGGAACAGGCTGGAATACACACGAGCAGGTAACGGAATGCAGGAAGACACAGGAATATCGCTGGGAGAACTTCACATGTATAAAGCACAAAGATCTGGCAGGAATTGCTTGGAGACACCAGCTTTCATCCATTTCTGAAAAGGGCCAGCACCAATTAGCGGTGCCCTGGCCCTTTAAATCTTCTGAGCCGGGGCGTGCGCGCCCCAGAGACGGGACGCGCGTGGCAGGGCCGATGGACGGGACTCAGTAACCGGAGAAGGTAAAACAAGCGGGAGGGGTGCTGGGGCACACCGAGGATCACAGGTAATCCTGAATGTGTGGGTTGCGGGAACACCCTTGACAAATGGAAGTTGTCATTGAAATTTTTCCTCTCTGGACTCGGCTGAGGCATCTGGCGGGGAGCCAGTAAGTTTCACATGCGTTATTTCAAACACAATAAACCAATGACATTTTTCAAAAACATTCTGTCCCTTGATAAAAAATAGCACTTTAGTGAAAGGTTTCCTTAAGAGTGGAGGGTATTTGGTAATTTCTCAATATACATATATATTATATTAATGAAACTATGATAAGGTCCTGGAAGGGTGATTGTTCATGGACCTTTAGCGATCACTGATCCTCCATCTGCGGCCATTTTCTGTCAGGAATGTTTTGGTTCATGAGGTAAAAGACAGGAGGCTTCTTCACTTTACATATCAAGGAAAGCAGTGCAGAACTATTCATAGATGTATATTTGGTAAATTAACCTATATACTGTGCTCTTACACTTACACACAACATTACAAAACACATGATGTAAATTCCTTAACCCTAACCCTTCGGTATTTGTTTGAGGAGCAAGGGATACAGGATAATATTCAGTGGAAACAGGGCCATTACATTTACATTCTCCTGGTTCTCTGTTGTGCTCCTTGGTGTATTAATGTCAAATGACAAAACCCCAGTTACATTTATATTTTAATACTAACACTTCCATTTAACCCACTGTTCCTGAAATCTCACATCAACATTAATCATCTCTTCCTGCAAAAATGACACTAAAAAAAATTAGCGGAAATATCGTAGGAGATGAAAGGAACTGCCAACACATAACTATAACCTTTCTTTATACCCAGTCAGACGCTTTCTATGTTGATTAAAAATCGGTGTCAGCTTGCTGCATGGCCTAGGCGCGCAGCGCTCCGAGCCTTCACAACACAATCGGCTAATTACTTTTTCCCAAACGCGGGTTAAAGATATGGCAGTCCCACGGTGGCTTCTTTCTTTCCAGTGTGGTTCCTTTTACCTGACTCCAATTACAATTCAATTTCATTTTCTCAGAGTGAAGGGCGATTTTACATTTGCTTGAATGAACTGAGGATTGTGATAGAGATGAGCTGATGGTAATATGATTATAGTCATTAGTTTTCTGTTGCATTATACAAAGGGCTAGGAACCACGGAGATGAGATACTATCTTACTGGATTTTAGATCAGATTTTAAAAAGTAAGAAAGAACTTGAAAATAATAGAGGATAAATGGCTGGTGTGTCGTAGTGGGAGGTACAAAAAATTTTTAAGAAACAACATGAGAAAATGGCAAAGTTTTTCTTTTATACGATGAGTCCTGTAATCATTTCTGGATAATCGGATAAAGTGTCATTGATAACCATGAAGTAGAGATGTAGTGAGACAAGGAGAGACAAAAGAGCGCTCCTATAAAGTTTGTTAACCCTCGTTAGATTTGGATTTATTGTGATTTAGTGTACCTCACCTTTTGGATTTGTGTAGGTAGGGCACAACTCCATTGATGCTTGGGACTTAATGCCGCTGCCTCGTTCCGCTGCTTGCTCCCCCAAAGGTCCATATGCAGTAAACTTGAAGATAAACAAATAGCATCTAGTAAAGGGTCGTTGCTCTCCTATTTGGAACAGTTTGTAAAGGAATCGGCGCTACTTGCTCAAAAAGGACGTTTTTTTAGCAAAAGTTTCTTTATTTAAGCAATTACGGCAATAAAATATAAACGGAATTAAAACAATAAAAGGAATGACCCGTTTCGCGCTCGTGCTGAGCTTCATCAGATTCAACTGAAGCACTCAGCACGAGCGTGAAACGCGTCATTCCTTTTATTGTTTGAATTCTAATTTTATTGCCATAATTGGCCTAAATAAAAGAAACTTTTTGCTAAAAAACGTCTTTTTGAGGCAAGCCAGCGCTGATTCCTTTACAAACATTCCAATAGGAGAGCACGCACCCTTCCTGGCTGCTATTCATTTATTATTCATTGATAACCATGGACTTTTTTATTTATCAGAGTTATGAGTCAGTTACTTATTTTACTTCCAGCCGCATATTTAACTGAGGGGGTGACCACTCGTTCCGTTTTCCAGATGCAGTTTTTTGATGCTCAAACCAGAATGGATTAAAGTAGGAGGGGAGCACGCCTTTCAATTATTTGTCCAAACACTTTACATCCCACCGCTTTTGGCTTCAAAACTGCATCGAAAAACGAACGTGTGGATTACCCTCAAGGGGGTAGTCCCTTCATTTTAAGTGTAATCCCCTATCACAGGATAGGAGATAGCAATGTCTGATCCCATGAGGATCCCTAGCTTGGTCCTCCACCAACCATCATAACAACACGCACTCGATTTTTCACAATTAGTTCAGGATTATTATCCCT
Organism: Engystomops pustulosus; assembly: GCA_019512145.1. Lineage (NCBI taxonomy): Eukaryota > Metazoa > Chordata > Amphibia > Anura > Leptodactylidae > Engystomops > Engystomops pustulosus. The sequence goes on from CM033644.1 coordinate 28,552,538, forward strand.
TTTTTTCATGAGAGTTGTAGGTCCTAGTTGTCGCCTCTCACCAATTGTGTTCCGCTATCCTATGGAGAAGGGACTACAAAATCGTATTTTTTGGACATTATCTAATATACCACTACCAGTGTGCTATCATCAATAAACACTTTCTAGATCATGGTTCTTTTATGGCCCTCCTGGTTGGCATCATCCAGAAAGTCTGAGGCAAATATACAATATGCAAATATGTGGTCTAAAGTCATGGAGACTCCCATCCTGAGGTCAGCTCTCTCGCTTCCTGGTGATATCTCTTAATGGAGAAATGTCAATCACAGCAGAGGGGTGACCTGAGGCTGGAAGAGCTTGAGCTTCACAGTGCGAAACTCTCTACCACCTCCAGGATTTAGCACAACTATTATCAAATATATTAAAGTTGATTTTCTGAATAATGCCATCACGATGTCATAAAAGAACATGACCAGGAAGGTAAAGCTGCCTGATAATGTACTGGTAGTCATTTATTAGGTTTATTTCAGCTGACAGGTTCCCTTTAAGCTCAATAGTAATCCAAGATTTGAGACTCTAAAGTGTCCATCTGCTGATAATTATGTCTACTAACGAAAAATATGTATTACTTAATTTTTCCCCTTAAAATATTTCTTTATTGTAAACGCGTAGAGGACGAAATAAATTATAAAGGAAAGTGAAAGCCTGTGTATGAGCACACATATCATTCCCATTTCCAAAGCGTGTCACACATTGTCCATCCTGCCTTGAACATCCTCCCACAGCTGCACTATTTCTGATGCCTTTAGTATTCAGCACCCGTCCCATCAGTCTTTGGCTTCTTGTTCTATCTAGGCCTTTGATTACTAGGGGGGTCATTGTGATAAGTAGAGCTGCATTAGGAGCCAGGATTTTATAGGGCTGTAGGGGTTCCTATTTTGACTTTGACATTGCTGGGGGCATATCCAAAATCTTTGTATCTCTGCTGCCAGATCTCTGATTATTACTGAGCCATATCCAAGACTTTATTTATCCTTATACATATTTTCTATGTATCCAGATAGAGTGACAGGTAATTATATCTCTAATTACAGATTTACCCAAGTAACTCCAGCTCTGACTGCCATGTCCAGCACAGCTCCTCTTGGCTCTCCTAGCAAGCGTGTCAATGACCTCTGCCCTCCCAACATTTTGCAAGCAGCAGTGGCACCGCCTGCTGATGTTGTAATGTGTGTGCAGGCAGATCGCATAGCCTGTGCCTCTGCCCACCTGCTAGGAGAGCCTCTCCTCGTAAGCGGCAAGGAGGAAGAAGAGCTTTGTGAGGGAGCACCGGAGGGGGGGGCAAGTGTAGAAAGTATCTGTGTGGGGGCACTGGGGTAAGTCTATAAGAGGAACTTGTGGAGCACCGGGGTTAGCTAGAAAAGAAGGTAAAGGTCAGAGGTCCTTCTTCTCTTTTTTCTCCGGCTTTTTCTTATTAAGGGGAATACTTCTAAGAATTTCATTCCGGTTTTAGAGCCATGGCTACAGCCATTTCATTAGGCGGGGGCATGGCTGCAGGGCATTTCTTAATGAGGCGACTATGGCAGTGCTCATTCGCGGTGGTACAACGGATCCACCTACCACAGATCCTGACAATGTTTTCTGGATGCTGGACTATCAATTAGCAGTGAAATGGGAGAAGCTTCATCCAGTGCTAAATTCTCCGCCTCCCTTGACTTTATACAACCATTGTCATGTCTTACTTTCAAAACTGATTTTCTGGATGATGCCACCCCAAAGGACCATGAAGAAACAATTATCCAAACGGTGTTTAGCTGGTCAGGACACATACTGGCAGTGGTTTTTAGGTCAAATATCTGCTGACAGTTCCCTTTACGGGTGTCTAGTCTACCACCCCCAAAGAACCTGACAAGGTAAGCCTATTTGTGTAGTTTTTATAGGTTTAACAGAATTACTTTTCTGGCTGCCCAAGCCTCTGTCATTTCCACTAAAATACAGTTTTTATCTTTTGCAATTAGGGACATGGCTGAACCTGCCTTGCCCCATTTTTCTTTTCCCCAATTATAGATACAAATCTTCAATTTTGAATCCTTCAATTTGATTTGAGATTTGATTGCCTTTAGGTGAATCTGTCAAAATTGTGGCAGTCCATTCATTCCCATAGATGAGGAAGAATTGTGGCAAGGTAATGAAAAATTCTTAAAAAGTCCAACAAAGGAGAATTTCATTTTTTGTTCCTGTCCTTTGCGCCATGTCTGTTAGCTTCTCTTTTTTAATCATAAACTTTATATTTAAAAATGTATAAAAAATTCTGGGACCAACACTGGTTCACACCGTTTCATAGTCGAATTTGAAAAAAAGTTGTTGAAGCTTCATCTCTATGGGACTTTTGAACACTCTTAAACATTGTACTATACAGGTTAAGTTTAGTCAGTCTTAAAGGCAACAGTAATCCATGAATAGATGAATAGAGCTGTTGCCTATGGACTAGATGTTACCGGGTGGCTTTGGCTCACATGATAACACAATCTAATTGTTCGGCTCCAATGTTCCTATTCCATATTTTCTCTACTTACTGTATATCCATAAGACAATCCTTCCAAATCTTGTAAAAATAATGTAAGTTTTACACATTTTCACATCTGAAAAGATAACACAATCTCGAGGTTAGTACCAGAATAACGAATTTCATGGTGTTCGCAAAGCAAATTGTTTATATTCTTCTTCTGGCCTTCAACTCTGGAAATGAAATTTCTCTGTAAGTGGAGGCCTGTTGTTTGCTAATTGGCGTAGCGGCTGTTTGGTCTAGGAGTATTTGGGGAGAATTTGAGCCGAAATCAAACACGTAATGTACTTATTCTGCAGTTTTCCTGCTTCTCCCCCATGGAGGTTGTAATGACTATCCTAAGGGAAGAGCTTTGCCAAACACGGACAGTAATTTAAACACACCGAACGTCGGCGCATAGATTGACACAGATTTCATTTCGGTATTCCCTACGAGACGGGATACACCATTAAGACCCGCTATCTCACAGAAAGGCTGCACGAAAGCTACAAACACGTTGAAAATGAGGATAAAGTGTGTGGAGTACAAGAAGTGTTTTTCTAGTCAAGATCACGCTTAATTCTGTCTCCGCGATATCAGACACTTCAAGTCCTATGCTGTGTCTTTCCAGTTCACTGGGGCGGATAGATCTGTTTTTCCTAGCATTTCATTTCTTATGCAGATTACTCATTCTCTGTATTCTACCAAAAAGGCACACATGCAATAGGAAACTTAAAGGGGGTCACCATTAGTATGACATAACAAGGCCAAAACAACTGTTAGGTATTTCCCTAGAGATCTTGCAGTGGTCGGACAGGAGTGCCTGTCACTGTAAGTAGAACGGCGCCAGCATTCAACATACAATGCCATGGTGTAGGGAGCCCCGGAGGAGGTGAGTATAAGATTTTTTGTTTGTTTTTGTTGCCCCCCAAGCTTGTATAATTCTTTTTTTTAGAAGCCTGGATCCTTTACAAACTTAAAGACCCCATTAAAAATCTGATACGGGCTTTACAACTACCACGTCTGTTATAATACTGGTGTCTTCTTAATGGTTAGAATAGCCTGTGTGCAACTAAGGCTCTTTCACAAAGTAACGCAGTAAACTTGGAATAGTGTAATAGTGTATCATAAAACTTAACTTTGTCCACAGACAAATGCAACAAAACCCTAAGGGTGCCAAACCATACAAGCTCTGATCAGTAACATAGAAACTATGTCATGTCACCCGTTTGTTGAAGTGGCGATAAATGAGAACACAGGACAGGGTCCAATGTATTGTGTCATCCAGGAGGATGGTCCTGTCCCTATCACACCCTCCAGATCTATCCGGCGTCCCTGCGACTAACCGCCCTTGCAGGGCAGTACCTAGCTTTCTTCCCTGTATTTCACCTAACATAAATCCTGAATCATTTCTGAGCCGTGAAGGCATATTCCATCCGGGAATCAGCGACATGAAAACTGCCTTGGACTGCTGGCATCATATTCCTACAGTCCTTTGGTTTACATCTGTACCATTGGTGCCATGATGTCCAGACAGCATGTCTGAAAACTGGATTTTTAAACATAACTGGAGATTCCGGGTGTGTATCCTTCTATTGTGCCTCCTCATCCCAATTGTTGTTGGGTCACCATATGTCCAGCCTGATTTTGATAGTCCGGTCCATTGGGGGATCCACATTTTGAAACCTATGTCTCTGTTTAGGACAGGTTAATTTGGTGAATCGCCATCCTGCATAGTTTACATTACAACCCCGCGCCCATCAGCTTCTGCCCCAGCTCCATGTGACACACTGTCGATGGGCCCGTCCCGGGAGTGACATGTCAGGAATACAAACAAAGAAGCCCAACCCGTACACATCACTAAGGGGAGAGTTTGGATACTCCCACGTCAGATGGATGGATAGCATTGAAACACCCATTTCTCCTAGACCCACCTTCTCATATATCACAGGGGCCTTAATGGAGTAAATGGGTTTGGAAAACAAGGATTGAATATTCTCCAAAGGATATTGCCCATTCCCTGTTCAGTTCCAACCGTCTCCAGGTTTAAGTGATTAGAGCAACAGTGGCATGTCAACGAGATACACCTGTCATCCTCATAGTGTTCATACAGCCTTATAATGTGTAAGAAGAAAACAACTTCACATACAGTGATCTACAGTGATTCTCCTGGGCTGTATCCTGATATCCTGAACAGTTTGATATCGACACATTGCATAGCCAGACAATAGGGTCCATGAAGCAAAAACAAATCAATAAATTCTCATTTACACCCCTGGAGGCAACTGTGTTTTACCCATGACAGGTAAACTGCTTAGTCTGCCTTTAGCTACAACCTAGACACCATCCTTAGTAGTGCTACAGTGTAAATAATAACCACTACAACAAACAAATACCATCCAATCTTATATTTCACAGGAGCCTCAGTAATCCCTCTAGAGATGCCATAGATTCTCCAGTTTGTCACGACAGTATGTACCATAAATAAAATGTGGACGCACTCACTGGACTTTATGCTCTCCCCTTCCTCTTCATCAGAGAGACAGGTTTTTCCTGAATAGAAACGGAAGAGGAGGGCATATAAATCGAGCCAACAGCGCTATTTTTTCGTGGTACAAACAAATTTGTTAAATTTAAACAACAGTCTATTATAGATATTATTCAAGACTAGTTTTTGGCAAACTACAGATATTTAATATACAGGTATAACTCATATAGCTCCATAAATACCTCTTACTTTTAGTATCAAGCCCATGTTTTTACAATTAGATAGTCAGTGGTGTAAAAGACTTAAATATCTGAGAAGAACAGTAGATTCCCAGTGGTAATTCAATTTTCTCCAGGTTGGGTCCGACTGGACACATAGGATTGCATATCAAATCCCCCCTGGAGGAAGGAGGAATGAAGGCCTCTCAGCTGCTTTAGGAATATAACTGCTCTTACAGAGGAACAAGAGGGATGTTTTATGGAAGAGACCATTGCTCGAAAGATTTCATTCCCATCCATTAGGGAATGTGTTGCTCGTCTCCTATTCTTCGGAGTGTGTTGATGGTCTTGTCTTTGGTGGGTATAATGTTGGCGAAAATGATAAGAATCAATCCTCTTCATTCTTTCATCTTAAATCACTCAACTGTCTACTAGAACGCCAGGGCAAGACATGGACTGGGGTATGTACTGCTTGTACTCCGAGAGATTCCTAAATCAACACGCTTCTCCTATGGAACAGAACGGTGATAAATTAGGCAGTGTTTTGTATAATGTCACTGTGTAAATTGATCAGGCGAATACATCGTAAATTCAGTGAATATTCAATGTACAGGTAGTAGACCCTTGTTAAATGTAACGTCATGAAAAACTACAAGTATATAGTACAGCAGGCTGCAGATTTATTCCCCTGTTTCTAGAGATAATAACAATTTGTTATGTTAATTAGCTTTATACAGTATACAGGAATAGACTAAGTATATACTTACATTTTTTACAATGTGCGACTTACATAAAGAGAACCTGTTGGGGAGGTTTGGGGGGCCAATCAACCCACATCTTGGTCGCTTATGGACCAATGGTTTAGGGCCCAAACAGCCCTTTATTTTTTCCCTTGTGACAATATAAAAAAAACCCAAACATAAACTAATTACTTACCCTTGTCTGGAGCTCCACCAGTGCCTGTGCGGTAGTCAATGAAACCAGTGTAATAACAGCCGATTTTATTGTGCCATAGTACGGGTGCATGAACGTGAAGACCGGTTTTGGGCATCGCCAGCTTTATTACATCACCACGTAGACACTGAAAGATACAAACAAGATAGAAATTTTCTTTTTGCAAATAATGTGTGTTTTTTAGACTAAGACTAGAGAGGGACCTAGGAACAATTTAAGCAAGATCGGTTTGGATCGAATAGATTCAAGACCTAAAATTGAATCTTATTACAAAAAATATCCTGAATCTTGAATGATCTGCTCATACTTTGTCCTATCCTGAATCAAAACTTTATATCTACATACATCGGATCACATGACATGCAGTAATTTTGCATTTGATCAGATACATACTTTGTGTATATTTTTTTAAAATGGTTAAGGATTAAAGGACCTTAGATGTCATCACCCAAGACATGAAGTGCTGACTGTGAAAAAGACATGGGACAGGGGTGAGGAGTCGCTGACTTGCAGCTATATTCCAGTTAACGAAGTTGATTGTTATAGGGATGTGAAGGAAAGAATTTTTAGCTAAAAGAAGGCTGGCATCTGTTATTAGGTCTCTATGGGAACATGTCACTAACTGACTGTATTTTTGACAAATGTGTTGACAATGCTCCCTCACTCCTAAAAGATTTGTTTTATACAAAACAAAATTCTTTCTCTTTGATTTCTAACTTTTAATATACTTCTTTATGGCTAAGACAGCAGAATCTTGACTGTATTCCTAAATGAAGCAAGCCCTATGTCTCTCCACCTGCACTTTTGTTATTATCACATCATATACGAGAGGTGAGGCAGGTTTATTTACAAAAAAAAAAAGATAAAACATGAATTTAGGAGAATCATTTATGAGGTGTACATTTGTTGCACTGTAATAGCGTTTTTGCAGACATCCACCTCTGCCACCTTGTTATCCATTTCCCTAAGGGGAATTTATTTCACATGCAATTGTGGCAAATTTCTCGCAGTAATTTTCAGCAGGAGCAACACATTCCTATTCATCCAAGGTGCGAAAATGTCCCTGACATTGAGAAAAAGCTTATTCAATAATTTGTCCAGTCATGCACTTTAAGAGGATCTGTAGAAAAGTACAATGTTTAATACAGAACAATGGGGGCAATTCCATGCTTAATTGTCCTTTGTTCTCCACACTGAGAGCCAAAGGAAGTCTCCATTACTATATATTAAATAATGCCTTTCCTAACCCAATGCTAAGAGCTTCCTGAACTCTAAAAACTAGTTCAATTTATTTTATTCCATTTCTTCCTTACAGATACTCCATAAGTAACTTTCATTGGTATTAAAGTAAAATGGAAGAACAATGGGACACCCATCGATTCAGTCACAAATGGCAGATCAGAGCAGGTCATTAAGTACCTTATTGAGCAGATGAGGAACTATAGTACAAACAAGTCTGTATGCCATCCAATGCACACTGGTCCTTGAGCAGGCAAATGTGTTTCCTTGAAAGGGTAATCACTCATGAATGAGTTTGAGTTTTTTAAAAAACCAAGTTAATGTTTAGAAGACTACTAAATGAGTGAAAATTAGATAATGGGGGGTCGTTTACTAAGGGCCGAGTCGCGTTTTTTCCGGCGGTTCCCCGTATTTTCACAGAATTGACCCGGGTTTTGACAGCGAGATCGGATTTGGGCGCATCGGGCCAACCAGCGTGCACCAACGGAGATTCTAAAAACCGCCGCATTAAAAAAAAAAAGTGTCACTTGACAGCGCTAATACCTTCACCCGGCATGATGTAACTTCAGTGCACTCTGACGAATTTAGCTGCAGCAGCGAAGCTATGGACATCGGGGGGAAACTACCTTGAATCGCCGGAAGACCCCCTCATCCTCCTCGCACACAGAACGCGCCCCTTGGATTCGCGAATGGACAGGCAGTAAATCTGCCCCTATTTTAAGGGTCTGCGTTTCAAGGTCTGACCTCGGCCCAATAAAAAGAAGATCTTAAAGGGGTTCTCCAGTGATATACAAGTTAGTTCCTATCCACAGGTTAGGGGCTAACCGCTGATTGGTGGGGAGTCCTCAGGGATGGGTTCCGCAATGGTTCTCGATAACGTACTCTCGGCAATCTCTGTTCAGCACCAAACTGTCTACAAAGTTGGATGCTTCATGTCCAGATGACTTTGGAGTACTCAAGCACTAAAGGGGACCCCAGTGACCTACAAGGTAGCACCAGCCGAGGATAAAGGCGCTAACCTGCTGATCAGTGGGAATCTCAGTGATGGGTTTCCCTCATGGATCACAGAACATACTCGTCAATCTGTCAGCGATGAATGAGCATCTGGGCGACATGTGCATAATGGGCTGCTCTCTTCATCTAGGATACAATGGGTTCATGGACGCCTTCTCGTATCCATGGGGTTTCCATCACGGATACCCCACAATCAACAAGTTAGTGCCTATCCAATCCTGGCTAGGGACTACCTTTGTATGGTGCTGGATGTCCTCTTTAGTGCTTGCCTACGAACGTACATTTTAGGAACAGTTGGTGCTGTAGGGTCAGATGGCAGAAATACCCGGTAATAGATGAGAGCCATAGATGTACTAATGCTTGTATCAGCGTCAGCATCACAGAAACAGGAACCTGAAACAGACACAAAGGGTGTAATTTATCAGTTGGCACACAATGGGGCTCATTTAATAAGGTCGAATGCCGCACTTTCGTCGGGTTTTCCCAGATAATATTACCGTTTTGTGCCAATTGCCCTGGGTTTTTTTGGCGCACACGCATCGGATTTTGTGGCGCTCGGGGCTGGCTTGCAATGGACAGAAATCGGGGGATCGGACAAACCACGGAATTTAAAAAAGGATTTGTTGTTGAGAGAGATCAAGCACCTCACATGCACCAGGAAGAAGCAGTTGAACTTGGCGGGTCTCGGGCCGAAGCGACGAATGCAGGAACTAGAACCTCGGATGTCACAAGGTTAGTGAAATCGCTCCGGACCCTAGTCCTCGTTGGAACAAGACAACGCACCGCGGGATTGCCGACAGGACTGGGTAAGTAATGTTCCCATTGTAACTACTGCGACTCTGTAACCCATAACTCAATGACTAATGAAAGACCTGGATGGGGTGACTTTTATGAGTTAACCGCTGCCTAGAATATGTCACCTTCACCTTACAGAGGAATCACTTCACTGCCAACACTTGTTCACCCAAGTTTATTGGTTGCTTTCAGTCACACTTGTCCTGGTAATCTTTTCTTCATTTGATGTTTCACTGTATCTCCCCTCCGCAGATCTCTGACCTTTGCCCCTCGGTGGTTCACGATGTTAAAACCAATTCCGGATTCTTGAGAGAATTGAAAATGTTTGTTATTGTACTGAAAATCTAGAAAATAAATATGACCATGAATACAAATGTGTCTCTAATTTGTGCGTTCCATGTTTTTTCCACAAATTGAATGCATTAATGTGTATTTCAGAGGGTTTTTTCAAGATAAATGAAAATGTCAAAAGCAAATGTAAATAAGACATCATTTATGCATACGCACTCGCTAAAACTTGAAGCATATACTGTGCAGTCACGCACATGTATTTCAAAAAGATATTGCATTACAAATGTTATAACTAAAAAGATTCCCACTAAGTACATTGCTCGCAGGCAATTAAATGTAAGATTAGGAAAAGTGTGTCATGAAATTTATTCTACAATATTCTATTTAAACTTTACAAGCTTTCCCTTGTTGTATCACCTATATAGCCAATAGAGGCATATTTTATCCATTGAAGGGTAAAGGTTGCACTTGATGACATTAAGAGGCTTCGTCTTAGCATGCACGTCAAAAATAACACGTGAACTGTCTCGGTGCTCAACTCCTCATTCCAGCCCCCACCTTTGTGCTCTGTTACATGACACAGCAGATCACAGGCCTGCTGAAATCATGAGTGGCCTTACAGGAGCAACAAAGAGTGGGTGGCTAAGACGAGGAGTGGTAGCACAGACAAGTCACATGGTTATTTTTGAATGCACCTAACCCAAACCATCCTTGGGACTTACCATAATTTTCTTCTAGGTTCAAGATAAGTTATAACACACAATTAATTGTAATGCATGCTTAAAACGCAGAACGACTATTTGCATTGCAATCTGTAATGGGACTTGTGCACCTGTCTTTAGTGAAAATAGGTGCCTATTGACAGGCTCTCCCTTTAACTTGCTGTTGTGTCCCATGTTGCTGTGCACTTCCAGTTTTCAGAGAAAGTTCTAGGGATGGGTCACGGAATTGCGGCTTTATAGATATAGTCCAGTGTAAGTGACTTCGTGGGTCCCAAGACTTTCAGGGGCCCGTAAGCCACATACCGCCCAACTAATATTGAATTTGCTTGACTGGAGGCATCCGCATTGATTTGCTTGTGTCGGTTGTGTGCTGTCATGGCAGCACACAACTCTAGACAAAACAAGGCTAGACTAAGTAGCATTACAAATCCCATTTTGAATATAAACATACAAAATCTGCTCTGGATAAAACCTCACATGCCCAAACACATTGCTTGCAGCTTCCTCCAGCACAGTAGAAAGTGTTAATTCTGTCTCGGCTATTAGCTAATAACATCTCTTTCTTGGCATCTCAATGCATCACGTTCTGCATTCCAGCCAGAATCTCTTTTCCCGTTCATTGCAGAAGAGGAACATATAGATGGCTCGGCAAACTAGCAGCCGATCCAGCAGGTCTGGTGGACCCTGCATGTGCGGAGACTTGTGGGTTGAGGAGTAGCAGACCAGACATGGATGGCAAGCGCGTCGACCAAGTTTTGAATGAAATGAATGTAAATACAACGTAAATAATACTTTTGTTATTGATTGGGAAAATATGCAATAAGTTTGTCCATGATAAATGAACCTTCTAAGCCGTCTCTCTTGATATCAAGCCATGACTTTCAGGAAGCCTTTACATGATGTCAGAAATAAACCCAAACCAGTATCTATTCCAAGAGGACCAGACTCCCCAAATGTAGAATGATGTTTCGACAACCTGATTGGGTCTGTTCAGTCACTACGGCGAGGGAACTGGTTTGGATAGGTTATTGATGTGCTACATGCTACCCTTAACATTGGAAGAGCTGCCCTTATTACATAGCGGCTCTTGTCAGATGCAGCCTTTGTAGACATAGCTTAAAAAGATAAGTCCATATACAGAACCATGTGCATACACCAAAGATAATTTTAGTGATTTTTAATTTAGTCGAGATTTTTCCAATTAGCAATGCCACCGTGTGTGTAAGATCAAAGAGATACAGATTTATACATATCACATTAATTACAATTATTGTCATATCTGGACGATCTTGTTGGGGAGATCAGGGACACCTATGGGCAGATTTTACTTACCCGCTCCAGTTCGACAATCCGCGCTCGTCCTTCTCTGTGAGGATTCGGGTCTGGCCGGTTGCACTAAGGCAGTTCCCCTTGAGTCCGCACTGAAGTCATCGGATTGCACTGAAGTTCACCAATCGCTGCCGCGTGCAGGTAAGCGTGTGTCACCGACACTTTATTTTTTTAAAAAAATGCGGTGGTTTTTTTTCGAATCCGTTGGGGTTTTTTATACAGCCATCGGACCCCCGATTTCTATCGCGTCAGCACCTGGCGCCGATGTGATGTGAGGCATTCAGGAAAATCGCATGCAATTGGAAATATTCGTGATAACACGCTCGGGAAACACCGCGACATCGGGCCTTAGTAAATGACTCCCACATGTGTGCGGTGAGGCTTGCGCTGGGGGAACCAAACGAAGGCATCCTGATGACAGGTTCCCTGTAATAGGCATTTCCCACACTAGTCCTTTGATCCAAAGACAGGGATGGAAATTGGAACCCTAGACAGGAGCCTGTCTTGAGTCTCCCATAGGTTATGTATATCAAATGCGATATTTAGCCTAATGTGTTATCCATGACATAGAAGGGTGAAAAGCGTGCATAACTGACAAAGTGACTCATGTCAAATGTCACATCGCAATGTTCTTACTCTTCAAGAGCATATGGAGAGACCTTTTCACACAGTCGGTGCCTGCATGGTATCTCCTTTAGTGTGGCAGCATTGCTTGTGGGGTTCTGGTGCTGGTGTCTTGTCACTATGGGGGCATCTTTTACTTACCCGGTCCAGTTGCGATCCTCAGCACGTTGTACATGAGGATTCGGGTCGGGATTCACAAAGGAAGGTCGCCGCCCGATATGCCAGCAGTGTCGCTGCTGCGCGTAGGTCCGCTGGAATTCACCTTCTTATTCCTGGTGCACGTAAGGTGTGTGATCTTGCGACAACAACGTTTTTAATTCCTTGGTTTTTCCGATCCGTTGGGTTGTCCGCGCCACGCCCCCACCCGATTTCTGTTGACGAAGAGTCGGCGTTCGGACCTTATAAAGGAGCCCCTATGTGATGCTGCATCTATTAGCATATGGCCCCACTAAAACAAGGTCACCCTGAAGTGGTTAGTTGGCTTTATGATGAAAAGGTAAGTAAAGACCTGGAGAGTGATTCATTATCTCAGCGTCCCAGATCTTTTTTCTTCAAATGTACACGACATTTTTTTCAAGAAGGTTAAAAAAAAAGTTGTCTTGTATCTTTTCATAATAGTGGCAACTTTTATCTATATGATATGTGACACAATTGGGGCTTATTACTAAGGGTCCGCGGATGGCACTTTCATCAGATTTCCAACGTTTTCGGTTTTGAGCAGTTGTGACAGGTATTTAACAGGGGATTGTGGTAACACGTGATCTGATTTAGCGTGGCTGCGCTGGCTTCCTGCAACAATTAGGGGTGGGCATTTTTTTTTTAAAATGTCGGCGGTTTCCGTCGCGTGTGCATGCCAGCGTCGATGTGCCACAATCCGATCGCATGCACCAAAATCCCCGGGGCAATTCAGGGAATCGGCGCAAATCGGAAATATTCGGTAACAAATCGGGAAAATGCAAATTGGGCTCTTAGTAAATGACCCCAATGCCCCATAGTGTAAAACATGTAATGAAGCTCCAGCTAAAAGTAAAGTTAAGGTATAGGTTTTACATTTAAAGAAATTTGGGTGATATGACTAAACTGATGTTAGGAACACTTAATTTTGGAGATAATTTCATACTCACAACCCTAACAATAAATCTATTTACACTGATATTTGGAAACTGCAAAGTAATGAATCCAATTTACTGTACACTCAAGGAAGAAGCAATACTATGCTGGACTATAAAGCTATAAATATTTCCAGGATAGTATTGACAATGTCTTATGTGTCACATGGTGAAGGTCAGATGCACTGATTTACATACAGTAATATAATAAAATACAAGAAAAAGTAAGTAGAAAATTTTATGCAAACACAGAAATTAAAAATACCAAGAAGGGAATCTGCTACCATTAACATGCAGTCCAAGCTGTATGTAAGATTGTTACATACATAATGTATCTACAGGCAGCATGTTATAGAGCAGGGAAAGCTGAACAATTGAACACGCCGCTTTTCTGCAGGCCGCATGTTAAAGAGCAGAAGGAGCCGAGCAATTAATACATAGGGGCTCATTTACTAGGGGTCCACGGACCGCATTTTCATACGGTCCGATTCCGATTTGTGCCACATTTAACTGGGTTTTTGGCGCACACAATTGGATTTTGGCGCAATCGCGCCAACTTTCATGCACGCAGATCGGGGGCATGGCCGTCAGAACACCCGACAGATTCGGACTAAGCGTGGGATTTAAAATTCAAATTGGTTCGCAAGACAACGCACTTACAAGCACCGGAAGAAGAAGGTGACTCCGGCGGACTTCAGCGTGGAAGTGACGATGCAGGTACACGGCGCACAAGCTTAGTGAATCGCGACAGAACCATCCTTGTCGGACAACGCACCGTGGAATCATGACAGGACCAGGTAGTTTATGTGCCCCATAGTTCCTATCTGCAGGCAGTATGTATAGAACAGGAGGAGCAGAGCAATTGTAATAGTGTCCTATCTGCAGAGAGGCAGGTTTAACTTTAACGGCAAATGCACTATACATACAAGGAAGTATACTATAAGCAGCAACTGCGTACATGTACAAGTTTCCTATCTGCAGGTAGCAGGTTACAAACCAAGAGTTGCTGAGCAGGTTGGAATAGTTTCTGCACGCAGCAATTATATGCCATGGAGAACTGAGAACATTATTATTGATTTTTTTAAAATTTTAAATTTTTAAAAATCTCGGCTCATTCATTCCTGGGAATTAGAGTCCAGTGGGTGGTCTACTCAGTGATCATGAGGAACGCTTGAGCTTTTATGGATACTTACCTACGTAGGCCATACTGCCCTTTGGTTGCAGTATGTATTTGGATTTTCAGTGGTTCCATGACCACAAGGGTATTTTTAATTTTTTTTAAAGTTGCAAGCGTGCCTGTGACTGGGATGGTACTGTATGGAGCTTGACAGGAGCGTGGATTATTACTTCAAGCGTTGTTATACCCTTGCGGAGGGTGGTCCGTGCCTCAATCAACATGACTGAATGAGGGGTAGCTTATTATCTACAATTGCACTGCAGCTTATCCACATGGAAAACTTAGAAATAAAAAGCAAACCTTTGAAGCATAATTTATTAACTCTGCGCCTTTTCATATAAATTGTGAAGCTTTCTACAATTCCTATAAATAAATCTACCTCGGTCAGCGGAGAAGTCGAAATGGTTAACACTCTCGCTCGTTCCCCGCTCGGGCAGAAAGCAGAACAGAAATGAGAGCAATCAATTCTCCACTTCCACCGCCCAAAGCTCATCACCCCGCATGCGGCAAAGTATAAACGAGCCCATATATTCTACCCAGTACCGAAAAGCCCTGAAAACCAAGATCTCTTTAACAATGGACAAATTCTCTTTAGCAGAATCTCGTCGAGTTATCCTGACAGGATAGAGAGGCAAACATACAGAGATCTCCAGCAAATCCATTTCCTACCGTCTGTCTAAGACCCGGAGGATAAAACAAAGTATTTCAACGTCAGGGAGGATCATGCACCATGGAGCTACCTGACCTCAATCCTGACAGATCAGAGAGCGTGGATTGTCTCTAGTCACATTTCTTACATCGCGCAGCGAATCTTGAAACAAAAACATTTTGTTACGGAATTGTCTCTACTTAATGCCTTTCAGATCTCTCGAAAAGGCAGTTCTCTACAGGATTATTATTTTTTTTCTCCTTAAATAAAATGTTTCTGATGGGAGAGTTACATAAGATACAATACTTAATGCAAAAACAATTCACAGACTCCAAAACTCGTAGACGATTTTCAGTTTTTTTTTTTTTTTTTTATTCATTGCTGTGTCCAGAAATTGTCATCATTCAACATGAAAACAAAAGAGAAGATGACACACTTATACAAGACGGGCTGGCACAGCAATCAACAAATCATGTAGCCAAAGTTTGACATCCAACAACAATGAATATACTACAAGAGAAAGTGATGCCAACACAAAATATGGCAAAAAAGTCTTTATTACTGTCAAATACAAAAATCAATACAAAAAAGCACCAACACTGAGAAAAAGACAAACAATCTAAAAACACTAAAGAAGTGCTAACAAAAGCCATCGATCGTCCCCAGATGGGTCAGGGCAACGAAAGTCCAACCCAGGGGTATCACAGCCCGCAAACACCCCCCCGAAAGTAACCCCTGATGCCGGCAAAAATATAACAGAACCAGTTCTAAGACAATGCGGGGGATGTGGTGTAGATTGTTACCCTAAGGCGTAGAAAAGAGGATTAAGAAAGGGGTAAAAGGTGACCAATCCCTCTATGTGAAGGAGTACAACTAGTAGGTGCGAGGCAAAGCAGACGGGGAAAAGAGGGTGGCACCGGCTGTGGAAGAACCACGCGTTACGTCACATGCTCGTAGACTTCCCTCAGGGGGTGACTCATCTTTCTCTTGTAATATATCCAAAAGAGAAGATAGACACCATCGTGATTGTAGACAATCCAGAAGTATGCTGTGTACACACTCACATTATAGAGTTCTGAATAAGAGAAATAATATATTATTAAGCTAAATTTGAGGTAAGTTCATGGTTACTCCAAGCAACTCCGACACAGATTACCATATATCAGCAGTATCAATAGCGGCCACACTGGGTGTTGATGGTGTTCTACTTAAGTCACTTCAAGTCGTCTGCAAGGCGTGTAGATGTATTGGATTTGGGGTTGGGCCGAACCTTAAAAATATCTTGGTTCAGGTAACTGAATACAAGCCATAATGCAAACTGACTCCTAACAACAATGACTAGTACTGGCACCAATCGCGGGGTGTTAACCTTTAAAACACTCCAACGCACCGACGGCAGGAGTAGGCAATTCAAATGTAACAGTGGTTTAACTAAAATGAGTGGGCCCCATCGCAACCCTTTCTGCTGGGCCCCCTTACCCCATGCCATAAGAGAAGATTTTGCCTGATTCGGCGTGGCTACATCAGTGACCTGGATTTTTTTTTTTATAAAATGTTTTTTTGCCTGTGGTGCATTTTTATTCTTGAAAAATATATTTCCTAAAAAAATCTTTTAACTCAACTTACCTTAGATAATCGTGACGTCTAATAGACAGCACCAATTGATACATGTCAGGGCCGAGTATGAGCGAGTGTAAAAGACACCAGGGATGCCAGGAAGAGGCACCTCTAACTCCTTGCTCCAAAATGAGAGATATCTTTAGCCTTCAAACTGTTAATTTTCAGGTACAACATTCCCTTCCATTACCAAATCTATATCTAGATAAAATTTTTTACTGTAAGCCAGTTAACCAATCAGTATGTGAGGAGGACAGTTCACAATAACATAGTCGTTGAAGGCCTCACCTAGTTCCCAGATTGACATGTAACAGTGCATGTTAGAAAGAGAAGAATTTTCCTCTGGACACAAATGCTACATCATGTTTTTTAAGGTCGTCTTATCTGGACGCTTACATCTTATTATAAAGAGTCGCTAGAGAGTCGAACACAGCAGGAGTAGTGACACATTCTACGAGACACCAGTATTTTTTTTTTTGTACTCTTTTACGCTAATGCTCTTCACCTTCACATGACTACTCATGGAGATGTCCATATTGTGGTAACTCGCTAAAGACATCTCCATCAGATGTACCTGATCGTAGATGAAATTTTAAAACAAAACCAAAACTTACCTCCCCATCTCATGCCGAGGTGCACTGATCTTCATTTAGTAAAACTTTGAATGGGTGCACTTAGTAGAAATATAACTTTAAAATATATGTATATGAGTAAATGTGCTCTGCAGAGCACCACTGTGCACCACCACTATATAATTTGTTCATGCCCCCAAACCAACTGGCTCCACCTTTATAGTGTCATCGTCGGCTCTCTCTCCCTGCAAATTTTGGGCGTCTAAAGCCACCTCAGAAAAGGTGTGACTGAACCCGTTTAACTTACATATATATATAATAAATATATATATATATATATAATATAATATATATATATGCAACTTCCCTTAGCTTGGCCCTGTGTGTGTTCTCAATACAAAAATACAAAAAGGCAAGTTAAGCATCTACAGAGATATTTCATCACTCTTGATAATATCCAATTTACCCGTAACAACAACACTGAGAAAGAGTTCCGACAATCCCACATTCTTTAGATGGTGAGCAAGTTTCAAAGGTGAGCTTAAAAAGCCTCTTTCCAATGTTGATGGCACCTGTTATGATTCCTGTGATTTTGGTCTCTGATTATTGCCTAGCATTTAGATTTTGTGCCTGAATGCCTATGCTACTGTATCGGATCCATCTTCATTTTAGACTTTGACTTACCAGTAATCTCCAGGTTGGTTTTTCTGAGGTTACTGCTTTCATTATCTATTAGTTGTAAACTTATTTGCTGATGAGATTTTTGAGTCTGCTGGCTATGGACCATGTTGTTCAGCTTCCACCACCTTGAGACTGTAATGAAAATCTTCTTGCAGAAACCATCTGGTGAGGCTTAAAAGAGTTGACCATGGATTATTTAGACTCAAGAATACATCTCAGTTTAGCCTGCATGAATTAATTAAGGTTTGTTATTTTTCATCCTTAAATAGGTTGTCCACCATCCAAAATCATATATTGTTTTCCACAAACAGTGTCAGTACCTGTTCAGGTGTTGGGTGTATTTACTTTAACTCCATTGCAGTTGTGGGGCTGAGCCGCAATAGCACCCAGTACCAAGTATGGAGGAAGATAGCCTTCTTGAGAACCCATCCATTTTGTATATTGTGCATTTCATAGGATGTTACTAATACAACATTGAAGTAATGTTAAAAAAATGTGGAAAAACTATTTAAACCATATTTTTTTGACCCAATGTGCCTCCACCTTCATCTGAGACTCTGATGTATTCAAAACTGCTAATTAATAGACCTACGAAGATAGTTTATAGAGGCCAAATTGTATCCGCATGCTTCATTTTACATGTTTTCCCTGGAGCCATTGAACCCTTCATGGAACAGGTTCTCAGATGCGTTGATTTTAATCACATTGAACAACGCCAATCTCTGCTAAGTGGGCCCAGGGCAAAAAATACTGTACACCAACGTTGGTTCACCCAGGGAATATGTGAGAGGTCTGACATTATTCATTGCTTAAAGGCTGTGACTCAGATGCACCCATATGGGGCCTTTGGTTGAGTTTATTCAGCTGCCATTGAGAAAATAATAACTGTCCATGAATTGCATCTTGTTCTATTAAGATATGAGCAAACATGACCTTGAAGGTTAGGAATTTTTCTGAAATTCAAGAAGAATCAAAAAACATAAAGCCATTTTACACACAATTATGTTCCTTAATACATACTTTGCAATACAGACGATGCAATATGTCAGGTGACCGCCATGATATACTAAAAATTAAAGGGTGTTCACTCAATACTTGCGGGAGAATACAACCTCACCGTCTTTCTTAGCACAGTGGTTTTTTGGCCAAATCCTCCATGTCCCATTTAAATCTCTTGGGATAGCAACATTTTATTTTAGAACAGGCAGGGGTCTGGAGTGAAAAGGTGAAATCTGGTTAAGGGTGACACTTAAGGGGAGTTTTGAGTTTTTTACTGTTTGTGTCCTGTGTTTTGCATGGATTTTCTCCCACACTCCAAACTTTATAATAATAATAGTTCACGCAACATCTCCCTTGGTCTTTTATTTAAAAAATTCATCTGGATAAGATTCAGATGACCAACTTACTCTCTCTCTCTCTTCCTATGTCTCCTCTCCTCCCATCTCACAGCAGACAGCTCACTGTAATATAGGAAGTGCTGTTGCTCCATCACTTCAGCCACACCCCCTTTCTCTTCTATCTCACAGCAGACAAATCAATGTAATATAGGAAGTGCTGTTGCTCCACTGCCTCAGCCCCCCCACCCTCTTCCATCTCATAGCAGACAGATCAGGGTAATATAGGAAGTGCTGTTGCTCAGCTTCTTGGGACTGTCTCTGTAGATGGAGAGGAGACATAAGAAAGAGAGAGAGAGAGAGAGGTAAGTTGGTCATCTGAATCTTATCCAGATGATTTTTTGAGATAAAAGACCAAGGGAGATGTTGCTGAACTATTATTATTATAAGTTTGGAGTGTGGAGAAAATCCATGCAAACACAGACACAAACAGTAAAAAACTCAAACTCCCCTTAAGTGTCACCTTAACCAGATTTCACCTTTTCACTCCAGACCCCTGCCGTTCTAAAATAAATGTTGCTATCCCCAGAGATTTTTAAATGGGACCATGGAGGATTTGGCCAAAACCAGTGTGCTGAAGAAAACGGTAAGTTGGTCTCCACATGTATTTGAGTGCAACACCCTTTAATTTTTAGTATTATACCATGGCGGTCACCTGACTAGGTCTATCGTCTGTATGCCAAAGTAAGGACATAATTGTTGTAAATGCTCTTATGTTTTTGATTCTTCTGAATTTCAGAAATTCCTAACCTTCAAGGTCATTTTGCTCATATCTTAATAGAAACAGAATGCAATTCATGGCACAGTATATTTTCTCAATTGCAGCTGAATAAACTCAACCAAAGGCCCCATATAGGGTGCATCTGAGATCACAGCCTTTAAGCAATGAAATAATGTCAGACCTCTCACATATTCCCTGGATGAACCACGTTGGGTGTACAGTATTTTTCTGCGCCTGGGCCCCACTTAGCAGAGCTTGGCGTTGTTCATGTGATTAAACTCAACGCATCTGATATAACCTTTTTCCATGAAGGCTTCAATGGCTCCAGGGAACACATGTAAAATGAAGCATGCGGATACAATTGGCCTCTATTAACTTATCTTCTGCTAGTTCTATTAATTAGCAGTTTTGAATACATCAGGTCTCAGATGAAGGCTGGAGGCACATTGGGTCAAAACAAATATGGTTTAAATAGTTTTTCCACATTTTTTTAACATTACTTCAAGTTGTTTATTAGTAACATCTCATGAAATGCACAATTATTAAAAATGAATTGGGTTTCTCAGAAGGCTATCTTCCTCCATACTTGTACTGGGATGCTATTGCGGCTCAGCCCCACCAACTGCAATGGAGTTAAAGTATAATACTAGACACAACCCTGAACAGGTATGGCACTGTTTTGTAGAAAACAATAGATTTTGGATTGGTGGACAACCTATTTAAGGATGAAAAATTAACAAACCTAATTTAATTCATGCAGGCTCAATGAGTATGTATTCTATGGTCTAATATCCATGGTCAACTCTGTTAAGCCTCACCAGATGGTTGCTGCAGGAAGATACTGGTGTCTCGTAAAATTTTCACTCACTCTGTGTTCGACTTCTCATCAGCGACCTTTATAATAAAATGTAACCATCCAAATAGACAACCTTAAAAACAGATTATGCATTGTTCAGAGGAAAAATCAATCTTCTTTCTCAGCACTGTTCAAGTCAAACTGGGACTGTGAGGGCCTTCAACCATGTTATTGTGACTGTCCTCCTCACATACTGATTGGTTAACTGGCTTACAGTAAAATTTTATCTAGATATAGATTTGTAATGTGAAGGAATGTTGTACTTGAAAATTAACGTTGTGAAGCTAAAGATTATCTCTCATTTTGGAGCAAGGATAGAGGTGCTCTCCTGGCATCCCTGGTGTCTTTTACACTCGCTAATACTCGGCCCTGCATTATTAATGGGTGCTGTCTATTAGACGTCATATTACTAAGTAAGTTGAGTAATAAAGATTTTTTTTTAGAAATATTATTTTATCAAGTATAAAAACTCACCACACAAAAAACTTTTATAAAAAAAAATTATCCAGGTCACTGATGTAGTCCACTGAATCAGGCAAAATCTGCTGCTTATGGGCTTGGGGTTAGGGTTCCCAGCAGAAGAGTTTGCTTATGGTGGCCCTACTCATTCTAGCAATACCCACTGTTTAACATTTGAAACTCCACGTCCCTGCTTGTGCAGGATATTTAAAAGGTTAACACCCCTCGATTGGTGCCAGTACTAGTCATGTTTTAGAGTCCGTTTGCATTTGGCTTGTATTCAGTGTTACCTGAACAAAATGTATGTTTTAAGGTTGCGGCCCAACCCCATCCAATACCATCTCTCCATCCTTGCAAGGCCTTGAAGTACTTGGTAGACGCATCAACACCCAGGTGCCGCTGTGATACTGGCTGGATATATGGAATCTGTGTCGGAGTTTGCTTGGAGTCACAATAACTACCTTCAAATTAGATTAAAATAGAGTTATTTCTATGATTTCAGACGTCTATAATGTGAGTGTGTACAGCAGCTATACTTCTGGTTGGTTACATCACGATGGTGTCATCTTCTCTTTTGTTTTCTTGGAATGATGACAATTTCTGGACACAGCAATGAATAAAAAAAACCCCATAAAAATAGTCTCTTCCGAAAAAAATCTTGTGACATCATCACGAGTTTTGGGAGTCTGTGAATTGTTTTTGCATTAACGTTGTACATGTAACTCTACCATCAGAAACTATTTTATTTAAGGAGAAAAAAAAATATAATCCTGTAGAGAAACTGCCTGTTTCGAGAGATCTGAAGGCATCAAGAGTAGAGCATTCCGTATACAACAATGTTTTTTTTTTCAAAGTTCGCTGCGCGATGTAAGAATGTGACTTAAGAGACAATCCACGGCTCTGGATCTGTCAGGATTTGAGGTCAGGGTCTCCATGGTGCACTGATCCTCCCTGACGTTGAAATGACTTTGTTTTTATCCTCCGGGTCTTAGACAGACGGTAGAAATGGATTTGCTGGAGATTTCTCTGTATGTTTGCCTCTCTATCCTGTCAGGATAACTCGACGAGATTCTGCTAAAGAGATTTTGTCCATTGTTAAAAGATCTTGGTTTTCAGGGCTTTTCGGTACTGGGTAGAAATATATGGGCTCGTTTATATTATTTGCCGCACTGCGGTGGATGAGCTTGGGCGGTGAAGTTGGAGAATTGATTGCTCCACTTTCTGTTCTGCATTTCTGCCCTGAGCGGGAGACGAGCGAGAAGTGTTAACCCATTTCTCGATTCCGCTGACCGAGGTAGATTTAATTTATAGGAATTGTAAAGCTTCACAAATTATATATGAAAGGCCAGAGTTATAAATTATGCTTCAAAGGTTTGCTTTTATTTCTAATGTTTTCCATGTGGATAAGCTGCAGTGCAATTGTAGATAGATACCAGCTACCCCTCATTCAGTCATGTTGATTGAGGCACGACCACCCCTCCGCAAGGGTATAAACACGCTTGAAGTAATAAATCCACGCTCCTGTCAAGCTCCATACAGTACCATCCCAGTCCACAGGCACGCTTGCAACTTTAAAAAAAAATTAAAATAGCCCTTGTGGTCATGGAAACCACTGAAAATCCAAATACATACTGCAACCAAAGGGCAGTATGGGCCTACGTAGGTAAGTATCCATAAAAGCTCAATGCGTTCCTCACTGATCACTGAGTAGACCACCCACTGGACTCTAATTTCCCAGAATGAATGAAGCCGAGATTTTTAAAACAATTTAAATTTTAAAAAATCAATAATAATGTTCTCAGTTCTCCATGGCATATAAATGCTGCGTGCAGAAACTACTTCCAACCTGCTCAGCAACTCTTGGTTTGTAACCTGCTACCTGCAGATAGGAAAAATATGTACATGTACGCAGTTGCTGCTCTATAGTATACTTCCTTGTATGTATAGTGCATTTGCCGTTAAAGTTAAACCTGCTCTCTGCAGATAGACACCTATGTACAATTGCTCTGCTCCTCCTGTTCCTATACATACTGCCTGCAGATAGGACACTATGGGGCACATATACTAACCTGTCCTGTCATGATTCCACGGTGCGTTGTCCGACAAGGATTGTTCTGTCGCGATTCACTAAGCTTGTGCGCCGTGTACCTGCATCTGTCACTTCCACGCTGAAGTCCGCCGGAGTTCACCTTCTTCTTCCCGGTGCTTGTAAGTGCGTTGTCTTGCGACACAATTTGAATTTTAATCCCAGCCTTAGTCCGAATCTGTCGGGTTTCTGACGGCATGCCCCGATCTGCGTTGCATGAAAGTTGGCGCATTGCGCCAAAATCCAATTGTGTGGCGCCAAAAACCCAGTTAAATGTGGCACAAATCGGAATCGGACCGATGAAAATGCGGTCCGTGGACCCCTAGTAAATGAGCCCCTATTATAATTGCTCGGCTCCTTCTGCTCTTTAACATGCGTGCCTGCAGAAAAGGCGCTGTGTTCAATCTGTTCAGCTTTCCCTGCTCTATAACATGCTGCCTGTAGATAATTTGTTATGTACAATCGTACATACAGCTTGGACTGCATGTTTATGGTAGCTATCCCTTCTTGGTAGTTTTAACTTTCTGTGTTTGCATAAAATTTTCTACTACTTATTTCTTGTATTTTTATTTATATTACTGTATGTAAATCAGTGCATCTGACCTTCACCATGTGACACATAAGACATTGTCAATACTATCCTGGAAAATATTATAGCTTTATAGTCCCAGCATAGTTATTGCTTCTTCCTTGATTGTACAGTAAATTGGGATTCATTTACTTTGCAGTTTCCAAATATCAGTGTAAATAGATTTATTGTAGGGTTTGTGAGTATGAAATATATCTCCAAAATTAATGTTCCTAACATCAGTTTAGTCATATCACCCATTTCTTTAAAATGTAAAACCTATACCTTACTTTACTTTTAGCTGGAGCTCAATTACATGTTTACATTTGGTCGCATTGGGGTCATTTACTAAAGCCCAATTTGCATTTTCCCGATTTGTTACCGCGAATATTTCCGATTTGCGCCGATTCCCTGAATTGCCCGGGATTTTTGGTGCATGCGACGGATTGTGGCACATCGACGCTGGCATGCACGCGACGAAACCGCCGACATTTAAAAAAAAAATGCCCACCCCCTATATCTGTTTCAGGAAAGCCAGCGCAGCCACGCTAAAATCAATCACGTGTTACCACAAATCCCCTGTTAAATACCTGTCACAACTGCTCAAAACCCGAAAACGTTGGAAATCTGATGAAAGTGCATCCGCGGACCCGTAGTAATAACCCCAATTGGTGTCACAATATCATCATAGATAAAAGTTCCACTATATGAAAAGATACAAGACAACTTTTTTTTTAACCTCTTGAAAAACTGTCCGTGTACATTTGAAGAAAAAAGATCTGGGACGCTGAGATAATGAATCACTCTCCAGGTTCTTACTTACATTTTCATCATAAGGCAACTAACCACTTCAGGGTGACCTTGTTTTAGTGGGGCCATATGCTAATAGATGCAGCATCACATAGGGGCTCATTTATTAAGGTCCGAACGCCGCACTTTCGTCAACAGAAATCGGGTGGGCGTGGCCGCGGACCCAACCCAACGGTTATCGGAAAAACCAGGGAATTAAAAAACGATTGTGTCGCAAGATCACACACCTTACGTGCACCAGGTAAGAGAAGGTGAATTCCAGCGGACCTACGCGCAGCAGCGACACCTGCTGGAATATCGGGCGGACCTCCTAGTGAACCGGACCGAATCCTCACGTACAAACTTGAGGACGCAACTGGACCGGTAAGTAAATGTGCATCTCATAGCAGACAGATCAGGGTAATATAGGAAGTGCTGTTGCTCCATCACCTCAGCTACACACCCATTCTCTTCTATCTCACAGCAGACAGCTCAGTGTAATATAGGAAGTGCTGTTGGAGAATGGTGTGTAGCTGAGGTGATGGAGCACAGCACTCCTATTACCCTGATCTGTCTGCTATGAGATGGAAGAGTGGGGGGGGGGGGCTGAGGCAGGTGAGCAACAGCACTTCCATATTACATTGATTTGTCTGCTTGAGATAGAAGAGAAAGGGTGTGGCTGAAGTGATGGAGCAACAGCACTCCTATATTACACTGGACTGTCTGCTGTAGATGGAGGAGAGGAGACATAAGAGAAGAGAGAGAGAGAGAGAGTAATTGGTCATCTGAATCTTATCCAGATGATTTTGAGATAAAAGACCAGGAGATGTTGCTGAACTATTATTTTTAAGTTTGGAGTGTGGAGAAAATCCATGCAAACACAGACACAAACAGTAAAAAACTCAAACTCCCCTTAAGTGTCACCTTAACCAGATTTCACCTTTTCACTCCAGACCCCTGCCGTTCTAAATAATGTTGCTATCCCCAGAGATTTTTAAATGGGACCATGGAGGATTTGGCCAAAAACCAGTGTGCTGAAGAAAACGGTAAGTTGGTCTCCACATGTATTTGAGTGCAACACCCTTTAATTTTTAGTATTATACCATGGCGGTCACCTGACTAGGTCTATCGTCTGTATGCCAAAGTAAGGACATAATTGTTGTAAATGCTCTTATGTTTTTGATTCTTCTGAATTTCAGAAATTCCTACCTTCAAGGTCATTTTGCTCATATCTTAATAGAAACAGAATGCAATTCATGGGCACAGTATATTTTCTCAATTGCAGCTGAATAAACTCAACCAAAGGCCCCATATTGGGTGCATCTGAGATCACAGCCTTTAGCAATGAAATAATGTCAGACCTCTCACATATTCCCTGGATGAACCACGTTGGGGTGTACAGTATTTTTCTGCGCCTGGGCCCCACTTAGCAGAGCTTGGCGTTGTTCATGTGATTAAACTCAACGCATCTGATAAACCTTTCCATGAAGGCTTCAATGGTCCAGGGAACACATGTAAAATGAAGCATGCGGATACAATTGGCCTCTATTAACTTATCTTCTGCTATTCTATTAATTAGCAGTTTTGAATACATCAGGTCCAGATGAAGGCTGGAGGCACATTGGGTCAAAACAAATATGGTTTAAATAGTTTTTCCACATTTTTTTAACATTACTTCAAGTTGTTTATTAGTAACATCTCATGAAATGCACAATTTTAAAAATGAATTGGGTTTCTCAGAAGGCTATCTTCCTCCATACTTGTACTGGGATGCTATTGCGGCTCAGCCCCACCACTGCAATGGAGTTAAAGTATAATACTAGACACAACCTGAACAGGTATGCACTGTTTTGTAGAAAACAATGATTTTGGATTGGTGGACAACCTATTAAGGATGAAAAATTAACAAACCTAATTTAATTCATGCAGGCTCAATGAGATGTATTCTATGGTCTAATATCCATGGTCAACTCTGTTAAGCCTCACCAGATGGTTGCTGCAGGAAGATACTGGTGTCTCGTAAAATTTTCACTCACTCTGTGTTCGACTTCTCATCAGCGACCTTTATAATAAAATGTAACCATCCAAATAGACAACCTTAAAAACAGATTATGCATTGTTCAGAGGAAAAATCAATCTTCTTTCTCAGCACTGTTCAAGTCAAACTGGGACTGTGAGGGCCTTCAACCATGTTATTGTGACTGTCCTCCTCACATACTGATTGGTTAACTGGCTTACAGTAAAATTTTATCTAGATATAGATTTGTAATGTGAAGGAATGTTGTACTTGAAAATTAACGTTGTGAAGCTAAAGATTATCTCTCATTTTGGAGCAAGGATAGAGGTGCTCTCCTGGCATCCCTGGTGTCTTTTACACTCGCTAATACTCGGCCCTGCATTATTAATGGGTGCTGTCTATTAGACGTCATATTACTAAGTAAGTTGAGTAATAAAGATTTTTTTTTAGAAATATTATTTTATCAAGTATAAAAACTCACCACACAAAAAACTTTTATAAAAAAAAATTATCCAGGTCACTGATGTAGTCCACTGAATCAGGCAAAATCTGCTGCTTATGGGCTTGGGGTTAGGGGCCCAGCAGAAGAGTTTGCTATGGTGCCCACTCATTTACAATACCCACTGTTAACATTTGAAAACTCCACTCCCTGCTTGTGCATGGATATTTAAAAGGTTAACACCCGCCCGATTGGTGCCAGTACTAGTCATGTTTTAGGTCCGTTTGCATTTGGCTTTATTCATGTTACCTGAACAAAATGTATGTTTTAAGGTTGCGGCCCAACCCCAATCCAATACCATCTCTCATCCCTTGCAAGGCCTTGAAGTACTGGTAGACGCATCAACACCCAGGTGCCGCTGTGATACTGGCTGGGATATATGGAATCTGTGTCGGAGTTTGCTTGGAGTCAACAATAACTACCTTGAAATTAGATTAAAATAGAGTTATTTCTATGATTTCAGAACTCTATAATGTGAGTGTGTACAGCAGCTATACTTCTGGATTGGTCTACAATCACGATGGTGTCATCTTCTCTTTTGTTTTCTTGTGAATGATGACAATTTCTGGACACAGCAATGAATAAAACAAAACCCCATAAAAATAGTCTCTCCGAAAAAAATCTGTGGACATCATTCACGAGTTTTGGGAGTCTGTGAATTGTATTTTGCATTAACGTTGTACATGTAACTCTCCATCAGAACATTTTATTTAAGGAGAAAAAAAAATATAATCCTGTAGAGAAACTGCCTGTTTCGAGAGATCTGAAGGCATAAGAGTAGACCAATTCCGTATACAACATGTTTTTTTTTCAAAGTTCGCTGCGCGATGTAAGAAATGTGACTTAAGAGACAATCCACGGCTCTGTGATCTGTCAGGATTTGAGGTCAGGTGTATCTCCATGGTGCATGATCCTCCCTGACGTTGAAATGACTTTGTTTTTATCCTCCGGGTCTTAGACAGACGGTAGGAAATGGATTTGCTGGAGATTTCTCTGTATGTTTGCCTCTCTATCCTTCAGGATAACTCGACGAGATTCTGCTAAAGATGATTTGTCCATTGTTAAAGAGATCTTGGTTTTCAGGGCTTTTCGGTACTGGGTAGAAATATATGGGCTCGTTTATATTTTTGCCGCATGCGGTGGATGAGCTTGGGCGGGAAAGGTTGGAGAATTGATTGCTCTCATTTCTGTTCTGCATTTCTGCCCTGAGCGGGAGAACGAGCGAGAAGTGTTAACCATTTCTCGATTCGCTGACCGAGCGTAGATTTATTTATAGGAATTGTAGAAGCTTCACAATTATATATGAAAGGCCAGAGTTATATAATTATGCTTCAAAGGTTTGCTTTTATTTCTAATGTTTTCCATGTGGATAAGCTGCAGTGCAATGTAGATAGATACCAGCTACCCCTCATTCAGTCATGTTGATTGAGGCACGACCACCCCTCCGCAAGGGTATAACACGCTTGAAGTAATAATCCACGCTCCTGTCAAGCTCCATACAGTACCATCCCAGTCCACAGGCACGCTTGCAACTTTAAAAAAAATTAAAAATAGCCCTTGTGGTCATGGAAACCACTGAAAATCCAAATACATACTGCAACCAAAGGCAGTATGGGCCTACGTAGGTAAGTATCCATAAAAGCTCAAGCGTTCCTCACTGATCACTGAGTAAGACCACCCACTGGACTCTAATTTCCCAGAATGAATGAGCCGAGATTTTTAAAACAATTTAAATTTTAAAAAAATCAATAATAATGTTCTCAGTTCTCCATGGATATAAACTGCTGCGTGCAGAAACTACTTCCAACCTGCTCAGCAAACTCTTGGTTTGTAACCTGCTACCTGCAGATAGGAAAATATGTACATGTACGCAGTTGCTGCTCTATAGTATACTTTCCTTGTATGTATAGTGCATTTGCCGTTAAAGTTAAACCTGCTCTCTGCAGATAGGACACCTATGTACAATTGCTCTGCTCCTCCTGTCCTATACATACTGCCTGCAGATAGGACACTATGGGGCACATATAGCTACCTGTCCTGTCATGATTCCACGGTGCGTTGTCCGACAAGGATTGGTTCTGTCCGATTCACTAAGCTTGTGCGCCGTGTACCTGCATCGTGTCACTTCCACGCTGAAGTCCGCCGGAGTTCACCTTCTCTTCCCGGTGCTTGTAAGTGCGTTGTCTTGCGACACAATTTGAATTTTAGAATCCCAGCCTTAGTCCGAATCTGTCGGGTTTCTGACGGCCAATGCCCCCGATCTGCGTTGCAGAGAAGTTGGCGGCATTGCGCCAAAATCCAATTGTGTGCGCCAAAAACCCAGTTAAATGTGGCACAAATCGAATCGGACCGATGAAAATGCGGTCCGTGGACCCCTAGTAAATGAGCCCCTATTTTAATTGCTCGGCTCCTTCTGCTCTTTAACATGCTGCCTGCAGAAAAGGCGCTGTGTTCAATCTGTTCAGCTTTCCCTGCTCTATAACATGCTGCTGTAGATACATTTGTTATGTACAATCGTACATACAGCTTGGACTGCATGTTTATGGTAGCTATCCCTTCTTGGTATGTTTTAACTTTCTGTGTTTGCATAAAATTTTCTACTACTTATTTCTTGTATTTTTTATTTATATTACTGTATGTAAATCAGTGCATCTGACCTTCCCATGTGACACATAAGACATTGCAATAACTATCCTGGAAATATTATAGCTTTATAGTCCAGCATAGTTATTGCTTCTTCCTTGAGTTGTACAGTAAATTGGATTCATTTACTTTGCAGTTTCCAAATATCAGTGTAAATAGATTTATTGTAGGGTTTGTGAGTATGAAATATATCTCCAAAATTAATGTTTCCTAACATCAGTTTAGTCATATCACCCAATTTCTTTAAAATGTAAAACCTATACCTTACTTTTACTTTTAGCTGGAGCTCAAATTACATGTTTACATATGGTCGCATTGGGGGTCATTTACTAAAGCCCAATTTGCATTTTCCCGATTTGTTACCCTGGAATATTTCCGATTTGCGCCGATTCCCTGAATTGCCCGGGATTTTGGTGCATGCGAATCGGATTGTGGCACATCGACGCTGGCATGCACGCGACGAAACCGCCGCATTTTAAAAAAAAAATGCCCACCCCCTATATCTGTTTCAGGAAAGCCAGCGCAGCCACGCTAAATCAATCACGTGTTACCACAAATCCCTGTTAAATACCTGTCACAACTGCTCAAAACCCGAAAACGTTGGAAATCTGATGAAAGTGCATCCGCGGACCCTAGTAATAAGCCCCAATTGGTGTCACAATATCATCATAGATAAAAGTTCCACTATATGAAAAGATACAAGACAACTTTTTTTTTAACCTCTTGAAAAACTGTCCGTGTACATTTGAAGAAAAAAGATCTGGGACGCTGAGATAATGAATCACTCTCCAGGTTCTTACTTACATTTTCATCATAAGGCAACTAACCACTTCAGGGTGACCTTGTTTTAGTGGGGCCATATGCTAATAGATGCAGCATCACATAGGGGCTCATTTATTAAGGTCCGAACGCCGCACTTTCGTCAACAGAAATCGGGTGGGCGTGGCCGCGGACCCAACCCAACGGTTATCGGAAAAACCAGGGAATTAAAAAACGATTGTGTCGCAAGATCACACACCTTACGTGCACCAGGTAAGAGAAGGTGAATTCCAGCGGACCTACGCGCAGCAGCGACACTGCTGGAATATCGGGCGGACTTCCTAGTGAATCCCGGACCCGAATCCTCACGTACACACATGGAGGACGCAACTGGACCGGTAAGTAAATGTGGAAGTGCTGTTGCTCACTGCCTCAGCCCCCCCCCCCACCCTCTTCATCTCATAGCAGACAGATCAGGGTAATATAGGAAGTGCTGTTGCTCCATCACCTCAGCACACACCCATTCTCTTCTATCTCACAGCAGCAGACTCAGTAGTGTAATATAGGAAGTGCTTTTGTTCATCACTTCAGCCAACCCCTTTCTCTTTATCTCACAGCAGACAAATCAGTGTAATATAGGAAGTGCTGTTGCTCCATCACCTAGCCACCCCCCCCCCCCACCCTCTTCCAGCTCAGTAGCAGACAGCTCAGTGTAATATAGGAAGTGCTGTTGCTCCATCGCCTCAGCTACACTCCCACCCTCTTTCATCTCACAGCAGACAGCTCAGTGTAATATAGGAAGTGCTGTTGCTCGAAGAGGGGGGGGCGTTGATTGGCGATGGCAACACCCCACCCCCCCCCCCCCCCCCCCCCCCCCCCCCCCCCCCCCCCCCCCCCCCCCGATTCTATATTACACTGAGCTGGTCTGCGTGAGATGAAAGAGGGTGGGAGTGTAGCTGAGGCGATGGAGCAACAGCACTTCCTATATTACACTGAGCTGTCTGCTGTGAGATAGAAGAGAATGGGTGTGTAGCTGAGGTGATGGAGCAACAGCACTTCCTATATTACCCTGATCTGTCTGCTATGAGATGGAAGAGGGTGGGGTGGGGGGGTGCTGAGGTGATGGAGCAACAGCACTTCCTATATTACACTGATTTGTCTGCTGTGAGATAGAAGAGAAAGGGGTGTGGCTGAAGTGATGAACAAAAGCACTTCCTATATTACACGAGCGTCTGCTTGTGAGATAGAAGAGATGGGTGTGGTAGCTGAGGTGATGGAGCAACAGCACTTCCTATTACCCTGATCTGCTGCTATGAGATGGAAGAGGGTGGGGGGGGGGGGCTGAGGCAGTGGAGCAACAGCATTCTATATTACATTGATTGTGCTGGTGAGATAGAAGAGAAAAGGGTGTGGTGAAGTGATGGAGCAACAGCACTTCCTATATTACCTGAGCGTCTGCTGTGAGATGGGAGGAGAGGAGACATAAGAAGAGAGAGAGAGAGAGAGAGTAAGTTGGTCATCTGAATCTTATCCAGATGAATTTTGAGATAAAAGACCAGGGAGATGTTGCGTGAACTATTATTATTATAAGTTTGGAGTGTGGGAGAAAATCCATGAAACACAGGACACAAACAGTAAAAACTCAAAACTCCCCTTAAGTGTCACCCTAACCAGATTTCACCTTTTCACTCCAGACCCCTGCCTGTTTAAAATAAAATGTTGCTATCCCCAGAGATTTAAATGGGACCATGGAGGATTTTGGCCAAAAAACCCGTGTGCTGAAGAAAGACGGTGAAGGTTGGTTCCCACAATGTATTGAGTGCAACACCCTTATTTTAGTAGTTATACCATGGCGGTCACCTGACTAGGTCTATCGTCTGTATTGCAAAGTAAGAACATAATTGTTGTAAGGCTCTTATGTTTTTTGATTCTTCTGAATTTCAGAAATTCCTAACCTTCAAGGTCATGTTGCTCATATCTTAATAGAAACAGAATCAATTCATGGACAGTATTATTTTCTAATGGCAGCTGAATAAACTCAACCAAAGGCCCCATATGGGTGCATCTGAGATCACACGATTTAAGCAATGAAATAATGTAGACCTCTCACATATTCCCTGGGATGAACCACGTTGGTGTACAGTATTTTCTGCCTGGGCCCACTTAGCAGAGTTGGCGTTGTTCAATGTGATTAAACTCAACGCATCTGATAACCTGTTCCATGAAGGCTTCAATGGCTCCAGGGAACACATGAAAATGAAGCATGCGGATACAATTTGGCTCTATTAACTTATCTTCTGCTAGTTCTATTAATTAGCAGTTTTGAATACATCGAGTCTCAGATGAAGGCTGGAGGCACATTGGGTCAAACAAAAATATGGTTTAAATAGTTTTCCACATTTTTTTAACATTACTTCAATGTTGTTGTATAACATCCTATGAAATGCACAATTATTAAAAATGAATTGGGTTTCTAGAAGGCTATCTCCTCCATACTTGTACTGGGATGGTATTGCGGCTCAGCCCACCAACTGCAATGGAGTTAAAGTATAATACTAGACAAAATCCGAACAGGTATGGCACTGTTTTGTAGAAAACAATATGAGTTTGGATGGGTGGACAAGACCTTAAGATGAAAAATTAACAAACCTTAATTTAATTCATGCAGGCTCAATGAGATGTATTCTTGAGTCTAAATAATCCATGGTCAAATCTGTAAGCCTCACCAGATGGTTGCTGCAGGAAGATACTGTGTCTCGTAAAATTTTCCATCACTCTGTGTTCGACTTCTCAGCGACCCTTATAATAAAATGTAACCATCCAAATAAGACAACTTAAAAACGAGTATGCATTGGTCAGAGGAAAAAAATCTCTTTTTCAGCACGGTTCAAGTCAAATCTGGGAATGTGAGGGCCTTCAACCTATGGTTATTGTGACTGGCTCCTCACATACTGATTGGTTAACTGGCTTACAGTAAAATTTGTTATCTAGATAGAGATTGAATGTGAAGGAAGTTGTACCTTGAAAAACGTGGTGAAGCTAAAGATTATTATTGGAGCAAGGATTGAGGTGCATCCTGGCATCCCTGGTGCTTTTACACTCGCTAATAATCGGCCCTGTGCAATATTAATGGGTGCTGTCTATTAGACGTCATATTACTAAGTTAGAGTGAGTAATAAAGATTTTTAGGAAAATATATTATACAAGTAAAACCACCAAAACAAAAAACTTTATAAAAAAAATTATCCAGGTCACTGAGTCCATGAATCAGGAAAAACTGCTGCTTATGGGCTGGGGTTAGGGGCCCAGCAGAAAGGTTGCTATGGGGGCCCACTCATTTATAAACCACGCATTAACATTGAAATGCACCCTGCTTGTGCAGGGATATTTAAAAGGTTAACACCGCGATTGGTGCCCAGTACTGTCATGTTTTAGAGTCGTTGCAGTGGCTGTAGTAGTTACTGGAAACCAAATGTTTTAAGGTTCGGCCAACCCCAATCCAATACCATCTCTCATCCCTTGCAGGACTGACGTGACTGGTAGACAGGCACACACCCAGGTGCGCTAGACTGGGTTGATATATGGAACGTGCGGGTTTTGGAGCTCTAGTACCTGCATACCGTAAAGGTAGATAAAATTGTTGATTAGCTTCAGAACCGTATAATGAGTGGCCCGCTAGCTCGGAGGTCAATCCGCTGTGTGCTCCGGTGGTGCCGAGCAATTGGGACAGCAGAATAAAAAAAAACCCATAAACACAATGCAACCGTTTTCACTTCCTTTGTTTGTATAGATGATCTTCTTAGCTATCCTCCCCCGAAACATTAAAAGGGAAACAACTCCTGAGACCTGCCTGAGAACTGCGGAAAAGCAGAGACATCGACCACAAAAGTGTGTCAGAGCGTCGCTTAAGAAAGGGACGAGAAATCAGTTTGACTGCGGAAGTGCTGTTGCTCACTGCCTCAGCCCCCCCCCCCACCCTCTTCATCTCATAGCAGACAGATCAGGGTAATATAGGAAGTGCTGTTGCTCCATCACTCAGCACACACCCATTCTCTTCTATCTCACAGCAGCCAGATCAGTAGTGTAATATAGGAAGTGCTTTTGTTCCATCACTTCAGCCACACCCCTTTCTCTTCTATCTCACAGCAGACAAATCAGTGTAATATAGGAAGTGCTGTTGCTCCATCACCTCAGCCATCCCCCCCCCCCACCCTCTTCCACTCATAGCAGACAGATCAGGGTAATAAGAAGTGCTGTTGCTCCATCACTCAGCTACACACCCATTCTTTTCTATCTCACAGCAGACAGCTCAGTGTAATATAGGAAGTGCTGTTGCTCCATCGCCTCAGCTACACTCCCACCCTCTTTCATCTCACAGCAGACAGCTCAGTGTAATATAGGAAGTGCTGTTGCTCCATCGCCTAAGCCACGCCCCACCCTCTTCCATCTCACAGCAGACAGATCAGTCTGATATAGTAGGTTCTGCTGCTCCCTTTGCTCAGCCCTCCTCACTTCTGAGTTTCTCCTCTCTGTAAATAAATGATAATGAAAAAGATAACTTGTGATATCTCTCTCTCTCTCTCGCAGGTTCTGTAAATCAGTATAACACAGGAGAGAGGAGAAAGGAACTTGCGCAGTATCCACTGATATAGTAGCTATACAGTGTTAATGGTGATAAGGGAAGCAGAGCAGGATTGTGCATGTGAGATGCAAACAGATAGAAGGTAACATGTGGCCAATGCTATAGAATGTCCTACTCTTAAATGTACACATGTAGCACTGGTCAACGTGACCTAAGGGTCGTTAACCTTTTTAATTAACTCACATAAGGGATTTTCCCCTGTATTACCCATACCGATTGAGGTATCCCATCTGTTATCTGAGTTAAGCCAATCATGTTAGTCACAAAGTGTTGGCACGGCTTAATGTTGCAGGATAGGGAAATGTCTCTTTCATGATCTGTTGATATGTCTGTGGTCCTAGTCCTGGAAAAAGAATAATAAAAAGTTACTTATATAGTAAAGAAACATACACTCTACATAAAATGTCAATAAACCTGATCACCAGGTCCTCAAGACAAAATATTATGTGCGTACTCGCTTCCAGTAAATTCCCAATAGAGTAAAGGTGGTTATGCCTTCAGGTTTTCTGTATCTCAAACTTTGGCAACATTCTTATAAACAATTTTTCATTTATTGGTTTCTGCAGGAGAAATATAGCTAAAAATAGCAAAATCAATTATAAGAAAATCAATGTTAAATGTGGAAGTAATATTTCCTCCTGCTGGTTAAGACTGCGATTCCTCTTTTCAGGGATTTGATAACAAGTTCTCGCTGACATCACTAGCTGCAGCTCCATGGTGCGAGTCAATCATCCTCCAAAGCCAGTGTCCTAAAGCTATCAAATATGTCATTTTCTCTCATGAAAGAGGAGAAAAATCTCTTAATCCAATGCAAGATTATGTTGTGGTGGACATCATATATTCTTAAAATAACATTAAATAGCATTAATCCTCCAGAATATTACATCTCCATTAAAATGAATTGTACATTTTTCCACAAACTCAAAATGAGAACAATAGAAATCAACTTTCTCGTTATTATAGTCTTCTTACCAAAGTATATTTTCTTGAAAATTTCTAACAACTTTCCCCAACTGGAAAACCTGTGCTTATTACCCTAACAGGGTTTGTGGATTGGTTGTTAGTAGGTGACTGCTCTGAGTAACAGCTATAACAGTCTGTTGCTGTTACTCAGAACAGAAGGGAGTGCTCAATCTTAATTCCAATGGGTTATTGCACTGCAGGAGGGACCATTCTTGGTACACATGCCTGGACCGTTTCCAAAAAACATAACAAATAATATATTTGTAGCAAACTTTAACTTGCCAGTTTTGTCAACACCGAGAACAGAGGAGTAAGAAGAGCTCCATCCCCTGTGTTGTGGACGAGCTTTGTTATAACAACTCAGCTTTATTTCCCTTGAATACACTAACCCTGCTCAGTAACCACATAAAAAAACAGAGCTGTCCTTCCCTATGTTAGTTCAGACCTTTATTGATCTAATATTGATTACTTGATCTGATGTCTATAATGCAACACTTTCAACTACTTTTCTTGTTTTCTGTGATATGACACTAAGATAAGATACTTTACCAAGTTATTACAAAGTCACGTCTAATTTTAATTCATTAGTATGTTTAATCGTTTTTCAAACCTGGTGAGGGACTCTCAGGGTGTAATTAGAAATGTTTGTGTCTCATTGCTAATTTTTGGCTATGCATAACTGTATGTTGTGGTGTCCGAATATACTGACCACCACAATGCACTTGCACAATGTACAGTTAGCCTTGTATTTAACAGAATTTAGTTCCCTAACCCTACCCACTAGTGTTCATACAAAGTCTAATGCACTTTAAGTGACCTACACATAGTATACACTTTCCTGTGACTGACATGTAGAAGTCTCCGCATTTCTATAGCCCCTGTCAGCATAATGCCACCTTTCTTTTGCTCCCCCACTTAAAATTCACCCATATTTATAGCTTCTGCGACTTCTGATCTTCCCTTTAAAGAGAACCCGTCATGCAAAATAACCCCCCTAAACTAAATATATTTTCATAAACTGCCATTAGAGAGCATTGCCTCTATCCCTTCATTGTCCCTCTACATGCCTGTAAACTTAAGCAATGAGATCCTAAAGCTGTATGCAAATGACCTGTGAAATGTCCAATGAAGCATTAGCATATTCAAGCTGTCCACTCTATTCATGAGTGGGAGGCACAGCCACACCCCCAGTGCATGACTGACAGCCTGTATAATGATGTGAGGCTGTATAATGATGTGCTTCCTGGTGCTGGTGGCCACGCCCCCTGCAGCCTGTGTGTGGAGAGATACAGCAGCTCCAGGCAGCCATGTTACAGCAGAACATGTCAGACTCATGTGTAGCTGATGTCTGTGTCTCTCACCTGTATACCAGGAGGATGCAGCATGTCAGAAGATGCAGCACACATATAGCATCTTTACTATACATTACAGACAGACATGAGCAGGGGGAGGAGAGGGGAGGGGTAACAGGAGTGACATCACTGCCTCTGACCATGTGATCAGCCTCATTTATATGATAAAGAATAGATGATTTTACAATGATTAATGTATGAAATAACTAGATAAAGGCTGGGATGGGATCCTTGTGAGCTGCTCCAACAGGTAGAGGTGACAGGAATAGTGGCAGAGACCTGATGACAGGTGTCCTTTAAGCCCTCATATCCAATTCCTCCCTCTCTGTAGCCCCCAACCCAATTTCTCTTTTTTTGTACCCAACCTATCTTCATGTTTCCCTTTATGTATCTGTCTCTTGTCCTGTAGCCCCCCAAACACGTAATTCCCATCCAGATGATGCAGATGGAGTTGAAAGCCACAGAGCGGGATGATTCGGCCCCCAACTGCATGGGCCCCATAGGAGCTGCCACAGTGCAGTCCACTTAAATATACAACATTTACAATCTTCGAATGACCTTCTTACTCTACCAGTGAACGTGCCACCTAGATTTGTGAAAGGTCTGCGATGGTAAAGCTAGGCCCATGACTCCTGCACTCACACAATGCAGGCCAATACTGAGCACCAAAGAAAATTGCTTTCAACCGTGTTATTATATTATTTGGAATTAATGAGCTGTGCAGTGTTAACAAGCAATTGGATGTGTTTAACCCAAGTAGCGGCCGGATGACCCAGTAAGCCTTGTTTTTCCAGGGTTAATTTTCAATCGGTGTACGAACAAAAGCTAATTAAGCAGTCTCCCTCTACCTGTAGCAGAAGTCACTTTGCAGAGTTCACATCCCCGGCTATCGACATCTCTGTCTGGATGTCTCGTTACACAGAATCAATCGACTTACAACATCCCCAAGCTATATTGAATATGATAATTACATTTGTTGATCAGAAATGCCGGCCGCCGGATATGGATCACTACTGGAAATCCGAGTATGCCGTTATTATTATGGGCTCTGAGGATGAGGAATGATACATTAGATGAGGGATGCTAACCTCTTAGTGGGTTGCAAGAAGTAATAAATCACCTTCATAAATAAAGTAAGGGAAGGACAAAGTTTAAGGTTGGCTCAGATTGACCTAATGCAGGTAAACTGGTGACCAAACATGGTGGGACAATTACTCTATGGGATGAACAAGACATCATGTATATGTTGTATGTTGGATATAAGTGTACAAAGGTTTCCATTCTTATTGTTGGCAGGTTTGTATAGGTACTCTTGACTTCCATTGTTGGTCTTCTCTTACCGCTCATCGTGATCATCAAATCAGGTTCTAGCTATTGGCTGTCACAGATACTTCAATCCCATTCTTCTGAGTGGGGGTGATGTAAGTGTAAGTGCTCAATTGTGTGACTGCTACCCATCAAACATTAAGTCATTGAATGAAGGTCGGTCATCAGCAGTTGTTTTTAAAGGACATATAAGTAAAAATCACTTCAAGAAGTGAAACCAACTGGATTATAGGGTAGGGGGAAAGGAGCGTCTTGTCATGGCAGATAGAGGCTGTGTATCTACCATAATTTACTGTACCTGAGGTCCCGCCTGACCTAAAAAAACAATTCTGTAAACTATGTTTCAATGAATTGCTGAATAACACAAAGCTAAAACCCAAAGAACAAACAGTACCATATAACGGTGCCACAATAGCCAATGTGAATTTTAAAAAAAACCTGGTATAACTTTTCTCTACATCCTTATTAGATATTTGGCCTGGTTTCTCACTTATTTCACTAACAAAACACTTCCTGTTTTCACCACCTACTTGAAAAGCTGGAGGATCAACATATCATGTTCCTCTTCAGCAATGGGTCCCATAGTAACCATATGATCTGTTTATACTATACACACACCATTAGCCAGTGGTTTCAAATTTCTATTTTAGCATCTTTTATTAGGGTTCATGTGAATATCTGGAATATTCCAAAGAATTACCATTTCTGTCCATTGATTCTCCAAGCTCCATCAATGGTTTCTCCAGTAACATCCCTATAGCGTTCTCCTAATGTAAGCTGTAACCTATTATGTAGCATCACACAGCTTAGGTTATGTGGCAACCTCTAATTTTACCAAATCAGGCAAAAAATGTTAATTTCAGTACGTTAGACAGGTGTTAGAGATCTAATCTTCTGCTTGTGACACATGAGGTGTCATTATCGGTAAAAATCAAATGTATCTTGCACGACGTGTGACAGATGCGTGCACCTGGGGGTGAGGAACTTCTGAACACCTCATTTTCCCGCATTAGATCTGTGTTCTATTCCTACAAATGAGCTGTTACAGTCATTTTCAGAATTGGTAACGTTTTTTTGAGCAAATGTGTGAAATGTGTATAATTTCCGAGTTTAGATGTAGATAAACTTAGCAAGAAAACAAACACAAAGATGTAGAAGAACAGAGGAAGATTCTTTCTATCTATCTATCTATCTATCTATCTATCTATCTATCTATCTATCTATCATCTATCTATATATCTATCTATTTAGTCATTTAATGAATTAACTTTAACTTTACTTTGATCCCTTCCTAATCCTACAAATGCATAAAGTTGTAAAATGTAGTTGACCTGCGGCAATGGATGATATTGTAGTTACCTTCAGTATAGCAGTTATTGTGGTCAGTGGCAATAGCTACTTTGCAATTACCGTATATACCCGAGTATAATCTGACCCAAGTATAAGCCGAGGCCCCTAATTTTAGCACAAAAACCTGGTAAAACCTATATATTTTTTTTACTCGAGTATAAGCCGAGTTTGGGGTTTCAGCACATTTTTTGTGCTGAAAAACTAGGCTTATACTCGAGTACATCCATTTTCTAAAATGACCAAGTATTCAGGTATCCCTCCCCCTTAAAAATGTAAGAAATTATCTGTATATATCCTCTCATGTGAAAGGACTTACTTGAGTAAGTAGACTTACCTATATTTGGTTTAGATATGAGAAAATTGTCCAAAATTCACGGAACCTTTCACAAATTTTTTTGAAGATTCATTTTAGGTCAATTTTGTAGATTTTTTTAACGTCAATGGCATGGGGGTTTCATGTCTAGTTGATTAGTAAAGCGCTAGGGAATTCAATGGCGCTATATAAATAAAGATTATTATTATTATTATTATTAATAATATTATTATTATTATTATTATTATTATTATTATTATTGGGCATCAATTTGCCAGACCGGCAGCTGAACCCAACCATCAGGTCTGCTCAACAATGTCTTTTGACCTTTTGGTATAAAAAAAGGTGAGGACCGTTTTTTATAGTAAAAGGTCAAAATACACTTTTTTATAACACTAAAAGAATTTATGGTCATATTTTGGTGATACATCTAATACAAATAACTTTTTAGATTCAGTAGATGCTGCAGCTCAACATCCGAGATAATATACTGTACTGCATTTCAAGGCACATAGTATCTACCAGGGCTGAGAATACATAGCTTCATAAAAGCCAAAACTAATACAACGAATAAGTGAACAAATAAAAGTAATGACCTAGTAGTATTCTGTGCTATCTAGTAAAAACAGTGCCGTTCCTCGAGAATATTCTAATACCAAGGAATCAATTTTTTACACACGCAAGACTCCAGATCCGTCTGATAGACTTGGCAGATAATTCATTGTTTGTCATCCCACCCTGCAAAGGGTAAACATTAACACCAGAAATGCATTTGCTTCTCCATCTGACAGCTACTCAAATCATATCTTCTGCGTGTAAGGGTTTGTCTAGCAGATTAAATGGCTGCTTGAGGAATAAAGGACTGCTGTGTTCTACATACAAACACATCACTTAGACACAAACAGAGAGTGCTGCTTGACTAACACCCAACATCAATACCAAGGAGAAGGAAACAGCAAGATGGAAAACACACAGCAGATTCCCCACAAAGATTATTACTCGCCCAAACAAATCCGATGCTGGGATATTTTTGTGTGTACTGTATGTGTTTATGAGATATTTATAACCCGTGAAAATACATAAGAACCATTTTTCGAAGGTATTATTTTTCTGAATTTCACAGAGCCATACATGCAGACAGTAGAGGGACCCAGTGTATGAGCAGTACATGGAACTCTATGGGGCTTATTTACTAAGGGTCCACTTTTGTCGCATTTTCCGACATTTTTGGGAGTTGCACCTCTGTGACAGGTATTTAACTGGGGATTCTGTCGCACGTAATCGGATTGTGGCTCAGCTGCACTGGCTTTCATGCAACAGAAATCGAGGGGTGGGCCGTTGAACGATCATGCAGTTACATACACTGGAAAGAAGAAGGTGGACTCTGGCGGACCTGAGCGACGTAGCGACACATGCAGGATATCGGTCGCACGATCTTAGTGAATTGCAGCAGAGTACATTCCGGTAGGAAAATGCACTTTTGGGGAACACGTCAGGACGGGTAAGTAAATGTGCCCCAATATCGCAAGCACTTACATGGAAGGTAGTGGTGGACTCCTTTACCTACTTGGTAAACCTAAAAGAAACATTCATGATGAGAACAATTATATGAAAAAATCATAAAAAAAAGTATTTGGCATCAGAATATTGCCAGCTGTCCATGACAGTCAGTGTCCTGAAAATGGACGGACTAGTAGATACATATGTAAGAAGATAGAAGAGCAGGTCACCTTTTCAAATAGTTACAAAAACAAGACCTTATTGATATCATGACTATAAGAGGAATATGGAGAGGGTGGTATTTAATATGGAATGTGTTCAACATTTTAGCTAGGGTTTCTTTGGTAAATGTCTATATAGACAGAGAAGGATTAGAACCCCTGGGGTTGTACAGAAATCTCCCAGGAAATAATACTCTTTGGTGCTACACGCAAGTGTGTGTAGTTTGTATGGTACATATTGTCTTACCACCTCTGTGCTCAAACTCACATGCGAGTGGTGGTACCTCACATAGGGGCCATGGACTGTATAACCAGTGCATGAGTATGACATAGTTATTTCAGGATCAGATAAGAAAAACATGTTTTGTTACCTTGTAAGGCAGCGCTCTTATATCCAGCATGACTTTCAGAAAGCCTAGTGACATTATGTGGGATTAAAGCCAGACCAATATATCTCACCTGTAGACAACATGGGTTTGTTTCTTCATTAGAGTGTAGGGAAATGGTTTGGCTAAGTGAGAGGTAAAATACTCAAAGGTAGGAACAGTATGGGTATGACACTTTTGGGAACAGGAGACTGGAACAAGTCAGTTTGACCAGAATCCCCTAGTGAAGCCTCATTGGCTATAAGTCTTCACATTCCTGCATGGCGGCCTTAATTGCACAGTCTCCATAAGGAGAGCTCTTACTTTCCAACTGTAGTCAAAAGCCTACAAAAGTTTACATGTTGCAGGGATGTGCTTTTCCTTCTACTAGGTCCTATGACCATCTGACCAGGCAGTCTACTCCCAGGCATTCCTACTGGTCTGGTGGGGGCTATCAGGTACCACCATCCTTTGAGGGGGAACATCTTCACTCTCAATTCTGTCCAGGAGCTAATCTGCGACTGACTTCTGGTCATAGATGGCTTTTGGATGGATGAGCCTTTGAGGCTTATTAGTGGGTATGCTTCCCATGACCGGAGTGAGCACCTGCAGCTTTTTTCAGAACTTCAGGCCTCAACTCGTCACTTTATTACAATTCAGGCACACGTACGAGTCCGCTGTAGCAAACTTTCACACAGACACCTGGTGCGAAGGGTATTGAACAGGTGTTGACCAATGGCTCTACCCAATTCCCATCATGCCACATCTCTTTTTTGGGAAATGTCAGCACCTTTTCTACGCCGAGTTGTCATTAATAAAACCAAAAACTCATTTAATGTATTTCCCTATTTGTGTGATCCAAAGTGTATATTCTTGTATTTCCCTATTTATGCATTGTGCTTTGTGCTTTCATTGATTCAAATCCAAAGACATCTACACCCCCACTCCGCTATCCTCACGGGAAACAAAGATACTACTGCATGTATTAGTCATGTGTATCATGTTGCACTCCAGTCACTGCGTTTGCAGGGTTAGTTTCCAGGTCGCCCAGCTCCCTTTCCTTTCTCATTTCTCGGTTTTGAAACCATGTCAGGTTGTCACAAGTTTCTTCATTGCCTCTGCATTGCCGTGGTACAGTAGATTTATCATTCATAAATATTTTAATGGCAGCCACAGACTCCTTATAAATCATTGATTCCCAGGAGTTGAATGACCTTTGCTGCAAAAGCCTTTATTAAAATTAAAACTCAGGCCATACAAAACCTCACCATCAATAGTTAATAAGCGTGAACCGTGATTCATCCCTCTGGAGACCAGGCCGCAGGTAGCTTTACACTGGTCTAACCAACACCTGGCAATGTGTATGGTGATCTTAGGACTCAACCACTGAGCCCCTGATGCATGATTTTTGTGATGTCCCTTTTGTGGATTCCTGTTGTCAGCAATACAGCAAAGAATGGACTTGTTGTATTTCATGAACTTCAAGACTTTCGGCAAAGGTGGCAGGATGTGGTCATGTCATGTTTCAGTTCACTAAATTCTAGCCCTTACTTCTAACAATTTCTAACTATAGAGATTGCTTGGCTGGGTGCTTTATTTAATACATCTCTTGGCCAGGGGCTATGTCTTAAAGGCATTCAAAAATACCATGTCACACTAATTATAGAAGGAAGGCCTAAGATGAGCCTCCTAGCATTAGCCAATGATTTGGTAATATGTCATTCATGTCCCTCCCTTTCAAAAGTCCTTACTCATGACATGCTTTTTCAGTCATGATTAAAGGGGAATCCCACATAGACAAGTTTCGTATGTA
Organism: Engystomops pustulosus; assembly: GCA_019512145.1. NCBI lineage: Eukaryota > Metazoa > Chordata > Amphibia > Anura > Leptodactylidae > Engystomops > Engystomops pustulosus. The sequence goes on from CM033644.1 coordinate 28,597,177, forward strand.
CTTAGAATAACAAAATAACACATTCTCTACTTCTCTGTTATTACCAAAAATACAGACTTTCACAGATATAATTCCAACCTGTCTCTATCAGTCCAGCTGTACACAATTTCAGTTGCCCCTAGACACGACCCTGTAACTTTTGACTTAGGGTCGGCAGCCATCTTAGGGAATTGTTAAGCTGATTCTCTCTTTTTAGCCTTATGCTATTTTTCCTATAAAATACTTAATATTTTATTAAGCTACACTATCTCACCTCTCTAGGCAAAACACCTAATGGTTAGGGGTAACTATCATTCATACGAAATTTACCGGCCAATGAGTGAACTCTCATTTTGATATATTATAGATACTACTGTTATATGGATTGCCTTTTTGTTAGTTCTAACCCACCCTTCCCCGCTCCCTCCCCTTTTATTTTACTGAAATGTTGTATTACTACAGCAATTTCATGATATGCACATTAGCTAGTATGTAATACTGTTTTCAATGTGTGGGGAAACACCCCCTGTGTCAAGGAGCCTTTCCTCGATCCTTACTCTTATTTTTGTTGCTATAAAATGTTAAAATTTAATAAAAATGATGTAAAAAAAAATACTTAATATTTTAAATAAAATAATTGAAAAACTAAAGCAGTAAACTGAATATGTACATGTAGATTACTACCAGGTGTTATGTTTTTTTTCGAAGTCATTGACTGATCACGTCACTAAAAATGACACTACACGGAGATACCGCTTTGATTCTCTTTACCGGTACGACCCATCATGACATGGCACATTTCCTGAGACGTTCCAGTAGTTGACGCGTTAGCTTGCAGCCGGCTCTACCGACAGTGTATTAACTGCTGCCATGTGTAGTAAAACTTTCTAATAGATGATTTGGTTTGAGGTGGTGCTGAACGCCTGAACTGGAAAATTGAGCAACGGCCAATTGAATTAAATTGAATATAGTGGTTTAGTGTGCAGCGAGGTGAGCAACATGCAGAACGCTACAGAAAGCCTGAGGGCCCCTCGCACGGGCTGAGAGATAAGGAGGAAAAGTGCAGACACTGCATCCTCATCCCGCAGAATGCAAATACCATAATGCTATGTTATTTCACAGGCTGTTGTTAACAAAGCAGGAAATATGTAACCTGGGCTTTGTAAAGAGATCAACTACAACGTGATCTGACAATGCCGAACAGTCACACAAATGACTAGCTTTGTTTCAGTCCTACCCATGGCTTCTTTGTACGTCAACCTGGATTGTCTCCCACCGAGGACAAAATAATGGCACATAATGCATGACTGTGACAGCTGTTTATACTCTAAATTCTAGTAGTTAATATTCTAGTAAAAAACTAGAGTATATCAATTTGAAGGATCCAATGGCATCCTTAAAATAGTTGCGGACCAGGGTTCAATGGAAATACCCTAGGGCCGAGACGAGGCAGCATCGTTACAACAGAACCTCCAGTTTCCATCCGCCTATATCAGAATTGTGCCTGGAGAGTTGCACAACTACTAGTACTACTCCAAGTCGTCAAGGATAATCTTTCTAGGTACGTTTTTCTCTTTTGAGTTCCTTTTTCATCTGACACCCATTTTTCTAGAGTATATCAAGTATGTATACATTTAAAGAGTTGTATACCAACAGAGCCAGTATTAGGTTGGATGGTGGGCCTTTGTGAAATCCTTAGTTTTGGATTAATGAAATCACTGAGACACTTAAATGTGTTGACCACTTTTTCACATAAATTGCCCATGTACCATGAGGGTGCAGCCACACGTTCCGTTTTTCAGATGCAGATTTTGAAACCAAAAGCAGGTGTGGATCATAATGGGTGAGGACCTATTATTAAATAAGTTTCCCACAAATCAAGTTAGGCCCCATCTACAGGCTAGGGATTTACTTGCTGATCAGTGGGGGTCTCAGTAATGAGACCCCCACAGTAATGATCCCCTCAGTAATGAGATCCCCACAGATCACGAAAATGAAGGATCTAATGGGGTCCCAGGTACCTCAGTAGGACCCCTTGTCACTCCTGGAGATTAATGGAGCAGGCAGTCGCACATGACTGTTCTGCTCCATTCATCTCAAAGGAGCTGTGCTCAACAATTTCTGTAGGCGCCATTGAGATGTATGGAGCAGAACAGTCATGCGCATCCGTCTGCTCAGTTACTCTTTAGGATTGACGAGGGGACCGACTGATGTACCTGGGACCCCATCGGAAGAAGTGCTTTAAGAACTGCTAATCCTCCTCCTATTTTACTCCACTCCTGGTTTGGGCATCATCACAGAGAGTCTGTAACACAGAACAAGGAAAGTAATAATGCAGTAATTATGAATCACGTGATGAACATTCAGGAATTATTATGAAGGCAGTAAGGGTTTATCCACACGTGCAGTTTTTCAGATGCCCAAACCAGGAGTGGAGTAAAATAGGAGGAGGATTAGCAGTTCTTAAAGCACTTCTTCCGATGGGGTCCCGGTACATCAGTCGGTCCCTCGTCCAATCCAAAGAGTAACTGAGCAGACGGATGCGCATGACTGTTCTGCTCAAATCTCAATGGGCCTACAGAAATTGTTGAGCACAGGCTCCTTTTGAGATGAATGGAGCAGAACAGTATGTGCGATACTGCATCGCCATTAATTCCAGGAGTGACAAGGGGGTCCTACTGAGGTACCGGGACCCCATAGATCCTTCATTCGTGATCTGTGGGGATCTCCTTACTGAGGGGATCATTCTGTGGGGTCTCATTACTGAGACCCCCACTGATCAGCAAGTAAATCCCAGCCTGGGATGGGCCTACTTGATTTGTGGGAAAACCGTTTAATAATAGGTCCCACCCCATTATGTCCACACCTGCTTTTGGTTTCAAAATCTGCATTGAAAAAACGGAAGGTGGTTGCACCTCATGGTTACATGGGCAAGTGTTAGTGAAAAAGTGGTCAACACATGTAAGTGTCTCAGTGATTTGTCATTAATGACCAAACTAAGATTTACATAATGCCCAACCATCCAACCTAATACTGGTCTGTTGGTACAACTCTTTAATTGTATACATACTGATTATACTCTAGAAAAATGGGTGCTCAAAAGATGAAAAAGGAACTCAAAAGAGAAAAAGCGTACCTAGCAAAGATATCCTTACGACTTGGAGAGTAAGTACTAGTCGTTTGTGCCACTCTCCAGGCACAATTCTGATATAGGCGGATGGAACCTGGAGGTTCTGTTGTGTAACCGATGCTGCCTCGTCTCGGCCCTAGGGTATTTCCATTGAACCCTGGTCGCAACATTTTAAGGATGCCATTGGATCCTTCAATTGAATACTACTAGTTTTTACTAGAATATAACTCTAGAATTTAATATAAACAGCTGTCACAGTCATGCATTATGTGCCATTATTTTTTCCTCGGTGGAGACAATCAGGTTGACGTACAAAAGAAGCCATGGGCAGGACTGAAACAAAGCTAGTCATTTGTGTGGCTTTGGCATTGTCAGATCATTGTGTAGTTGATCTCTTTACAAAGCCCAGGTTACATATTTCCTGCTTTGTAACAACAGCCTGTGAAATAACATAGCATTATGGTATTGCATTCGCGGGAATGAGGATGCAGTGTCTGCACTTTCCTCCTTATCTCTCAGCCCGTGGAGGGGCCCTCAGGCTCTGTAGCGTTCTGCATGTTGCTACTCGCTGCACACTAAACCACTAATTCAATTAATTCATTGGCCGTTGCTCAATTTTCCATAGTTCAGGCGTTCAGCACACCTCAAACCAAATCATCTATTAGAAAGTTTTACTGACAACATGGCACGTTAATAACACTGTCCGGTAGGAGCAGGCTATTATAAGTCTATACGTCTGTAATACTGAGGAACGTCGCAGGAAATGTGCATGTCATGATGGGTCGTACCGGGTAAGGAATCAAAGCGTAGCTCCGGTTTGTTAGTGTCATTGTATTGTGACGTGATACAGTCAATGACTTCAAAAAAAAAAACATTTCCTATGGTATTAATCTACATGTACATATTCAGTTTACTGCTCAGTTTTTCAATTATTTTATTTAAAATATTAAGTATTTTTTACATCATTTTATTAAATTTTAACATTTTATAGCAACACAAAATAAGAGTACAAGGATCAGAGGAGGGCTCCTAAACAGGGGGTGTTCCCACACATTGAAACAGTATACATACAGCTAATGTGCAGATCATAAAATTGCGTTGTAGTAATACAACATTTCAGTAATAAAATAAAAGGGAGGGGAGCGGGGGGAGGGTGGGTTTAGAACTAACAAAAGGCAATCCATATAACAGTAGTATCTATAATATATCAAAATGAGAGTTCACTCATTGGCCGGTAAATTTGTATGAATGTAGTTACCCCTAACCATTAGGTGTTTTGCCTAGAGAGGTGAGATAGTGTAGAATATAAAATATTAAGTTATTTTATAGGAAAAATAGCCAAGGCTAAAAAGAGAGAATCAGTTAACAATTCCCTAAGATGGTGCCGACCCTAAGTTCAAAGTTACGGGTCGGTCTAGGGGCAACTGAAAGTGTTCAGCTGGATGATAGAGACAGGTTGGAATGTAATCTGTGAAAGTCGTATTTTGGTAATAAAGGAAGTAGAGAATGGTGTTATTTGTTATTAAGTACATAGAAACTGTTATGTGGGATTACCCTTTAATATGACTGAAAAGCATGTAGAGTTAAGGAACTTTTGAACGGGAGGGACATGAATGACATATTACCAAATCATGGCTAATGCTAGGAGGCTCATCTAGGCCTTCCTTTATAATAGTGTGAATGGTATTTTGAATGCCTTAAGAACAGCCCCTGGCCAAGAGATGTATTAATAAGACCCAGCCAGCAATCTCTATAGTTAGAATTTGTTAGAAGTAAGGGCTAGAATTAGTGAACTGAAAACGACATGACCACATCCTGCCACCTTTGCCGAAAGTTTGAGTTCATGAAATACAACAAGTCATTCTTTGCTGTATTGCTGAAAACAGGAATCCACAAAAGGGACATCACAAAAACATGCATCAGGGGCTCCGTGGTGAGTCATAGATCACCAACACAAGCCAGGGTGGTTGTAGACCAGTGTAAAGCTAACTGCGGCCTGGTCTCCAGAGGGAATGATCCCGGTTCACGCTTATTAACTATGATGGTTGAGGTTTGTATGGCCTGAGTTTTAATTTAATAAAGGCTTTTGCAGCAAAGGTCATTCAACTCCTGGGAATCAATGATTTATAAGGAGTCTGTGGCTGCCATTAAAATATTTATGAATGATAAAATTATGTACCACGGCAATGCGGAGGCAATGAAGAAACTTGTGACAACCTGACATGGTTTCAAACCGAGAGAAATGAGAAGGAAAGGGAGCTGGGGACTGGAAACTAACCTGCAAACGCAAGGACAGTGATGGAGTGCAACATGATACAACATGACAATACATGCCAGTAGTATCTTTGTTTCTCCGTGAGGATAGCGGAGTGGGGGTGTAGATTTGTCTTGGATTTGAATCATGAAAGCACAAAGCACAATGCATAAAATGGGGAAAACAAGAATATACATTTGGATCACACAAATAGGGAAAATAAGTAAATGAGTTTTTGGTTTATCAATAACAACTCGGCGTAGAAAAGGTGCAGACATTTCCCAAAAAGAGATGTTGGCATGGATGGGGAATTGGGTAGAATGGGTAGAGCCATTGGTCAACACTAGAGATGAGCGAGCAACTAAATGCTGGTGTCGCTGTTATCGAGAATACTTTTCCCGATGCTGAGTGATGTCTCGAACAAACGAGACCCATTGAAGTCAAATGGGAGACTCGAGATTTTTCAAGGGGACCAAAGGTGTCAGCACAGGGAAGCTCGGAACAAACCACCTGGAAACCTCAGAAAATTATGTAAACACCACGGAAATTGAAGGAAACAGAAGGGTGGCAGCATACTGGGAGCTTCTGGGTCGCTAATCGCACATTCATGCATAAATTATGGGCAAACAGCGATGGGACATGACAGATGACGAATGCAGGTTAGAAGCATCATTAAAACATTGCAATAATGACCCTGACACAAGGGGACGGCATGCAGACGGTGAAAAGCAGCCGGCAGCGGCAGGCTAGAGAGTGTCATTGGCGACATACCTCACAATGGACTCAGCTTCAAACCAAGGGTGGAGAGATCCAAAGGGAGGGTGAGCAAGAAGACTCTGAAATGATTTCCTTGTCAACCAAAAGTTGAAGGGTTATATTAGTGATAACACACAGAGCCATGGTGGCGACTTAGTGACCAAGTTCCATACGATTGGTGAAACACCGAAAAAAGAGCAGACACAGCTCGTTTGATAGGGGACGACCATTTTTTTTTTTTTGGGTGGAGGCAGCCATGCAGGACGGATTCCATGATGTAAGGTGACAGTATGGGGAATCCATATTGTTCCATGATGACACTTAGGTCTCCAGCATCGGGCGACAGATTGGCCGGGAGTTCCATTATGTATTGGTGATTGAAACACTGAAAATTCTGGCCGACATAGCTCGTTTGATAGGGGATCTGTGCTGTATATCCTTCGTGCGCCAGCTCTGGGGTTTATCTTGTAGGAGTGATGAAAGTTGCCGCATGGACATTGGTGGTGTTGTGGAGGATCATGGAGGCCGAATGGACAGGAGGAAACAGCAGGGCAGTATGCATGGTGCACTCTTGAGGCTGCCTAATCTTGGGATTGGAGATGGCGGGTCACGACAGGCGAGCTTTCGTCATGTCCAAGCCCCTGTCTCTCGGGGCTCCTGCCCCACCCAAAATGGGATGGGGGCCAGAAGCGTTTACTTGAAAAATATAAGTTTTCAAAGCAGCGCGGTTGTTTGAATATTTCACGGTAGGATAATGGAATAGCAAGTGGTTCCATTCGTTTAATGTTTCGTAAAATGGTGCATAATTAAGAGGACAGTATGGGGAACATATTGCGTGATATGATTGCAACCTTCAGGTCTCCACATGGCGGCGACAGTGGGCCGAGTTCCATTATGTATCTGTGAAACACCCGAAACTTCTGCCGACACAGGCTCGTTATAAAGGGATGATGGTATGGAGGCAGTAAGGTAGGTAGTAGTAGATAAAGTGCTGCAGTTAGTTAAAATATGTTAGTTGGATCTTGTAAGGGAGCTGGGGTCGCTGCCAGGCGAGCTTTCGCCTGTCTCTCGGCTCCTCCCAAACAGCACTTCTAGAACTTTTGTAGAAGATCAGTGTAGTAGTGTATTATAAGTTGGGTTATGGCAGGCGTGAGGGGAATGTAAAAGATGTCGCAAGAGCGCTGTGAGGAAATAATATCGGAAAAGGTAAATGATCAAAGTTTGCCAGCATATTTTCTGCCTCAGAAAAATAATCGATGGATGGCTGTATGTGGCACTCCCAAAAATGTTTAAACAGGGACGGGGTAGGTGGCCCTCAGAAAAAATTAAATCATAGAGTCCTATAAAATAAGCGTGGCCCTGGCAAAAAATAGCAAGTTTCCTCTGCTTTAGTGTTCAAAGAGGAGGGAGAAGGAGAAAGGAAAAGGAGGAGGAGGAGGAAGTGGATAAATATGCAGGTTGAGCTTCTTCACCTGTGGAGATTGGGAATTATGAGAAATCTGGCGTATTCACTTAATACCGCGTCAGCCTGTCAGCGCTGTCAGTCGGGAAGGCGTGTACGCTTATCGCGTGATGATGCCACCAGCTGCACTGAAAAACCGCTCGGAAACAACGAAGCACGGCAGGGCAGGCAAGCACTCCAAGGCGTAAAGGCAAGTTATTGCCCATGGTCAAGCTTTGAAACCACAGTAGTTGTAGGAGCTGTGTTGTGATCTTTTTAGGAACGATGGTTATGCGTCAGCTAGTCTCCTCGCATCTTATAACTTAAAGAAAGCTGGCGGACAGGGTGACAGATTCTTGTGGGGTGGGGGTGACATAAAACCGGCAAAGGCTCTGTAAATTGTACCCCCTGCCACCAGTGCCGGACAAGCTACCTGCTCACCTACTCTCCCTCGCTACTTGACCCCAAGGGCTGTGAGGGACAAACGCGAACTATGAGATTTAACACATGGGCCAGGATGGCACATGTGTCAGTCTGCCGAGTTGCGAGCGCCACCAGGGACGGTCGTTGTCACACTCAACCATGTCTGCTCAGGTTCAGCGGTTGCAGCCACAGATCAGTACTTGCGCGCTGATGCTGTAATAGCTCTGGGCGGTGTTCCTTTATGCCTAGGCTCAGCAGTTTGAGCAACCGCACTGCTGTAGCTTAGCGACGGGCACTGCGTGGCTCGAGATACGCCGACGATGGCGCCATGCAACGGATGGTAATTTGGAGAGGAGGTTGAGAGGAGGGGGGGAGGAGGAGGAGGGCTTCAGTAGGCCTGAGAGACCTGGACGAATGTAGGCACCCCGAAAGTCCTACGGCGTCGGCACAGATGTATGACCGGCACAGGGGTCAAAACTTGGTCCAAGCCTCCACCCAAGTTACCAACATGTGCCAGTAAATATAGTGGCCCTGCCGGCAGCTGGTCAGGGCGCGGATGAATGTTTGTCTGAACAAGTTCTGGTGCAGGGCGGGGACGACATCGGGAAAAGTAGTGGGGATGGGGACCGAATACCGAGGGGCGGCACCACCGCCGCCATTGAGGTTGGCGAAAGGACCTCAGTCTCTACCAGCCTATAGGGAAGGAATCTCCAGGCTAAGTAATATGGAGATGTGGACGTTGAGGGCTTGGTCGTGTGGGGGCTTGCACTTCTTAATTCCTTTTGCGCTCCAGCGTCTGGGGTTTGGAGAGCTGGATGCTGAGCATGGAGACGTTGGGGGCTGGGTGGAGGCCGTGGAGGCCGAAGATTGTGGTTTTCGCATGGGAGGTGTTTAGGCGGGTACTGGGCAGGGGACGACTAGCAGAGGCAGCAGATGGACACAGGGAAAAGATCAGTGGGTGTGACCGGGCCGGAGGTCAGGAGGTGCGTGAACGGGCCTTGGTGCCATGATATGCTTCACCCCCTCGGATTCCTGCATGACAACAAACTTTCACACTGTCTGAGAACCGGTTCCTCATCGTCCGATCACCTCTTACACACTTATTCCAATACGTCAACAATGCCATCATTACCCACAGGACTACGACGGTTTGGAAAACTTGGGCATCGGAAAGAGCTAGCAGCAACCGGACAAGGGTCACGGGAAGGGTCCAGAAAAAGTCCTCAGAGTACGCTGCTTCAAATGCAAAATGTTCATGGGAAGGGGGCACCGGACTGGGGGGAAGGAGGCTGAGTGGAGGAGCTGGAGGGAGGACTAATTTTCGGTGACATGGATGAGGGGACTGGTGAAGAATGAATGGTGGAAAAATGGCTAGAAGCAGTGTCCGCAGATTCCACGACATCACCTGTATTCGCATTTTCTGGCCTCAACAGTGCTCTACCACGAGTCCCAGTAACTGGAGACATGAACCTAGGGAGTGTAGCTCTGCGGCATTCCCCGGCTCCTCATCAGCAGGTGGTTTGTCTCACCCCAGCCCAGGACCACGGCCGATGACCACTGCAGTAGTTGGACGCCCCCGGTCCACACCTCATCTCTACCCTTAGCCCTCGGGTTCAAACATTTTAAAAATTAAAGTGTTGTAAACTGTAAATTTTTTGAATTTTTTTTTATTTGTGTTTTTTTGTGTTTTTTTTTTTTTTTTACACAACGATGAGTATCCTATTGCTATGGCTAGTATAACCACCAATGACAGGCAACACAAACTGGTTGTGCTGTGCCTGATGACTTTGAGTTATTAAAAAAAAAATAAAAGTAAAAAAAAAAATCGCAGACTGTGCCTAATCAATCAAACCATTAATAAATTGTCCCACTTAGGTGTTTGAGTGTTTGTTATTCACAAGAGTCGAATATAAAGTTCGAAATCTCTCTGCCAAATTCCTCACAAATATGCGTACTAGCTACACTACTCGTGCCGCAGGCCAGCCAGCAAATCAAGAAAAAAAAAGTAAATATATAATATATATAATTATTTATTTTTTTTATCTATATATATATAATAAACGCTAGTGTAGGCCTAAGAAAGTCGGTTGGGTTCTGTATGCCTAGTTCTAACAGCACACAAACAACTGGATTTTTAAGTCACTTTAAGGTTTTGAAAAAAAAAACAATCGTCAGGACTGTGCCTAATTCAATCAAACCCCTAATAAATTGTCCCCACTTAGGTGTTTGAGATGGATATGTGTTTCACTAAAAGCTAAATAGAACATTCCCAAAGCTCCCTGCAAAATCCTCACAAGATGGTCTAGCTGCACTACTAGTGCCAGCAAGCCCACCACAAGCAAACAAAAAAAATAAATAACGCTATATAGCCCTAACAAGGCGCCTGTTGGTTCTTTTAGACTCACTCCTGCCTAACAGAACTAATACTAACACACCTAACGATATCCTGCAAGCAGCAGCTCTCTCCTAGCGGCATCAGGACAGAGAATGATGCGAGCAGCGAAGGGCCAAAGGGCGCTAGTTCTATTCCAGGGTCACCTGATCAGGCCAGCAACCATGCTATCGACGTGTCAAGGTTGTGATTGGCTCTGTTTGGCCGCCAAAAATCAAAACGGCGGGAGATGCCATGTTATCGAGGCTGAGCGAAGTATTCGAACGAGCAATGAGCAGTTAAGAGTACGTAAGCTCGAACAAGCATCAAGCTTCGGACGAGTGTGTTCGATCATCTCTAGTCAAACACCTAATTCAATACCCTTCGAGCAACCAGGTGTCTGTGTGAAAGTTGCTACAGCGGACTCGTACGTGTGCCCAATTGTATATAAAGTGACGAGTTGAGGCCTCTGAAGTCTGAAAAAAGCTGCAGGTGCTCACATGGTCATGGGAAGCATACCCACTAATAAGCCTCAAAAGGTCATATCCCCCAAAAGCATCTATGACCAGAAGTCAGTCGCAGATTAGCTCCTGGACAGAATTGAGAGGAAGATGTTCCCCCTCAAAGGATGATGGTACCTGATAGCCCCCACCAGACAGTAGGAATGCATGGGAGTAGACTGGCTGGTCAGATGGTCATAGGACCTAGTAGAAGAAAGAAACACTCCGCAACATGTAACTTGACGCGGCGAATGCACAGTTGACCATGTAAACTTTTTCTTTGACTCCTAACATTGGATGGAGAAAGATATAGAGATTGATTCTCATCTCACGAAAGGGAAGAAACTTAGTAGCAAACACCCTGTTTAACATGGTTGCCTTCTTCAGAAGTGTAGGAAACTGTAGAGATTTACATAGAGCTTACTACTAGTCGGAAAGTAAGTGCTTTCCGGTTGCAGGAATGTGGAGACAGATATAGCCTGATTAGGTCCACTAGTTCTGGATAAAAAGGAATCGTTACAGGGCTCCTGTTCCAAAAAGAAGTGTATACCATCCTTGCATGTGAGTTGATGTGATTACTGAGGTGGAAGACACTAAGATGTACCATACACAAACTACACACCACTGCGTGTAGCAACCAAGAGTATATTCTGGGAATTTCTGTACAACCCCAGGGGTTATAATCCTTCTCTGTCTAATAGACATTTACCAAAGAAACCTAGCTAAAATGTAGGACACATTCCATATTAAAATACCACCCTCTGCCATGTTCCATCTTATTCCTCTTATAGATGATATCAATAAGGTCGTTTTTTGTAACTATTTGAAAAGAGATGACCTGCTGTCTATCTTTTCTTACAGTATGTATCTACTAGTCCGTCCATTTCAGGGACATGACAATGGACAAGCTGGCAATATTCTGATACTTTTTTTTATGGTTTCTCATATACATTTGTCTCATTATGATTTTCTTTCAGGTTTACACAGTAGGTAAAGGAGAGTCCACACTACCTTCCATGTAAGTGCTTGCGATATTGGGGCACATTTACTTACCCGTCTGAACGTGTTCCCCTAAAAAGTGCATTTCCTACCGGATGTTACTCTGCTGCAATTTACTAAGATCGTGCGACCGATATCCTGCATGGTCGCTTCGCCTCAGGTCCGCAGAGTTCCACGTCTTCTTTTCGTTGTATGTAACTGCATGATCGTTCAACGGCCCACCCCTCGATTCTGGTGCATGAAAGCCATGCAGCTGAGCCACAATCCGATTACAGATATCCCAGTAAATACTGTCCCAGCGTGGCAACTCCCAAAATGTCGGAAAAATGAGACGAAAGGGATACCCTTAGTAAATAAGCACATTAGAGTTCCATGTACTGCTTCATACACTGGGTCCCTCTACTGCTGCATGTAGGCTCTCTCAGAAAAATAATACCATCGAAAAAAAATGGTTCTTATGTATTTTCACAGGGTATAAATATCTATAAAACACATACAGTACACACAAAAATATACCAGCATCGGATTTGTTTGGGCGAGTAATAATCGTTGTGGGGATTGCTGTGTTGTTTCCATCTTGCTGTTTCTTCTCCTTGGTATTGATGTTGGGGTGTTAGTAAGCAGCACTCTCTGTTTGTGTCCTAAGTGATGTGTTTGTAGTAGAAACACAGCAGTTTTTTTCCTTTATTCCTCCAAGCAGCCATTTAATCTGCTAGCAAACCCTTACACAAGCAGAAGATATGATTTGAGTAGCTGTCAGATGGAGAGAAGCAAAGCATTTCTGGTTTGTTTAAGTTACCTTTGCAGGGGGGGATGACAAACAATGAATTATCTGCCAGTCTATCAGAGTCTGGAGTGTCTTGCGTGTGTAAAAAAATTGATTCCTTGGTATTAGAATATTCTCGAGGGGACGGCACTGTTTTTACTAGATAGCACGGGAATACTACTAGGTCATACTTTATTTGTTCACTTATTCGTTGTATTAGTTTTGGCTTTTATGAAGCTATGTATTCTCAGCCCTGGTAGATACTATGTGCCTTGAAAATGCAGTACAGTATATATCTCGGATGTTGAGCTGCAGCATTACTGAATCTAAAAAATTATTTGTATTAGATGTATCACCAACAAAATATGACCATAAATTTTTTAGTGTTATAAAAAAAGTTATTTTGACCTTTGACTATAAAAACGGTCCTCACCTTTTTTTATACCCAAAAGGTCAAAAAGACACTGTTGAGCAGACCTGATGGTTGGGTTCAGCTGCCGGTCTGGCAAATTGATGATGCCCAATAAGATAATAATAATAATCTTTATTATACAGCTGCCTATCAATCCCTAGCGCTTTATCTAATAACAATAGACATATGAAACCCCATGCCTGACGTTAAAAAAATCTACACATTAGAAAATGTATATATATATAATATATTATACCTATTACTCGTTGTATACGTCGAGTTTTGCAGACACAAAAATGTTTGCTAAAAACGTCCCTCGGCTTATAAAAAAATAAACTTAAATACTCACCATCCAAATGTCAGTGCGGCTCACCGATATCGGCGCGGTTACCGGTGTTTTTGGTCCCCGATTGCAGCACACCCCGTTTCTTCTTCTCAGCGGCTCCTCTCTGTATGCTTCTTCTGTCATGGACCCGGCCATGTTTTCTTCGTGGCCGCGCACATTACTATGACGTCAACAGCGGCCGCATCATAGTATGCGCCTGCTAGAAGAAAACATGGCCGCATCCATGCCGGAAGAAAGAAGAAAGAAGAGGAGCCGCGGAGAAGAAAGAAGACAGGACGCGCAGACATCGCGGACATTGGGGAGCCGCGCCGACAGCGGGGAGCCCGCGATTGACATCGAGGGTGAGTATTACAGGTTTTATTTTTTAAGCGCTGTGGGGGGCAGGATGGCTGTATATTACTGAGGGCGCTGAATAATACTAGGGGCGGCTGTATAATACTAGGGGCTGCTGTATACTATAGAGGCTTGATGTATACTACTAGGGGCTTGCTGTATAATCCTAGGGGCTGCTGTATACTACTGGGCTGCTGTATACTACTAGGGCTTAGCTGTATACTTACTAGGGCTTGCTGTATGCTACTAGGGCTTGCGTATACTACTAGGGGCTTGCTGTAAATACTTAGGGGCTGCTTAAAGTACTACATGGGGGGCCATGAACGCAGACAAGATATGTAATTACTAGTCTGAGGCTGGAAGGCTGGTGTATATATTGGGGGGCTGTGGCAGGCTGTTATACCGCTTGGGGCTGGCAGGACTGTATAAGCTGGGGTCTGGCGGCTGCATACACGGGGAGTGGCAGGCTGATTTAAAATGGGGGCTGGAGCAGGGCTGTGTATTTACGTACTGGGGGCTGACAGGATGATACTGCTGGGGGTTGGCAGGCTGTATGTACTGCGGGGGCTGGCAGGCTTGATAATACTGGGGGCTGGCAGGCTTGTATACTACTTCACACCCCTAGAGGGGAAGCGGGAAGGCAAAACGCGCGTCGGTGGTGATGCTTTGTGGCGGTTGTCAGATTTACTACATTAACAATTGTGGGCTACCCTACTACACCATGTGGGGTAAACTATGGTTATAGCATCTTGATTTTGTGTTATACTGGTTGTTTGTTTACTTGGATTTTATTGAGCATATAGGCCATTATATGACCACCGCCAAATCTGTTGTGGTTTTTATGTGTTGTGTGTTTTTAACCGTATTTTTTTGATGGCCCCGATTAAAATAAAAGGATGTTGGATTTTGAATTGAGTCACGTAATTTATGATTTATCATCAATTTATTTACGTGGATACTATTACTTCCAAGTTGTATTGCTTTGTTTATTGCTTAGTAGTCGGGACGAGTACATAAGGTACTGGGGATATCTTCGTGGTATTCATTGATACTACTGGGGGCTGGCTAGGCTGTATACTACGGGGGGTTTTGACCAATGCATTACCACTCTGGATTATACTCGAGTCAGTAGTTTTTCCCAGTTTTTGGTGGTAAATTAGGGGTCTACGCTTATACTCTAGCTATGATACGGTGTATATATATATAGATAGAATATAGATATAGATAAATAATCATAGATATATATATGATATACCAAGTTCCAGGGCAGTTAAAAGCAAATCAGTTGCATCAAACATCAAAATTTTTTAAACCAAATATAGGTAAAAGTATGCTCCTCAAGTTAAGTCCTTGAACATGAGAGAATATACAGATACGGGGGGGATACTGAAACTTGGTTCAATCCCTTATGTTTTACTAAAAATAGATGTACCAATATATACTATGAGTGATAAGCCTAGTTCTTTAAGACAAAAAGTGCTGAAAACCAAACTAGGCTTATACTCGAGAAAAAAAAATATAGGTTTTACCAGGTTTTTGTGGTAAAATTAGGAGGCCTCGGCTTATACTTGGTAGGAGTATACTCGAGTATATACGGTAATGCAAAGTAGCCATTGCCACCTGGAACACAATAACCCTGCTATACTGAAAGGTAACGACAAGAGCATACCAGGGCCGCAGGTCAACTAATTTTAAATGTAGGCTGGGTAGAGATGTAGGACAGGGATCAAAAGAAAGTGAAAGTAATCATTAAATGACGAAATAGATAGATAAATGTATAGGAGATGATAGATAGATAGATAGGGAGATAGATAGAGAGACGATAGATAGGAGATAGATAGAAAGATAGAGTAGATAGATAGAGAGAGAGATAGAAGATGATAGATGATAGATAGATCGATAGATAGAAGATAGAATCGTCCTACTGTTCTTCTAACTCTTTGTGTTGTTTTCTGCCTCCGTGTATTACATCTCCCCTCCGGAACTTCTACACATTCACACATTTGTGTCAAAAAACGTTACCAATTCTGACACGCCTCGTAAAGTGCATGGGTAGGACTAGAACCACCGATCTAAGGCGTGGAGGCAATGAGAGGGTTCAGAGAAGTTCTCCACCCAAGGTGCACGGCATCTGTCCACGTAGTGAAGATCCATTGCTTTTACCGATCATGACCCTCATGGTCACAAGCAGAAGAGTGCCTCTAACCCGTTAATGTGCCGTGAAAGTCCCATGTTTGGGCTTGATTGGGTACATTAGAGGTGTCCACATCACCTAAGCGGTGTGATGCTCCATAATACTCGGTTCCAGTCATTACGGGGAGACCGCCTTGTATAGGGATAGGTTATGGCGAAACATGGATGGCGCGCAGGAGAATCAATGGACAGCCCGGTTAATCTGGAATATTCCAGATAGTCAAATGAAACTAATAAAAGAGGGTCTAAAAAGAATTTGAACCCCTGGCTAATGGTGGGGGTATAGTCGTACAGTCATAGGGTTACTTGGGACCCCCATTGCTGCCGAACAGACTTATGTGGATCCTCCCGCTGTTGCAATGGGGGTTTGTGAAAACAGGAAGGGTTTGTTAGTGAAATAAGTGAGCAACAGGCCAATTGAAAAGGAGTAGCGCAAAGTTATATACCCGGTTTTTTTTAAATTCACCTGGCTATTGTGGGGCACGTGAAGGGTGTGTTGTTCTTGGGTTTTTGATTGTGTGACCGCACTATTGAAATGTTAGAATGTTGGGTCGAGGGGACCTAGTACCGTAATTATGGTTCGAAACGCTTCATCGGAGACAAGCGGCTATTTCCCTTTTTTCCCATATGTGGTAGTTCGGTGTGTCACTAATGTCTCAACCAATTATACGCACACGTAATGGAATTTTGATGGGGTAGCAGTAACATGAGCATACAATACCCCCCTCCAGAGCCGTGAGCGATAGTGACAGCAATCGCTAGCACTGATTTTATGGATCCGAGGCGCGGGGGGAAGAGAAGCCCCAGTGGGAAGAGAGTAATACAACTGCAAAAAGAATGGGAAACCTCCTTGTTTACATGTGTGAGATGCTAGAAGAAATAGAAGGGACCACACTGCTATCCTTCTGTGAAACTGTTAATCTTTTATTTCATAATCAAAGTGGAAGCCATAAAACCAGCATGAGAGGGCTCTGATGAATAGGGGGAAGCCACAGTAGGAGATAATGATTCATCCTCCTCCCTCCCCCTCTTTCTGTGTCTGTGTCAGTGATATTGCGAGAAAGATTAGACACTATGGGAAATGCCATGAGCAGTCAGAGAGAGGAAGTTGTGTATATATAGAGGGTAACATGGTGAGAACAGGGAAAGGCTGAAGGGGGCAAAGGCTCAGGTACTAATGTAAACCCTCTATACACAACTTCTCTCTGACTGCTCATGGCATTTCCCAAGTGTCTAATCTTTCTCCAATATCTCTGACACGACACAGAAAGAGGGGGAGGGAGGAGGATGAATCTATCATCCCTATGGGCTTCCCCCTATTCATCAGAGCCCTCTCATGCTGGTTTATGGCTTCCACTTTGATTATGAAATAAAAGATTATTAACAGTTTCACAGAAGGATAGCAGTGTGGTCCCTTCATTCTTCTAGCATCTCACACATGTAAACAAGGAATCACAGAGAGTCTGCACACGCACAAGGAAAGTAATAATGCAGTAGTAATTTGAATCAGTGATGAACATTCAGGAATTATTATAAGGCAGGAAGGGTTTATCCACACGTGCAGTTTTTCAGATGCCCAAACCAGGAGTGGAGTAAAAATAGGAGGAGGATTAGCAGTTCTTAAAGCACTTCTTCCGATGGGGTCCCGGTCAGTCGGTCCCCAGTCCAATCAAAGAGTAAAGAGAGACGGATGCGCATGACTGTTTGCTACCAACATCTCAATGGCGCCACAGAAATTGTTGAGCACAGGCTCCTTTTGAGATGAATGGAGCAGAACAGTCATGTGCGACTGCTGCTCCATTAATCTCCAGGAGGACATAGGGGTCCACTGAGGTACCTGGGACCCAATAGATCCTTCATTTCGTGACTGTGTGGGGTCTCCTTACTGAGGGGGATCATTACTGTGGGGTCTCATTACTGAGACCCCCACTGATCAGCAAGTAAATCCCAGCCTGGGATGGGCCTAACTTGATTTGTGGGAAACCGTTATTTAATAATAGGTCCCCACCCATTATGATCACAACCTGCTTTTGGTTTCAAATCTGCATCTGAAAAAACGGAACGGTGGTTGCACCTCATGGTACATGGGCAAGTTTTGTGGAAAAGTGGTCAACATCTTAAGTGTCTCAGTGTATTTGCATAATGGACCAAAATAAAATGATTTACATAATGCCCCACCATCCAACCTAATACTGGCTTTTGGTATCAACTCTTTAATGTATACATACTTGATATACTCTAGAGAAAAATGGGGCTCAAAAGATAAAAAAGAATCAAGAAAAAAGTACCTGCAAATATCCTGACGTACTGGGAGAGTAGTACTAGTCGTTGTGCAACTCTCCAGGCACAATTCTGATATAGGCGGGGATGGAAACTGTGGAGGTTCTGTGTCTAACGATGCTGCCTCGTCTCGCCCTAGGGTATTCCATTGAACCTGGTCCGCAACATTTAGGATGCCATGGATCCTTCACAATTGATATACTCTAGTTTTTACTAGAATATTAATACTTAGAATTTAGAGTATAAACAGCTGTCACAGTCATGCATTATGTGCCATTATTTGTCCTCGGTGGGAGACAATCCAGGTTGACGTACAAGAAGAAGCCATGGGAGGACTGAAAAAAAGTACGTCATTTGTGTGGACTGTTCGGCATTGTCAGATCAAGTTTGAGTTGATCTCTTTACAAAGCCCAGGTTACATATTCCTGCTTTGTTAACAACAGCCTGTGAAATAACATAGCATTATGGTATTTGCATTCTGCGGGATGAGGATGCAGGGTCTGCACTTTTCCTCTTATCTCTCAGCCCGTGGAGGGGCCCTCAGGCTTTCTGTAGCGTCTGCATGTTGCACACCTCGCTGCACCTAAACCACACTATATTCAATTTAATTCATTGGCCGTGCTCAATTTTCCAGTTCAGGCGTTCAGCACCACCTCAAACCAAATCATCTATATTAGAAAGTTTTACTGACAACATGGCAGCTAGTTAATAACACTGTCGGAGGAGCGGCTATAGAGTCTATACGTCTGTAAATACTGGAAACGTCCGCAGGAAATGTGCATGTCATGATGGGTCGTACCGGGTAAAGAGAATCAAAGCGTAGGCTCGGTGTGTTGTGTTGTCTGTATTGTGAGTGAGTACAAGTCAATGACTTCGAAAAAAAAAAATTTCACCTATGGTAGTAATCTACATGTACATATTCAGTTTACTGCTCAGTTTTTCAATTATTTTATTTAAAATATTAAGTATATTTTTTTACATCAATTTTATTAAATTTTAACATTTTATAGCAACAACAAAAATAAGAGACAAAGATCGAGGAAGGGTCCCTCCTAACAGGGGGGTGTCCCAACATTGAAAAAGTACATACAGCTAATGTAGCAGATCATAAAATTGCTCTTGTAGTAATACAACATTTCAGTAAAATTAAAGGGGAGGGGAGGGGGAAGGTGGGTTTAGAACTAACAAAAGGATCCATATAACAGTAGTATCTATAATATATCAAAATGAGAGTTCACCTCATTGGCCGGTAAATTTGTATGAATGTAGTTACCCCTAACCATTAGGTGTTTGCCTGAGAGGTGAGATAGTGTAGCTATAAAATATATTATTTTATAGGAAAAATAGCACAAGGCTAAAAAGAGAGAATCAGTTAACAATTCCCTAAGATGGCTGCCGACCCTAAGCAAAGTTACGGGGTGGTCTAGGGGCAACTGAAATTGTGTAAGCTGGATGATAGAGACAGGTTGGAATTAATCTGTGAAAGTCTGTATTTTGGTAATAAAGAGAAGTAGAGAATGGTGTATTTTTACTAAGTACATACGAAAATTACTTGTCAGTGACCTCATTGTCATGTTCAAGAAACCAGTCTGAGATGATTCCAGCTTTATGACATGGCGCATTATCCTGCTGAAAGTAGCCATCAGATGTTGGGTACATTGTGGTCATAGAGGGATGGACATGGTCAGCAACAATACTCAGGTAGGCTGTGGCATTGCAACGATGCTCAATTGGTACCAAGGGGCCCAAAGAGTGCCAAGAGGGTACATTGTGGTCATAGAGGGATGGACATGGTCAGCAACAATACTCAGGTAGGCTGTGGCGTTGCAACGATGCTCAATTGGTACCAAGGGGACAAAGAGTGCCAAGAAAATATTCCCCACACCATGACACCACCACCACCAGCCTGAACTGTTGATACAAGGCAGGATGGATCCATGCTTTCATGTTGTTGACGCCACATGGTGAGAACAGGGAAAGGCTGAAGGGGGCAAAGGCTCAGGTACTTTTACATGTAGTAGTTTAAATTTATAAAACATAAAGAGATGGCTTTAAAAGTTGACTTCTTTAAAAACTGCTGTTTCCAGGTGATTTAGGTATAATTCAGGCCTCAAGCACTGCTTACAATGTGTTCTAATGATGTACACTGCTTGACATTAAGAAAAGAATCTAGAAGCGTCTCAGATAGTTTACTCTTTAATTTAAGACTAAGCATCCTCACACTTTCCGCTTGAATGTATCCCCTCAAACTTTTCAGACTCTTCTTCTCAGGCGTCTAACAAATGGCGCTGAACTAAAAGGACTCATATTATAAAGCGATCGTAAATAGACAAAAGAAGAAGGCAAGTTACCGGTGGTAAAATTATTCATGGAAAAACTCATTAAATAATAATCTGTGTTTACCAAATTTATGACCGCTGATGAGATATGTCCACGGCAAAACGTATGAAACATAAAAATAAATTAAACATAAATAATGAGTGAAATAACTATTATGGGAAGAGAAGTGAAGAAAAAGAACGGAAAACTGATTAAAAGTGCAGAAATGAACAATAGAAAAATGCATATTGGACTTTCTGAATTCAATGGCTTCTTATCATAGAACATTAACCGGTCAGTACTGATCTTTACCCAGGAAGGTTTCAGGTTGAGAAGAGGTAGAGATAATGGGGCAAACAATTTAGTCATTCTGTTGGTGTTCTTATTCTTACGTGTTCTTGTTTTTTTTATTGTAAGCAAAGCCGCATTTATACCCCATTAAAGGAAGATTGACCCTTAAAAATGATCATGGTTTTGTAGGTATAATGATATTTGGCTTTAGTTTACAAATGAAACCAAATCTAAAATTATCACCAATAATCACCAATTGTGAATGCGTAAACAACTCCCCACTCCTAAAATCTATTATGGTGTATACCCCCATTCCTGAGAGCCCGTCTTCTATTTCTTATGACCCCCATTGTGTCCCATGCTCATTTACTATAAAACACCTGAGACCGCACTTCCATAGAGTTACAATTTGAGTCCCTGCTACTTTTTAATAAGTACGCCTCATGCCCTTTGCCCTTACTCCTATACATAATGAAATCTCATTGTCCCCACTCAAAATAACTATTACTATTTACTATAAACCATATTCCTCCATTGCTTTACACAATGGTGCACTAAATGCAGTTTGCCTGTGTATAGTGCAGGGGTGACAGATTCAGGATTTCTGGCTCCCGTTCTTCATGAATCTGGTGTAAATGTAAATACCCGGAGCACTAGATTGTAATGATTAGATTGACATCTACCTAGGGTCCTATATAATTTCCTAAACAGGGACTTAATACTTTGTGTGTGCTAAGCTTTAGTACTCCTTAATCACAGCTCTGCTTTACTGTTGCAACAAACACAGCTTTGCATGATTTATGCATGTCCACAGCTCCACTACTACTGCCACAACACCATCATCTTTAGTGTTCCTTCACAATTATTAGGGGCTCAGTGCAATTTTCCGAAATATTTTTTTGTTTTACCAAGGTAGCTGAAAAGCAGCAGGAGCATGGAGCCCAAGAACCTTCACACTTTCAGTTAGCTGCTGCTCCTTTTGGATTATATCAGAAAGAGCAGAATATGCTGATGGGTAGGCTCATGCCCTAGAAACTAGAAGCAGAGAAATAGATTTGCAAGGGTTGCGAGAGCCTGTATTGCAAGAGTCTGTATGAATAGCGGGGAATAGGGCATGTTGGTGACTCAAGCTGATGGCCATGACATGGCAGACCACTAGCATCATGAAAGAATATTTTAAACCCTAAAACTGTAGAGGACACACTGGGGCTTATTTACTAAGGGTCCAGCGGAACGCACTTTTGTCGAATTTTAGAAATTTTCTGGTTTTGCGTGGCTGTGACTGGTATTTAGAAGGGGATTGTGTCTCACGGGATTGGATCACATGTGTTTCATGCGACAGAAATCAAGGGGGTGGCCGTCAGACGATCCAACTGATTCAGACTGAGTGTGGGATTTAAAGGGAACCTACCACCACCAATCTACCTATAAAGGTAGATCGGGTGGTAGGTGGATGTAAGGGACGTGAGGATAGCTCTTTTTAGAGCTAATCCTCACGTCCCCGCTAACTTTAGGTACACTTTATTCCCCTAATATGTAAATTTCGTTATGCGGCTACTGGGGCGTGGAGTAGCCGGCACGAGGCTACACAGCGCGGCTACTCCACGCCCCAGTAGCCACATAACTCTTCTACCCCGGTTGCGTGCGGCTGCCGATCTCCTCGTTCTGCGCGCCCTCGTCCGTCAGATGCGTTTCTGCGCATGCGCAGAACGCCGGCCGACGGCTGAGCAGTCCCAGCTCCGAGGCCGGAGCTACTGCGCATGCGCAGTAGCCGGCTTTGTCGGACGAGGCGCACAGCTACGAGAGTCTGCGCGCCGCACCAACCGGTAGGAGGAGTATGTGGCCTACTGGGGGCGTGGATTAGCCGCGCTGTGTTAGCCTCGTGCCGTTACTCCACGCCCCATAGCCGCATAACGAATTTTACATATTAGGGGAATACAGTGTACCTAAAGTTGGGGGGACGTGGAGGTCTCTCTAAAAAGAGCTATCCTACGTCCCTTACATCCACCTACCACCCGATCTCTACCTTTATAGGTAGATTTTGTGGGTAGGTTCTCTTTAATATTCAATTGTGTTGCAACCAATGCCTCACATGCACCAGGAAGAAGAAGGAGAACTCCGACAGACCTGAGCGGGGAAGCGACACATGCAGGATATCGGGCGCGCGCTCGTTGTGAATCGTGGCACAATACATGTTCGTCGGACATTCCCAGATCAGAGATCGCGACTTGGACAGGTAAGTAAATGTGCCCCATTGTTTTTTTAGCAGATGAACTAGCACTCTCTACAGAGTGTATTACAATGAACACAATTGGGACTTTAACACACACTGTTAACTAGCAGCAGAAAAAATTCTATGTTATATGAAGTTTTTAAAATCTGTTGTATCAATGTTAAATATGTTCACCGTAGAATTTATTACTACTCACATATATTTGTGGGTTAATGGCTGTAAGTTTTGTCAGTAGCTGAATAGTCAGGGAGGCTTCCTTCACTTGGTGAACACTGTACAGTATATTGTGGAGTTGGCTAAATCATAAAACAACTCTAGATGAACTTTGTGGAAGAAAAAGAAAATCATTAAACATCCCACTGATAGCGGAGGACTAATTTAATCCATACAAGTCTTCAGGTCTAGGGAGAGGGTTAAGCCATTGCTGCATAAATCACATTTTTACTGACACCTGAAATCCCAGCAAAAAATATCCAAACCCCTAGGAGATCTCATAGAGACCTTACGAGACTGTGGTGGGAAGGGATGGAAATACGTAAAGCAACTGCAGTTATTACAAGTCTACATTGATGCAATTTTTAAGGTGTATTCATGCACAATTTATTGCAGGAATTTCTAAGGTTGAAAAGCCGTTTCATGTGCTTGGATTTGTGCGAGCTACATTTCAATGAACATATCTGCAGAATGTCATCTACACAAGGCAACTTGGAGGTTGCTGCTTGGGGAGTTTCTGCAGCAGTTTTCCTGAAGGAATTGCCACATGACTTCTGCTGCTTTCACCCATTGCATTTCCCTCATCGCTAATGCAGTTTCTTGCAAAAAGGCCAATTTCACCAGATCCGAGATATTTGTCCTTGGCAGATATTGCATCCTCTGGCACCTTCTAGTAAGGCTTCCTTAACACGATGGGGGAAATTATTAATTCTGGCGCCTGTATCTGAAACCCCAAAAACATTGCGGAAATGAGGGGATATTCATGCCTTCTCCTCCAGGAAACTAACAGAAAAGGCATAATCATGTCCACTAACGTGTATAGTTCCTCAAGCCACCACGGCAATTGAAAAAACTCACGTCAGCCACAAACTCCGGCAGGAATAGGACACACTTTGGCTAGTAAATTTCATGGCTTACAAGTTGTAAAGAATTGTTTGATAGACACAATGATGGTGCTCTATTATAAGGGAAACAACAGGGGTCTATACAGTTTAATGTACCTTCACAGGTCCTCTACTGTTTGTGCCAAGCACTGAGTAAAGTATTAATCACATTTACCGACTGTATACTACAACATAATACATGACCTTGGACTATCAGTTCCATCTTAAAACTCTTCTATGGAGTCCATCTTCTATGGCAACTAAATAATTTCATGTATAAGGCCTTATTAACTGGTCCGGGCAAGCACACTGCAGGGTGGAGAAGGGACAAGAGTGGATGCTCCTCACTCCACTCCTTTAAGAGGCATGGTCTATAACTTCCAGCTCAGCCATGGTGAGAAGTTCTCACTACACCATGGCCGATTGCCATAGACTTCTATAATGGCCTCGTTGCCACAATTTCTGTTTCAGATCATGGCCACAATTACGGCCTTATGATAAAGGCCATAGGCTGCATTCACACGGCCATCGGAGGGACATATGTACAGCCGCAATCTTGATGGCAATGGGTGCACAAATTGATGAGGTGCTGCACCTTACCACTTAGTACACAGGGAAAAGATTGGTCATGTCCTATCTTTCCCGGTGTTACCGCGCCATGCACCATACATTGCTATGGAGAGGTCTAAGGGCCAGGGTTTTGGGTGGCAAAAATGAAGTATAATGTGTACGACGTGCTTGAATTGTTTTTGAAGACATTAATGCGGCAGAAATGACTTGTAGAACAAAGCAGTGAGAAGCAGCTTAGCCCTGCCCCTGAATACATAATGCCATCACAGCAGGGATAATCCCTCCTTGGATGTACTGTACAGACAGCCATAATATGCTTTCCTAAAGCCACTTAGAAGATTTCAATGCATAATCTCTATTAGAGCAACATAACATGTGGTAGGAGGACAGATTTGATGAACCTTAATAAGGCTTGCACATTGAGACTAGAGCATATGTACTGTTCATTTCTGTGTCATGCCGAGGCATGCTGGCTTATGTTATGCTGGAGAGGCTTGCCTTATGGTTGTCACTTATTGTACCTGTTTGCCCTCTAGGGAAAGCTGCAAAAATAGTAGAACACATATTGCAAACAAATAGCACAAGATTTTCTTAGACTGAAGCAGCATTGTGTGCCAAGAAGAGAATCTAAGGAGAAGCTGAGAACAACAAGGAAGAATCAATCCTTCTATCTATCTATCTATCTATCTATCTATCTATTTATGGAAAAGACAGGCAGCACTCCAAGGTTCAAAAGGTGTTGGGCACCTTTTTCAAGCTTTCAGGCTCACGTTTTATTTGAACCTTGGAGTGCTGCCTGCCTTTTCCATTCGTTGACTACAAACCAGGATCAAGCCGAAATCCTTGGAGGCATTGCACCCCTCCTTCTCAGGAGTCACTTTACTGTGCGGACTTGAACTTTTTCCAATCTATCTATCTATCTATCTAAAATTTCAAAAAAATGAGCAGCACTCCAGATGTGTGAAAAACGTGATTCTTTTTTTATTCCATGATGAGTAATAACAGCTGTTATTACTCATCATGGAATAAAAAAAGAATCACGTTTTTCACACATCTGGAGTGCTGCTCATTTTTTTGAAATTTTACTACTAGAGGATCTGAGGCCCGATCCCAGGACGCCTGCACCCGCCTTAAGTTAATTGATAGTGCGCTGTCTTTCTACAAGTATCTATCTATCTATCTATCTATCTATCTATCTATCTATCTATCTATCATCTATCATTTTCACAGTTTAGTAGTTATTCCTTAAAAACAAGGGGCCATTTATGTCTTTTGTTGCGCATAAATTCTGGCGCACAGTTGGCACAGAATTATCACAAGCTATGACCATCTGTGATAAGTTAATTTCCTGCCTCTTATTGATCACTTGAACACAGTTTAGGCGCAATTTTGCCGCATTTTCGGCGCAATGTTAGATTCGGGCACTTACATGTTGCTACAAGCTTCTCTCTGCTTCTCCCACAGCCCAGAATGAAGATAACACTCACAGCAGCACCCAGGTGTGTGACACCCAGCACCCAGTGATCTCCTCAGCAGGGGCTTCTCCTAGAGGGGATCCCAGTGCTGGTCTCCTGCTGCACCCCTGTAATTCTGCATAGTATCCCCCTCAGCCACACTGGTGTCTGAGGACGATACTGTGCAGAATTACACGGGGGACACTTGTCTGTACTATCTGCAAAATTCTGCAAAGTTCTCTTCTCTCTTGCTCTTGCTGTGAGCTCAGCGTTTTGCAGAATGTTTTGTAAATAGAAGGTGATGAACTGTAAATAGAGTCTGCAGGCAGCGTATGTAATGTCTGTACTATTGTGTCTGGGTGAGCTCTGCTGGTGGGGATGAGAATGTTCTGCCCAGGGGCTCAGTGCTTACTTCTCAGTTAACGCCACCTTCGGTATGGAGTGTTTTTTGCACCTGAATGAAAAGTTGCAAGCAATGAATATCATTAGGCGCAACAAAACATCTGGATTGGTAGGATAGATGAGGGAAACCTGGTTATTTTTGCTGCGCGGATAGTTTGGCGTTTAATCGCAAAAATGGCGCAAAAACGGTGCGCAAAAACAACAGAAAAAACGAATGATACATGTGGCCCAAGTTTGGGTGAATGCAAATGGTTTGAATTATGCACTGATTTTTGTCCTTACTTCCTTACAGAAAATCCACTTCTTAATACAGTACCAGTCATGTCAATTTTGCAAACCTCATGTACATTACATGATTTATTTTTTTTCAAAGCAGAAGATAACATGATGGCAGATTTTTTTTTCATCTGTGACGTGTCAATTGTCTGCTGGGGATTTCATTCACATTAAGTGCTCAATTTCTGACATTGAAAATTGGAATGAAAATCCATATGGTGTGGACTCTTCTGGCTGAACTTAAAAGGCTAGTCTCGTCTGGGCATTCACATTTAATGTGCTGTTATTAATTTGCCATATACTTACATTTTTCCAACTGGATGTTATTTAAAAATATATCTATATGGAGATAATGTCCAAAAAAAACATTTGACTGGGGTTACAATAATAAAGTATATGGTTCCGACTTACATACAAACTCAACTTAAGAACAAACCTACAGACCCTATCTTGTATGTAACCCGGGGACTGCATTACATTTGTATTTTTCAGTACACAACATGGATTATTAAACACCCTTAATACTAAATATACATTGTTGCGCAGAAAAAAAGGTTTCGAATTTTGAAGGTGGGGAGTGAAAAATGAAAACACAAAAACAAAAAAGACCCAAATCCTTAAGGTGTTAAATGATGTTTGAGGACCCAATTGCACTCAAGCCATTGGGAACGAGAGGACAGTATATTTTCAAATATCAATCCATCTCCATCTTTATCAGGATAACAGAATAAGTAAACCTGTGAACCTTACTGATCTTCTGTGACCTTCAAGATAATTAAGTATTCTGCCAGGTCACAGTGACATTTTGGAGGAGCCCTCTCTACCCCTCTGCATTGATTTAGATGAATTATTAAAATACTGTACTAATATATGTTCAAGCAGAAAGGAAAAACATTCAGTCTTTCTTATGTGGTTTATTTTATCTAAATACACGATTGGATTAAAACAAGGAGAAGGAACATTTGTCTATAATATCCTACCCCCTTTTGTTTCACCCACACCAGGCTTTGCACGGTAACAACATTACCCATATACTACAGAATCCCGATTCTTCACAATGATTAATGGGATTTTCCCATGAAACAAGTTAGGCCCTAAACACATGATTAGGGGGAGGGGGCGCCATTAGAAAAATTTGCCCCAAGGCCCAGAGGACTCTAGTTACGCCACTGATTGCCCTCATACTGTACCAATGTCCTTCAGACCCTATACTTTCAGTCCAGACAGAAGAAATATAAAAGAAAAAAAAGAAAAAGAGTTTTTTTGTTCAGCTCACCTAAATGTTGCGATGAGTGGATGCACGGACGCCTGGGTTGGGGAACCAGTAAGCAGTCACAGCAGTGAGGAAAGAGTTTTTTGTCCAGCTTCCAATGTAAAGCAAAAAGAAAATAGTTAAAAGTCCACTTTATTTAGAAAAATACCATGATAAAAACATTAAAGGATGCCCATGAGAGACGCGTTTCGGACCAAAGGGTCCTTAGTCGTAGCCTGATATATGGAAAGTGGTGCAGAGTATTTAAGCTCAAATGAAATGGTCACATGGTACAACAATATGGAAAACTTCCGGTACAAAAACACAAAGACATATGTGTATAGAGAAATAATAACACATTAATACATTAATAACGAGAATATATTTGCAGACCACTAATAAAGATACATCAAATCAGTTTTATAATTTAAACCAAATGGGAACCTAGTTTGGAGGGTTAGGATCCAATATGCTTCCCGGGATCGTAGCCGCCTAGTCCAGTCATCTCCCCTACCGGGGCATTGCGTACGCTTTAAGAGAGTGACAGACAGATGGGATACGTCACCATCGTGGATCTCCCGAAAGTGTTTAGTGAGACCAGACAAACCTGATGACAGAGTAAGTCCCTGTTTTTTGGCATCTGTTATATGTTCAGCAATCCTTTTCTTGAGCGGTCTGAATATAATAGTGCAGCCTACATATTGAACTTGCAGGATTAACAAGCCGCTAAATACACTACATGATCGCTGGAACAAATAAGGTCAGTACGTATAGGGAAAGATTTCTTAGTGACCTAACATTAATAAGCAGTCATATAAAAAATTTGTTCAAGCTACCATATACTGTATGCTCTAAGTCTCAGCGGCAGGACATCTCACAACATGTGACCTTTCCAAAAGTCCATGTCTTTGAAAACTAAGTTCAGCAACAATTTCCAGTGACCTTTGATATTCTGCCTAAAACACACAAACACTTCTGATAACTTTTCTAAAATTAGCTTCTTTCCCTTAACAACTACAGAAAGTGATCACTGCAAAAGTGTAAGGGAGACAGTGTAAACCAGATCACAGAGGGGCTAGGGTAACCTCTCGGGTTCATTAGCATAATTTTACAAGTTGATTTTGCAAGGAAGAAGATTTATAACTATAAATGTAAGAAGATTACCACAGTCACGATTCCTGGATCTATGAAGAAGTGCCCCTGGTTTATCATGATGGACTTTGATTTTGATTTCCTTTAAAGAGAACCTGTCAACACATAAAGCTAGTGGCAGGTTCCCATAGAGCAGTGGTGGCGAACCTATGGCACGCGTGCCAGAGAGGGCACGCAGAGCCCTCTCTGCAGGCACGCGTACCATCTCCCCAGTCTCATCAAAGTCGGAGCTCCGGCAGCCACTGCAGCCTGAAGCTGATCGGTTCTGCTCTCACTAATGATGCCTTAGTGAGACAGTAGCAGCCGATCAGTGCCCGCCCCTGCTCCTCTTCAGCCCGGAAAGACAAGTACAGCAGAATGAGGAGTGAGGCTCCACATAAAAGCATGCAGGATCAGAAGAAGATAAGAGGTCAGGAGCAGCTGTGTGTGCTTTTCACATCAGCAGTTCAGTGTTATAGCTGCAAATGCCTTCAGAGGTTCTGTCAGGTGGTTTTGGGTCACTAAACCAACTAAAGATAAGTGTCATTTAATGTCCCAAATCATCCTGTATCACAGCTGTCTGTTGCCACATATATACTGATCTGTGTCTGAAGCGCTCATCACTATGCATCAGGCGGCCAATGAAGCCAGCATAGCTCCACTACAGGCAGCGCATGCACAATGTGGCAGGGTGTTATGCTGCATCACTGGATGCACGATGCATGTGATGAGGCAAGTATGTATGTGGCCACAGACAGCTGTCATACGTGTGATCCCAAATCCACCTGTGCCCACACCTTCCACCAGAAAATAGCGCCAAAAGTACAAAAATACCACTTTTTAGCCATTTTGCAGCATGTAATAAAAAGTGATCAAAAGTCTGTACGGTCCACAAAATGGTAGCATTAAAAACATCAGGTCATCTTGGAAATAATTACACTACACACAGCTCCGTACACTGAAGCATGAAAAAGCACCAAAAATGTCAAAATAATTTTTTTTTTTTTGTGCAGGTGGTTTCATTTTTGTAAATGTATGAAAATATTATAAAACCTTTATAAATTTAGTATCCCCGTGATCGCACCCACCTAAAGAATATATGAGACCTTTCATTTGTGGTGAACAGTGAAAGCTGTAAAATCCAAGCCCACAAGAAAATGGCACAAAAGCGCTTGTTCACCAATTTCACTGCATTATGCAGAAAACAAACCCTCACAAAGCTCTTTACATAGATTTTTGAAAGTGGGGAGTGAAAAATGAAAATGCAAAAACAAAAAAGGGGTTAAGATGGCAATATTTGGTCCATAAGCAGGCTAACTTATTATAGTTCTCCAGTCCCTTCCTCTACTCAGAACCGCTGTCACAGTATGGGGGTAATATTAATCAGTATATGATGGTAATACAGTATTCATCACTACATTAGCTTCTAGTATAGTGTTATTATTGGTAATGTTGGCCTTTCTATATTCTTCTTTATAACCAGAATTTTGCTATTTATGTGGTTGTAATGGTGGCCTCATGAAGTCAAAGTGTTATTTGCCTCTTGTATAGTGGTATTGTGGCGCTATTGGACTAAATTGCTGTGTTTGCACCTTGCAATAGAAACATCGGCTTTTGTTTGCAGTTTGGGCACTCGGTCTCTTAAAGGTTCGCCATCACTGCCATAGAGCATTATTTAATTAAATGCCATTCTTCTATTAGCTAACAATTGTTTCCCTCCCCATGAAGGCATGTTGTGATTTCATGTGATCAGATATATACATTGGCTTTACTGGGTAAAGGAAGTGTTACTGGATAAAGGACCTTAGATTACATCATCCTGGCCACATCACATGAAGTCCTCTCATTGAACGTTCCAGTAAGGCACTGTGTTAAACATTCACCATGTATATGTCTGTAGACTTGGAAATTATGAATATTGGCAGATGGTCCCTAAGTAATAGATCCATACAGCAGCATGTCCTAGCAGTGAGACCTGCCAATCAGGTACAAGGAGGCAGAGCAATGCAAGTATAATTTAATATGCAGGACTCCATTAATATCATGTGAATTGCATATAAGTTTACAAAACTATTTTTTTTAGCATTGCAGCCATACAATGGAACCATTTAGGGATAAAGGCAATGTTCTTTTCTTTTTTTTTTACTTTATTAATTTTCTACCACAAATAACAGTTCTAAGGGCTTATGCTCTTTAATCATAGTTTTTATGAAATATTTATTTTGGGCAGGTTAATTTAAATGGCAGGTTCCCTTTAAGGGCAGACAATCTTCGGATCTAGAAAGTTGTCTATTTTTTTAAACTATTAAAGGTCTTTATCATGTATATATTAACCCTTATACCTTATAAAATATCACGGCCTTGCCTACTCTCGGCTTTGCCTGTTCCATTGCTCTCTATAGACTGTCTGAACACTTATTTTCGTTAAGTTTCCTGTCTTACATTGCTCTGCCTCATGTTGCTGTCAGCAAACCCAATTGTTCTTGCTGCCCTTATTCCTGACTTTGGAGATCACATGTCTATAGCTCGGTGTTCCTTCTTTCACCCCCTTGTCTTCGGTGTGTCAGCCACTCACTATCAGTTTCCAGGTTGTTTCAATCACCCAGAGACTGGAACCAAAGAGGCAATTAGAGACTTCTCTGCCCGAGCCATGATTCATGAGATTCATATATTTTTTTTCCAAAAAAAGTCTAGGTCTGCCCAGACAGCAAGTTCAGCCATTCCCCAAAGATAGAGAACGCTTGGCTGATCGAGTAACCTCTTTGCTATTGTCTTTGCCTATAGCATTCACACAATCTTGTCAATTTCACCCGAGTGACAAATTACATCTGCTTATTTCCAGTCTTGTCTAGGAGGTGATTGCGGAAAGCATTTCGCTTTTTCCTCATGTCCTTAAAATCAAACCGACAACAAGCGAGGAGGTCTCATTTGTCGATTCCTTTCACCATTTGTCCTATTTTAATAGATCTAAGACATTGTAAAATCCTCCCATGGCTTCATTCTGTCATCGGCTCTGCATGGTGATGTGATGGAAGGAAAAAATAGGGAGACATTATCCCTAATGGAGAATGACATGCTGACAGATCAGGCGGCAGATAAATATGTGCATTTATAAAACACACAGGAATTTATATTTAATTTGCCAATCCAGTAAATGTAAACGGATGAGAAGCCCTTTATATTCCGCCTGTCCCATGGTGATGATGGCAATGAATATGAAGTTTTTTTCTCCACGGATCGTTTCACTTACATTTCACATTCCAAAATTCTATTTACTCAAATCAGGGCCTTTCTACAAGAAGGATGTATCCTTTATCTACAGCCTTGACGATAAGTATCTAAGCACAGGGCTCCAACTAAAACACCCAGCAGTCACAAAAGTAAGACTCCTTCGGTCCTCTGTGTGAATCAGTCAAATCTTTGTCAATCCTATAGTAATGAATAGTGTTGAGGAGAGTCGAAGTACAAAGTTCAGCCTCCTGGTGGTGGATCGCGGGACCCTAATGGGTGGTATAATAATAATAATAATAATAATAATTCTTTATTTATATAGCGCACACAGATTACGCAGCGCTGCACAAGCATGTCAAATTGGTCCCTGTCCCCATGGGGCTCACAATCTAAACAACCTAACAGTATGTTTTGGAATGTGGGAGGAAACCGGAGTGCCCGGAGGAAACCCACACAAACACGGAGAGAACATACAAACTCTTTGCAGATGTTGACCTGGGTGGGATTTGAACCCAGGACCCAGTGCTGCAAGGCAGAAGTGCTACTCACTCAGCCACCGTGCCGCCCTATATGGTGGTAGGTTAGCGGTAGTTAGCTAACCTACCGCCATACCACCCATTAGGGTTCTACCACCAGGATGAGGGACTTGCGGCTTCTTGGGGGCTGAGCACACAGCGGGCCCTGTACATAGACTGCACTTTAAACTGGTGCACTTTTCTTCTCTAGGCGACCTCAGCCCACAAGTCCCTCTGATGATTCTGATTGTGATGAAACGCATCAGGGATACGTATGCGGACGGGGGGAAGCACAATGTGACAGGGACAGTCTTGGTACTGCTCTTGTAAGAACGGGAGTTATTGGGGACTTGATAGGCTAAGCACCCCCTGATACCTACCCTATTCCCGCAGATATTGCCACCACAGTGTGTCTGAATCACTGTAAGACTCTTCCGACTGCCAATATCAGACTGTGAGGATAAAGGACAATATTGTATATTTGTTTATGAACTTCATTTCCGCAGGGTATCTGCCAGAACCCTGAATTGGTACAGTATACCCAATTTTACCCCATGTCACTGAATTTTTGTGCAAGTTTTAATGTGAAAGTTTAGATTTTTTAGGCACTATTTACCACTATTGGTGTTTGATCCTTGCTTGTTGGTAGATGTGTTCTAATAGGATGTTCCTCAGGGCTTATTTTATTATAACTCAATGCTGCCATTGGGGAAACATAGACTTATAAAAGTTTTGCACATTAACCTGGGGCACCCAGGCTAGGTCACCCTAGCGCCTCAAGGAGCTGCATTTTTTTAATGTATGCACTTTCTCCCATAGTGCTAGTGGTTCCACCTGTTCCCCGAGTGCATAGAGAAGGGGATGCATAGGACAGATAATCCTATGGGGGGAGTGCATAAATTATAGTGCGAGTCCTGAGGAACATCAACTTCCTATTGGGACAGATCTTCCACCAGTAAACTGATGGTAGATGTACTTTAAAGAGTTAACATGTAGGTGTTAACATTGGGGGTGAGTCAAACTCCAACTTTTAGCTGAGGATAGGGAACCCGAGCAGGCAATGTTTAACACAATGGGGCAGATTTACTTACTTGGTCCTGTCGCGATCCTGCGGTGCGTTGTCCGAAGAGGATTCGGGTCTGCCCGCGATTCACTAAGGTCCTGCGTCCAATTTCCTGCATGTGTTGCTTCCCTGCTGAGATCCGCCGGAGTTCACCTTCTTCTTCCTTGTGCATGGGAGTGCTTGATCTTGCGACACAATTTCGTTTTTAAATCTGATCTCGTGTGCCAAAAACCCAGGGCAATTTGGCGCAAAACGTAAATATTCTGGAAACCCAACAGAATCGCGGTCCGCGGACCCTTAGTAAATGAGCCCCATTGTTCGGGTCCACTTATCACTATTTATGATATACTGTACCTATCTATTAAAATATATGTCTGTCTTTTTACCTTCTAGTTCTCTCCATCCATCCATCCATTTGAATCGATTTCGAATGAATATTTATATATCTCTTTAATAAACTATTCCTGTATTGTTTTCCACATAACATTTTCTGCATTGAAAACCTCCATGCCCTGTACCGGTTTGCCCATTCAGCAGCTCTCCTCTGGAGACCAAGTCCTGCAATCTCTCGCTCTTCTTCTTCATTTCATCTCATGAAAGATTGCATTACCATATCATATGTCTACAATTCTTCACCCTGCTTCACAGATCCTCTGGCACGATGACTGCCAAATAGACAATAAACAAAAAAATCAGCACATCCTCGCATCTAATGCTTCTTCCCTCATTGGCTTCCAACACTTCTGGGTGCTATCAACCTGAAATAAGGTGAACACATTTTTAAATGTATAAGGAGCATGGGGTCCTCTGCAGCTCGCAGGTACAATAATGCCAGTAAAAACAATGAATACTTTTATTACTGCAGTCTTGATGTACTGACAGGGAGCAGATCTGGTTACAAGTGAAAAAGGAAAAGAAATCAGAAAAACATCTATTTCCAAATAACTGATGATCATAGAGGCGAGAGAAATGACTTGTACCTTGGTTATGGCAGTTCATCAGGTTTCTATTGCTCTACTACACTTACACTACAGTATGTATGAATAACTATAGGTCGTACTAATAATGGCTTCTGTCATCAGGGCCGGCGCAAGCACTGGGCGTATCCGGGCAAACATCAGGGGTCAGAGCTGTGGGGGGGCACATAAAGCTGTACATAAGAAATCCATGGTGGTGAGGAGACTGTTTACGATGAATCCATAGGGGAAGAGGGGGCTTTATATAAAATAACTATGAAGGGGATGTTTACGTCTAATAAACTAGGGAATTTTTAATGCCTGCACATGAATCCACTGCAAAGGGGCCTACTGAGACTCTGTCTCCCAGGGGCCTAATGAAAACTGGAGCCAGCCCTGGCTGTCATTTATTATGTATATAAAAAGAGACAACATAACCCTGCCACTAAAACGAGTTGTCTACTATCACTCTTTTAATCATTTTTAATTACCTTTTCATATTCATCAACCTGCAACTTTACTTTTACCTTTATAGCCTGCATTAATTTTTTCCCTTCTATGGGTGGGTAGTTATTGGGGCTTTTTTGCCAGGACATTGTATAAAAAAGTCGCCGGCAGCAGCGACTTCACTGGCACATAAGTGGTGGAAAGGGGAAAATAATCGCAAGTGCTAGCAGTAAGGTAACAGTAAGGTAGCAATAAGGTAGCATTTGTGATTATTTCACAGCTTGTATGCTCAATCCTCCATAAATACCCCCCATAGAAAGGAAATACTGTAGATGTGCTTATTTGTACGCCAGGTTGGAGCCTCTTGATGTAATCGGCTGAGCCTTATGGCCTTATTGATTTACTTTTATGTTTTGTTTATTTGCATATGTATCCAAAAAGAAGTATTGTCTCTTATCTTCCAGGTCCATTGGAGCAGTGGAACCTAATGTGGACCAGGCCTTCTAGTAGAGGATATTGTAGCTTTAACAGATGTAACAACTAAGCCTTTTGGCCTAAAAGCATGATTAATGTAATATTATAGTGCGTCTGAAAGGGGCCAAATACTATTTTAGATGACAGGGAAAGCCTATATTCAAACTCCTGTAGGGTACCATAAAATGAAAGGGTATAGGAGTATCTCATCGGGTGAGAGGATGTCATAGGAAACTGACAAAAGATAAGTTCTCATTCAGGCCATTTGGTTCCACCATATTTAAGGTGTAAATCCACCTGGCCTCCTTTTGTTGAATCAGCCTATCTGTATTCCATTAAAGTGTATAATAAAAACTTCAGAGAATTACAATATGGTGATGCTGCATAACTCAGATATGATAAGGGTTGAAGGACATAAACATTTCCCATTGAGAGCATTTACTAGACTGGAAAAGAAGCGAGAACATTTCCTGTTGTCTATTGTAATTTGTTCACTGACAATTGGGGGAAAGAGAGTATTTGCAAATAGTATAAAATATAACCTTTATTAGGTATCGATTAAAATAAATAAATAGGAGAATGTGATACATTGAACCCCACTAACTCGTGTTCTAAAAAGTTGTCCGACCTAAGGTTCAGCACAGTTTCAGCCGAAAACCACTGACGTCGGGGTATTGACAAACATGCAGAGGTCTGTAGTTTAATATGTAGAAAATAGAGCTCACTGTTTAACGAATGAGGGGCACACAATCATTGCATGCACACACCACTGTCCTCTGATTATCTGGGAAACTCTATTCCTAACTATCCTCCTTAAGATAATAAGATAAATACTGATGAGGACCGAACCAATCTCAGAAAACAGCATAGTTTGCTACAACCTGAGATGGTAAAATAGTGTGGAAAAAACAATGTAGGAAAAAAAGAGAACAAAGTGAAGCTCACCTGGACAGTTCAAATCCAAACCAATTCCGGTGCATGTGGATAGTTCTGAGGTAGAAGAACCAAACTGAAGAAACATAGGATCCCAGCACACACGAATGAAAGGTCGTTTGTGCTTTGGGTATGCACCGTGTTTTATACTACCTAATAAAGAAGAAGTTTATTTCCAACTGGCCACCCTCCATTTTCATTTGTGAGTGCCGGGATCCTCTGCTACATGCTAATAATTAGGTAGATAGAGGAAAGCTGTCTAGCAGAGAAGGATTCTGAACTAGATACCACCGATAACTAGCTTGCAGCAGATATAAACTAAACTCTATCTACAGCTAGCTCTCCTAAAGATAAAGTGATCCGACGCGTTTCCTGATACCATTCATCAGGGATCTACAGAGTTTTTGAGTTACTGTCAACACGTATAGATACTAGCACACATTCAAACTGTGTGTCCCTGCATTGGTGTTCGTGGCAGCGACCGCAGGGAGACGCTGAATATTTAACCATATAGCCCCACCTTCCTGTGATGACACAAAGTGGTTTGTGACCAATGTGTGGAGCTGGATTAACCAAGCCTCCCATAAAGGTCACGCCCCTATGCATCAGAGTAGTACAAGCCAATGGAAGGACCGGAAGCATAGGACCCACCTCCTGTCATGTCATCGTGAGTCAGGGACGCGTTACAATGGACCGCCCCAACTCCCCAAATGCCATGGCTATTGGACAGCGTCAGAGCATTACAAGATGCAAAGCAATAACAACAAACAACTTCCACATGAAGTATGCAGGAGGTAGGGGGTACAATTGATAACAGGAGGGGGATGAGGCCGGTGTTCGTCACTAAACAGCGGCAGCCGGGTCTGAGATTCAGCAAATCCAAATAGATACCTAAGATGAATAAAATGAATTATTTTAAATGATATGATACAGAATATTAGATCACAGCAAGGCAACAATGTCTGTATTATATGCATGGAATAATGCCTAGCCACATGCATAGTTTAGACATAAAGGAAGAAAATATCGGGTACAAGGGGGAGAAAATGAAAAAGAAAAAATAATTTGTTGATGAAAATACAAATACAGGTAAAGATACAGGGTATAGCAACAGGGAAAGCCTATATTCAAACTCCTGTAGG
The DNA here is from genome assembly GCA_019512145.1 of Engystomops pustulosus. Lineage (NCBI taxonomy): Eukaryota > Metazoa > Chordata > Amphibia > Anura > Leptodactylidae > Engystomops > Engystomops pustulosus. The sequence continues at coordinate 28,635,146 of CM033644.1, forward strand.
GTACCATAAAATGAAAGGGTATAGGAGTATCTCATCGGGTGAGAGGATGTCATAGGAAACTGACAAAAGATAAGCTCTCATTCAGGCCATTTGGTTCCACCATATTTAAGGTGTAAATCCACCTGGCCTCCTTTTGTTGAATCAGCCTATCTGTATTCCATTAAAGTGTATAATAAAAACTTCAGAGAATTATAATATGGTGATGCTGCATAACTCTGATATGATAAGGGTTGAAGGATCAACATTTCCCATTGAGAGCATTTACTAGACTGAAAAAGAAGCGAGAACATTTCCTGTTGTCTATTGTAATTTGCTCAGCCATTCTTACTGCAATGTTTTCCTTCCATATATCATTTTCTCTTACATCCCAGCACTAGAGATATTCTGGATCAGCAGAGCGTTCAGCGTTCCTCCCCCTTATGAATTGGTTTTCCGCAGAAGTATTTATTCCACCTGATACAGTGTATCTGAGAATGAGTTCCCTCTCATTGATCATCCCCCGATTCTCGTTAGATCCTTGGAAGTCCAATCCACCCAGATCATACTGGTCTCTCATGAGTGTGACATCTTAAGGTTCGTTTTCATTCCCAGCCAACGTTGCAAAATCCTCTGTTCCTCTGAAATTCAGTACAAATCTTAGTTCTTCCTTTACTGCAAAGAATAGAAGGTCGTTTGGGTTAATGTAACAACCCATCTATCTAAAAGCCACAGTTCACACCCATATTGCTGCGGGTGAAGATTTTTCACATCTCTAAATAAATAACCACCTCTTTTTTTTTGGCTTAGCAAAGCAATTATTTTTACAGTTAAACAGTGACAAGCCGGCTGTAGATGGTAGCGGTACGGAAAAGTCGGCTTCAAAAGAGTACATGATGCAATTACATAAACTGGTCCAAAAAGCTATCCAACATGTTTCAGCAATTATTCTTATACACTGCACAGTTTATTGATTTCACCCTTGGATTTTCTTCTTCCTCTAAATGCCTTAGGTCGGGAAATTGTGGAGGTATTTCTTGCCTTAACCCCTTCTCACATATTTAGCTTATGTCCTGTTAAGTTGTACATACAATTGTGACAACAATGTTTCCATAAAAATACATGTTGGGTTGTCAAAGTACAAATTTGTATCAAGTGACTCCCTGTCTATTTACATTGTGGTCTGGGGTCTATAATGAAGGGTCTATAATAAAAAAAATCTGTACCATACCCCAAACTATGATTTATCATTTATAATACTGGTGAAAGGCTGTCGGGGCACCTCCCTGTGAACTTTATATTCTTCCAGGTGCCAGTGTCAATAGAAGAGAGTGGAAACAGAAAGGCCAGAGATAGCAGAGTAACTTTTCTTCGTGTCTCTAGTCCACACTGGGTTTTATTTAGTATAATTGGAATCCCCCATTAAATAGATACCAGAAGATCCACTGAGCTTGAGGGGTTGAGGAAGTGGACCTAAGTCAATGTCAAATTGTATTTTGAGTTACTGGGGCACATTTACTTACCCGCCCTGTCGCGATCCCCGCTGTGCGTTGTCCGACGAGGATTCGGGTCTGCCGTGATTCACTAAGATCGTGCATCCAATTTCCTGCATGTGTCGCTTCCCCCGCTGAGGTCCGCCAGAGTTCACCTTCCTCTTCCCGGTGCATGTGAGTGCTGCTCTTGCAACTCAATTTGCTTCTTAAAGTCCGCGGTTTGTCCAAATCAGTCGGGTTGTCCGATGTCCACGTCCCCCGATTTGTGTCGCATGCAATCTGGCGCCGATGCAACACAAATCCGATCGCGTGCGCCAAAAGTCCATGGCAATTCAGCGCAAAATGGAAAAAATCACGAAACCCAACAAAAATGTGGCGTTCGGACCCTTAGTAAATGTGCCCTTTGGGTTTTTGGACAGTGTTCTTTGGGTTTTGCTCATCCTTCTTCTTCCTCCAAACACTATAAATGGAGTGTATATAAAAGATTTGACCCTATGACAATCTCCTATGCCTCCTCTGGACCTTGTGTCTTGCATGATTTTATGCCATGATGGAGTATCTTAACTAACTGTAATGTTTGAGATTGTGATCCCAGCTCACTACAGATAATTCACCAGTTCCTTCCATGTAGTTTTGGGCTCTTTGAATCATAATCCTCTCTCGAGGTGAGATCTTTGTTTGTAGCACTAGACCAAAAAGATAGACAATCATCTTGTGTTTCTTCCATTTTCTAATAATTGTGCTGCAGTCCATCCAAGCCATGTGCAGGCCTACAATATTGTTCCAGATGTCCTTACGGAGCTCTTTGGTCTTGCCCATGGTTGAGAGGTTAGAGTGTGATTATTCAGTGTGTAGGCAGGTGTCTTTTATACAAGTAACAAGCTTAAACATGTGTAATTTATACAGGTAATGAGTGAAGAGTAGGGGGAGCTTCTTAAAGAAAAACTAAGGGCCCAGTCATACTTACGCAATCAGTTTTTAGGTGGTTTAAGGTGCAGTTTTGTTAATTTATCAGGAAAAAGACATGAACAGAACAGGTGAATTTTATTTTGAAGGGGAAACCTGCTCGATAAATGTAGTTTACTTGTTCAACAAATCTCTTTCCCTTGTTAAATTAACAAAATCACACCTAAAACCACCTCAAAGCTGATTGCAATCCAGTTTTAACTGCAATGTGTGAATGCACCTTGACAGGTCTGGGAGAGGCAAATTGTAGCTGATGAATGGGTGATCAAATACTTATTTCATGCAATAAAATGTCATTATTTATTTATTTAAAAAACATGCCATGTGAAATTCTGTAGTTAATTGTTCCCTATCATAAATAATTACAGACTTCTCCATTCTTTATAGGTGAGGAAATTAGCAAAATTGGCAGTTTATTGAATACATATTTTCTCCACTAATAATAATTATAGTAATAACCTTTATTTATATAGCGCCACCATATTCTGTGGCACTTTACAAATCATAGGGGACATATACAAATAGAATATTACATTACAGAGTACAAATAGTCATATGGAACAATAGGAGTGAGGGCCCTGGTCACAAGAGATTACGGTCTATGAGGATAAGGGGGTGACACAAGAGCTTACAGTCTATGAGGATGAGGGGGAACACAAGAGCTTACAGTCTATGAGGATGAGGGGGTGACACAAGAGCTTACAGTCTATGAGGATGATGGGGGACACAAGAGCTTACAGTCTATGAGGATGAGGGGGTGACACAAGAGTTTATGGTCTATGAGGATAAGGGGGTGATATAAGAGGTATAAGAGTTTGTATAATGGTCCAACCATTCAACAGTATAAAATAATTGAATACATACAAATTATGCTGCTTGAACTAGCCATCAGTTGCCATCTTATATACAAAGTTCAATGTGAAAGTGACCGAAAGAAGCCTGGAGCTCGGTATATATCTGCTGTTTGCCAGATAACCGACAGGAGGAGCACACAGGATGGATTAGTAAAGAGAGAGTTGACATTTCATGCATTAAGCGAGTGTAATAGGCCTGTCTAAAGAGATGGGTTTTAAGAGCACGTTTGAAATTTTGGAGGTTGGGTATAAGGCCCATAGTCTGGGAAAGGCATTTCAGAGAATTGGTGCAGCTTGAGAGAAGTTCTGGAGACGTGCATGAGAGGCTCGATAATATCACTGGCAGATTGAAGGGAAAGGGTTGTGTAATAGACTGAGATGACATGATAGAGATGAGAGAAGAGAGATCGGGAGGTGCAGCATTATACAGGGCTTTGTGGATTAGGGGTATTATTTTAAACTAAATACGGAAGGAGACAGGCAACCAGTGCAGTCATTGGCACAAACTGGAGGAATTGGTGTAGCATTTGGTCTGTAAGACAAGCCCGGCTGCTGCATTTAGAATAGATTCTAGAGAAGAGCAGTGGAAGAGCAATAAGTAGGGAACTACAGTAGTCTAGTCGAGAGTAAATCTGATTAACAATTAGCATTTTAGAGGTTTATATTCAGAAAAAGTCAGAAATGGGCAGATTCTGGAGATGCATGCAGCAAGACCGAGCAAGAGATTGAATATATGGTGCAAAGGAGAGATCGGAGTCCAGCACAATCCCAGGGCAGCCTGCTGCCCCGGTGCTATAGTGACAGGATGAGACCTCTTCAAATATACTGGGTATTATGCAGCAGACATCCACCAAAAACACTAGCTCACTGATTTTAACCTGTATAATGCCGCCGGCAAAACCCTTGGTGGTATATAAATCCCTGACAACGTGTGGGCACAGCCATTTTGGAGGCATTGTCACTCCCCATGATATCATTGAGGAGTGATGAATTATTACAAGTTATATCCATCTGTGATTAATTTAGTTCATACCTCTTATAAATCACTTGTGAGTGTCAGGATGATTGTATGACTGCACTTTATGCGCAAAGTACGCACCAAGATTTGGGCACTTACATGTGATCCTCCTACAAGCACACCCCAGCATAAAAATAACACTCACAGCACAGCCCAGGTGTGTGACAAGCTTAACCCAGATATCTCCTCAGCAGTGGCTTCTATCATCTCCTAGCGGGGATCCTCCAGTGTTGCCCCCCTGTAATCCTGGCCAGCATTCCTCCTCAGACAATGCTACATGGGGACACTTCTCTGTACTGTCTTTCCCCTACACACTAGTTTTCTCTCCTGATCAAAGCTGTTGCTTTTGCAGATAATTTATAAACAGAAGCACATGAAATGAAAATGAAAAAGTTGCTAATGATAAATCATTAGTAGGCAGCAGAACATCTGGACTGATAGGATAAATGAGGAAAACAGATATTTTTGATGCACGGCTAGTTTGGTGTTTAGTTGCAAAACTTGGGCAATAACACTGCAACAATATGAAAAGGTGCAAAAACAACAAGTTATACATCTGGCACTAAAAGTGCAAATCCCCCCTATCCCTAGAACTGATAAAAAATAACCAAACAATTTCATAAACATGTTAGGTATTGACGTGTGTCATAAGCCCCAATTAGAGATGAGCGAGTATACTCGAAATGGCTCGTTGCTCGGACGAGTATTCCCCCTGCTCGAGCATTAAATTAAAAAAACACAGTGAAGAACAATGAAGAATAGAATAAAAACAGTGAACACAGAATCATTTAAGTGAAAAACACAGTGAAAAACACAGTGAAGAATAGATTACAGATGTTCGGCACATCTGCTTACTTGTCGGAAGATACGCGCGGAACGGTGCAAACAAAATAGTATGTGAAGAACACTATATATATGTGTGAAGAACACATTGAAGAACACGGTGAGCAGGACAGAGACATCAGGGAGCAGGACAGAGACATCGGGGAGCAGCACAGAGACATCGGGGAGCAGCACAGAGACATCGGGGAGCAGCACAGAGGCATCGGGGAGCAGCGCATAGGCATTGGGGAGCAGCGCAGAGGCATCGGGGAGCAGCGTAGAGGCATCGGGGAGCAGCGCAGAGGCAAAGGGGAGCAGCGCATAGGCATCGGGGAGCAGCGCAGAGGCATCGGGGAGCAGCGCATAGGCATCGGGGAGCAGCGCAGAGGCATCGGGGAGCAGCGCAGAGGCAAAGGGGAGCAGCGCAAAGGCAAAGGGGAGCAGCGCAGAGGCATCGGGGAGCAGCGCAGAGGCATCGGGGAGCAGCGCAGAGGCATCGGGGAGCAGCGCAGAGGCAAAGGGGAGCAGCGCAGAGGCATCGGGGAGCAGCGCAGAGGCATCGGGGAGCAGCGCAGAGGCATCGGGGAGCAGCGCAGAGGCATCGAGGAGCAGCGTAGAGGCAAAGGGGAGCAGCGTAGAGGCAAAGGGGAGCAGCGTAGAGGCATCGGGGAGCAGCGCAGAGAGATCGGGGAGACTTCAGTGGAAGAAGAGGAGCGGATCCCGGGACAGCATATCTCCCGACAAGTAAGCAGATGTGCCAAACATCTGCAATCTTTTCTTCACTGTGTTTTTCACTGCGTTTTTCACTTAAATGATCCTGTGTTCACAGTTTTTATTCTATTCTTCACTGTTCTTCACATCTGCTAACTTGTCGGGAGATAATATATGCGCGGAACAGTGAAGAATAGATTGCAGATGTTTGCATACATCTGCTAACTTATCAGAAGACATTCTTTTTCAATTAAATAACACATTTTATTCCCGAACCATGGTCCCTTTGAAAAATGCTCGAGTCTCCCATTGACTTCAATGGAGACGAGCACTCAAGCATCAGGAAAAGTTTGTCTCGAATAACGAGCACTCGAGCATTTTAGTGCTAGCTCATCTCTAGCACCAATCTATAAGAATATAAAAGGGTTATTCCCCATAATGAAAAATAGCGCCCAAATCTCTGAATTGCCACTAACAAGTCATATAGTCCAGAAATGAAAACATCCTCACATCCCTCAAAAAAATGGCATGGAGAATTTAATGCTGCCTCTAGGAAGTAAAATTTGTTACACAGAAAACAAGCCCTCATAAAGCTCCGTACATAGAAAAATGAAAAAAAGTTATAGAAGATAAAAATGGACATGAAAATCCAAAAAAGGGCATAAGCAGGAAAGGGATTATGGGTTCTATAAAATATCAGTAACAAATAGAAAAAAGGTAGTCACCTCACTCATGTACAGCAGCATTCACAGTAAAAAATGTGGTGGAGGGTGCACGGAAAATGGGAATGCTATGTCAACCAGCTGAGGTAGTTCACAGATGTGCAAAAGAGGCATTTTGGCTCTAGTTTTGTTAAATATACGCTAAAAAAAAAGTCATACGATGTATAATTTAGTAAACAACCTACGCGTTTCGAACATTCATATTCAGTCAGACCATTACTAAGAACTGGATATGAATGCTCGAAACGCGTAGGTCATTTACTGAATTATGCATCGTATGACTTTTTTTTAGTATATATGGAATAAAAATAGGAAGTTTTAACAAATATCAATTTTTTTGGAGTGCTGGAGCCAAAATACCTCTTTTGCACATCTGTGAACAAAATGGGGCTTATTTACTGAGGCCCCCGGCCCGCATTTCCGTCGGGTTCTCCGATGTTTTCACGGATCACGCTGGGGATTGCTTCGCTGGCGATCAGATTGTGTCGCAATAGCGGCGGCTTTCATGCGCCACAAATCAGGGGGCGGGCCGACAGACAATCCGACAGATTCGAACAAACCGCAGGATTTAACAAATCAATTTGTGTCGAATTCCAATGCACTTACATACACTGGGTGGAAGATGGTGAACTCCAGCGGACCTGATCGGGGAAGTGACACATAAAGGAAATTGGGCGCACGATCATCATGAATCGCGGCAGATGTGCATTCCGGCAGACAACGCACCTCGGGGATCGCACAGGGACCAGGTAAGTAAATCTGCCCCTATGGGTTCTACACCTGGATTTTTAGCAGATATCCAAAGTCTTCCTGTATTACTGTAAATAGAGCAAATTTTAATTCCTCTTCAGCAGTAAATATTTTATTTAGGTTCTGCTGTAGGGGAAAAAAATAAAAATGGTAATTTCTTAATAGAATGTCAAGAAACATTTCAGAATTAGCTTGAAAGGGTCACAACCAGGTTCACTTATCAATATCACTGTCACTGTCTATAGTGCGCAAGCTGTTCAGATCTACACATGCACATTAATGGAGTTTGCAGAGTTTACTTATGGTTCACTGAAATTTGCTGCACAATTAAAATTGTCTTGCATATGTTTTCTGCTGAATCTGTAGCATCCGTTCCTTATCTAGGGCTATTTAGACAGAAAAAAGACATTAGGAAAATAACAACAATACTTAAAAGGCAGAAATGTAACATCTAACCACAATTACAATGATACAATAACTATGTACAAATGTGCAAACTCAAATAAATTCCTATGAGAAAAATGTATCTGAAACCTATCTACAGTCATAAATTAAGGCCACTATGGGCCGATAGATATTGATACGCCCCCATCATGCAGTCCAGAGTTTTAAATACATATTGCTTCCTGCTACTTCTCATTGCCGCCACATCATGTGTTCTATTTGATCCAGAACTATATGGCAACATCTCTCACCTGTGACTTGTAGCTGAATGTTTTTTCTCCAAGATATCTTCATCTCCTTACAGCATATCTCCACACTGCGGCATATTCTCCGTCAAGGATCCGGGTCTTCCAGTGATTCACTAAAGTAGTGCGCCCGATGTCCACCAGGTGTCGCTGCTGAGCCGAGGTCTGCTGGAGTTCGCCGCAGTTCACCATCCTATGCTGGGTGCAGGTAAGCTTGTGTCAAGCGACACTTTTTTTTTTGGACACAATCCGATCGTGTGCACCAAAAACCCTGAGGCAATTCATGGAAAAAACGGCGCAAATCGGTAATATTCGGGAAACCCGACGAAAAATAGCGATTCGGGCCCTTAGTAAATGACCCCCACTGTGTCCCTAAAAATATAACAGTCATTTAGAGAAAAATTATGCCTGCATAACAACTCTGTCCCACACTCTGCTACATATATATATGGTACCCTAATTTTAATATTTATTTGAATTTATTATATCATATATTATGAATAAATATATACTTGACGCACTAATTAAATAATCTATGCAGCCCCTCCTTATTTGGATAGAATATATAGTCCACCTAAATTAATGATAATAAATGCATCACCTCAATTTTTTTATATAAATACTAAAGCCCCTTACTTATAAACAGGGTCTACTCATTCATTGACGTATTCACTGCACACCACATGTTTACTATTATATATAAAGTTAATGCTTACTTACTGTATATCCTGCACCCCCTCATTAATTAATTTATACATAGTAACCCCTCATGAATAAATATGAATGCAGCAGCTACTTATGAATATATATTTATTCAGAACTCCCTATTTAATATATGTAGCACCCCTCATGAATAAATATGTCCCACAGCCTTATGAATTAGATTATATGTAGCACCTCTCTTTAATATATATGTAATACCCCCTTACAAATTAATATATATGCAGCACCCCCTTATTAATTAAGGGGAATAAAAACATAGCTGATTTCTCCTATAAAAGCCTTACACCTGACTATGATTATTCTGTGGTATTACTATAAGCTCTATTAATTTTTATATATCAGCAGGAACCTTATTCACTGTTTTTGGATGCAGCCATGTTTTTTAATGGGAAAAAAGCCTTTATTTTGATACAACAACCCTCATGTTCCATTTTAACAGTGTATCATCGGGGGGCAACTGCATCTTCTGCAAATCAAGTTACGTCCTTCCCGTTTTTTTAGTGTCATGGCAGCGTCTACTGCTCAATTCTGGAAATGACATAATATTATTATAATACAATCAACATAAAAAATCCTAGATTGTATATTTCCGTACTCATTGAAATCTTAGCTATGCAGGTTGTAGTAATGTCCATCACCACATTATCCCATAAGCCAGTGACTGAGTTTTCCCCAATGCATTATTCTACACATGTAAGAAGTGGCAGATAAGACATCCAGGCCAAGCAGAATATGCAATGCATTATTCTACATGTATCAAAGCCTCCCAATATTATGACAGGCCTCTCCGGAGCAATTGCCTATGCATTATTCTGTATCTTCTGTGGATTATAAGAATCAATCACAGCGTTGCGATAAGCCTCTGACAGTAGTAGGATTTCTTCAAGCAGAGCAGGGACTGGCTTATGTAGAAACCTGGAGGAAATACAATACAATCACATTAATATCGACACCTCTTTACCTGTAAGTATATTGTCAGTAGTCAAGTTCCTGAGCAGGCGGTTTGTGTTAAAAATATTTGGACAATGTAGAACTTGACAATGTAGGCAGGAGGGTGATATTATTCCCGTTGTGTTTATTGTAATGGGTCCAACCCTTGAAATGGGTCAACTTTGGGTCAACTATGGTTAATATTTTAATGAAACGAATAATATAAATAAAATAATAATGCAAATAATATTAATAATACAATAATACATATTATTACATTTCATGCATTATTAATATTATTAGCATTTTTATTTTATTTATATTTTTAGTTTCAGGCTAGATTTAGGCTAGTTTTTATATCCACACCCTTGTATGATAAACTAGGGAATATTTTAGGGAGCAATTTTTAATGCCGCCACATGAGTTCACTGCAAAGGGGCCCACTGAGGCTCTTTCGCCCAGGGGCCTACCGAAACCTGGAGCTGACCCAGATAATAGGGTTTGGGTCCTTGGAGGGACCCAATAGAGATGAAATGACCCAATCAGTTTTGGAATAGGGATAAGTGAACTCATTCAGTTTTGATATTGCAGAGAGTTTGGCCAAACATGCTCTACTTTTGCAAGTCACGCGCGTGAAAAACGCACCATACAAGTCTATAGAGACGCATCAAAAACGCATCACACACTGAGACACATGCAAGTCCAACCCAAGTGTAGTGCGTTTTTCACGCATCAATTGCCATAGAAAAGATAGACCTCAGTCCTGAGTTTTTTTCACGTGCATTATCTGCATGTGAAAATTGCATTAAAATTGCGCATGAAAAACTGAGACACTGAACAAACTCTGACTGAAAACTGATTGAATGCTGATGCAACATGTCAGTTTTTCACTGACCAAACCCTGATCGCACCCTGATCAGACTCTGATGTGATCTGTACTTTTAGTCTGCCACAATGTCCAAATCAACAGAATATAATGCACACAACCATTGCCCAAAGCCCATGCGGCTCATTGCATGTCTGTACTACAACCACTATAATCCTCCTAGTTCAGAGCCATCTCTGTGGGCACCCAGACCATCACCCAGCACAGAGTTTTCCAGAGGATAAGTGACTCAATGCATCCAGCTGTTGCCCATCATGTGCTGCATTCAGTGCTATTTTAAGGCCACACTTACTGGGCTTCCTGTGACTGCTGGGGTTACTGTGGAAGTGTGGATGCGGCTGGATTATCATTCGATATCCTCCTCCGTGATTCTCCCTGTTCAAGGGGACCTCGGAGGGAAGCTACAAAGATAATCAGAATTTCCCCTACTTCATTTAACAGTATTGGTCCTCTAGGAGACGTCAATAGGATTGAAAGCTGTTGAAGAGCAGGGAGCAGTAACCTTCTGATTAAATTTCTGTTGCAGCACTTTGTGTTAAATAAGTGGGTTTTTGGCTAAAGTTTCGACCTTTAAAACCATCACTTTCCTAGTTAATATCACCAGGATATTTGCATCTCCCACTATTCATGACGAATCGCCTTTCCAGGAACTTAATATTATGTTCATTAATACTATAAAAAGACTAAGGTCCTGGCAGGGTGATTGTGCATGGACAGTTATAGATCACATAACCCTCTATCTGTGGTCATTTTATGGACAATAATATCTGACTGATAAGGTAAACATCATTACCTAATGTCCTTCCCCCCCACACACACTTACACACACCAACTCATTTAAAGGAAATCTACAACTAGCTGCTAGACATATTAAACTACAAATACTTACCTACGCTCCTCTTAATATTGATCCCGGTGGTATCTTTCACTATGCTTGACACTCTGGGATCACTTAAAAAAGAAACTTACAATTAGCAGCCCGGAGTGCAGGGACGAGAAGTCCGGCGTTTCGGGCTGCTAATTATTTACACCCCTCGCATGACGTCACCTCCCTCTTCCAGCATGGGAGAGGGAGGTGCTGGGCATGTATAATTAGTAGCCTGGAGCGTCGGACATCTCATCCCTGCACTCTGGGCTGCTATTTATAAGCTTCTATTTTAGGTGATGCCGTTGTGTCAAGCTTAGAGAAGGACATCACCAGGATCAACATCAAGAGGAGCGTAGCTAAGTATTTGTAGTTTAATATTTCTACTAGCTAGTGGTAGATTTCCTTTAACTAGTGGGTACAGTTCAGAGTTGGAGGTGGTTTATCCACCAACCTTTTACAACTTCAACTTAAAACCTTCCCTCTAGGAGAAAAAGATACACTTCTTATTTTAAGGGTTAAATCTGTATGATGTGATGTCCCTATTCTCTGCTAATACCTTTTTTTGTTTTCCTCCAGGAAATTACTTTCCGCTAGAAATGAATAAACCTGGTTGAAGACAAAATATGTATTCAAGGTATTTTCAGAAACCTTAAATCAAAAACCTCCCAAGCTTTTCCTAACGTGACCTTTCCAATAAACCTTGAAGTCATCAGTGAACTTTCATTTTCATGCTGTAGCTCGTAGTGAGCCAACGTCGTTCTGAAGAACAGCAAGAGGCCCCATCCCGAGGGCGTACATACATGGTTACACAAGGAGCAGAAGCTGTCATTTTATAGAGTCTATTGCGTTTATCACCACTTTTCCAAAAACAGCTTGAGTCTATCAATCCCCGCAGCCTGCGATTTCCCGTCATTTTAATACGTAAGACTGATTTTATTAATACATGAGGAATATCCTTCTAAATTATCATCTACCATACACCACGTAGCACAGAGTTAATACTTTGCCTAAGTTTGCATACTAAGGCAGTATTCCAGACAAGCATCCCATGATCCCCGGCTCCCCGGGGTAAGGCATTTATTGGTTCATTTCTGTTTTTATTGTTTTGACGTTGTTTACAATGCACATGATTAGCTGTCTTTATGCAAATCTCCCTCCATCTAAACAAACACGAGCATTTGCGCGGAGACGTGTTCTGCTGGGTTTATTATGGTTTGAGAGAGCGTTATACGATCTCCGCTTATTGCTTTGTGAAGAGAATGGCATAATTTAATAAATGATACGGGTGACATCACAAAGTTCAGACAACTTTAGGAAAGTAATTATGAACCGATGTAAGACTCCGCCATCCTCATACAATGAAATTGTGCTTGGAAGGGTATAGTGGTGCTCTAAATTCTTATACGTGCTGGGGGAAATTGGATAGAGATGATTTGTGGAAGACAAAAACTTTAGGTTATCACATATATACCATTTTTTGCTGGAAAATATGGGAAATTAAACCTTGTGCCAAAAACGAAAGAAACTCCCCAGAACTAAAGTATTATTATTAATTTTGAGCTAATTCATATCTGCTATGACTGTCAGCGCTGGTGGTACTACAAATGTAATGTTTGCATAGAAAATCCTATTTATAATAAAAAAAATTATGGAAGGGCTGCAGCTTCACAGACTGTTACACTTTCCCCCACTGTTCTCACCACTCTTCTCCCCTTCCTCTGACTGATGTAATATCACAGCGACCGAGTAAATTTCAGCACATGGTCGGATGGGGGTAATGTGATTTTTGTCTCAGCAGATACAATTACTATTCATCCTCTGGTATAACCTATCCCTTAGTGTTTTCTTGAATTTGTTGACATGCATTTTAAGATTATGGGCTTGTGAGTTATGTGGGTAGGGAAGAAGACAGCATTTGCTAAATGGAGACAAGGTTATTACATGGTATAAAAGCTTTTATGTAGATGTAGGTTTTAAGATTTTAAAGAGTTTGATGATTGGGAGAATCTGATTTGATAACAATTTCTTGGTAATGAGCCTGCATATTGGAGATTATGGAGTTTCCGACAGTATGGAAAGTAAGTCAAATATTTGGGTAGAGATGTATAAAGGGGCCAGGTAGATAATAGGCGGTAGAGGAACATGGGAAGAATAGAGTTGACAATCGATTGAAGGGGTGCAAAAGTGTTAGATGGTAGACAGCAGATTAGGAAGCAATAGTCTAGATGAGACATGATGACGGTATTAAAAAAAAATAAATTATCTACTTGGGATCTAGAAAGAAAGAAGAAAGAAAGAAGTAGAGATGAGAGAATCATCTAAGATTCGATTTATAGAAAGTTCCAAATTTTTTTGAAAACATTGCCTTTGGGTCCAAATCAAATTGGTATGAGCCAATGTTGCTACAATTATCCTGCAAATTGATACACAACCTCCTCTAATCCTCTTAGAGATTTTTTGTTCAATTTTTAGGATTTTTTTTTACTTACCCATTCCACGTTCCTAAACTCTGGAATGAATAATGTCACTTTCACATTGGCAATTGTTTTCCACATCTGGGGTTCAATCATTTTCACAGATACCTCAATAGTTTTTATGAAGTAGGCCAATGTGATAACAACCATGGAAATCATTGGCCCACATTTATTCAAACTTACGCAGTCTGTACTATGTGCAGTTTGCCTGTGAAGTGTGCAGAGTGTGTCCGATTCATCAAAACAGACGCATGGTCTTCATGAATCCGGAACCCCTTCACTGCTTGGGATGTGTGTACCATTTTTTGGTGCACTTTGTTGTTGCTGCTGATTTATGGTGCATGTCAGTAATAAATGTGGTGGAAACTCTGACTAAGCATTGAGGGCCCCTTTAAATGCACAATTTTTCTTAGCGGAAACAGTGCAGCCGCGACACAAAACTGGCGTGAACACTTTATAAATACATGTACAAAGTAAGACAGAAAACGCTTCAATAAATGTGGACCATTGTCTTTTTTTTTCACTGATCCATTGTCTGTGGAATAAAATTTTGAAACCTGATTCGGATCACGAAAAGCAATAGAAGGATATGGGTCCACAAAAAATAAAAACTAATGACAAGTCACTTTTTTTCACTGATGAGGCTAAGAAACCAGGTGTTAAACCAAAGTTAAAGGTTATTTTTTTTATGGACGCAATGACAAAACAGAAGCAAAACGGAGCCAAACGCAACGGATGTGCAATGGACACGCACTACCCACGCCATTGTGAAACCACCCTTTCAGTATTATCTACATGTCATTGTAAAAGCAAATCAGAAAACATTCTGTCCCTGAAAAATGCCCTATTTGTACCAAATCTACGAACCAACAAATATATTTGCTTATTTTTTAGCTGCATGGAGTAGCCACTTGTTGATATATTATATGACGTGGATAGCAATGAAATAAAATCAGGGGAAGAGCAGAAGTCTCATCAGTGTAAAAAATGACAAATCACCCAATAAATGGATGTTTTAAAAAAAATATGGTACTGTCCTTTGACAGTAAAGGGGGAAATGAGGTTGAGGACTGGAATGTCACAGTAAAGTAATGGAAGCACACAGTTACACGCCAGGCGTCTTACAAAGCACCTGCAATCCCCAGCCCCCTGCTGTATAATTATATGGTTTTCCCCGGCTCCGAGAGCCTCCACTTTTAATGGGACACAGACAGGCGTGTGTACATCAGCCGACACTTGTCATTCCTTCAGAAAGTTCAATGCTTCATAAAAACACAGCAATGTCCCGGTGTTTAAATAAGATCTATCACCCTATCAGCCACTCTTTATGGTTTGCGTGGAGAGTGCTGCTGTGTAAGGATGGCTTTTACAGCATAAGGTGACAGAGACAGATGCATTACTGTCTGTTAATGAACATCACTGGAGCTACGAGATCTCCTTCAGATATAATACACTGTTCTGGCTGTCGTGCTCTTACATAAGTTAACTCGGCAGCCACTAAATATACAGATTAAACAGGAATAGATTGTCTAGGACCATAGAATCCCTCTGATGGTAGCGGAGTTATAATCAAAGTCATCTGTAATGGGATTAATGTATAGGCAGCTAGGTAGACGTAGACGTAGAATGGTTCCATGTGTTCTCAATGTCTTCGAGAAGTTCATGAATCCATCAATTGCGTCTTCTCCATGTGCTGCGGGATGTATCATATCTAATATCATCTGAACATCAAAGGACTCCAGGGAACACTTATGATCTGGATGGATGTGGTAGGAAAAAAAGCTTTTTTATTGCAATAATCTCTATACTATGGTCTAGCTTCACCTTAATAATATGGTAGCTATATCTCCAAAAATCCACAGAGGAAACCTTCCAAGAAGGAATCTAAAATGATATAATTTTCAGTGGGTATTCCCATATTTGACAATTATGGCATATTACATACATAGACTCAGATATGTCTAGTAGGGGGGTCCACAAGGTGTTTAAATATCCATTCTTTGATCCTTGTTCCATATTTTGACACACATTGAATGATACATGGTCTTCCCTTTTTAAAATCCCCATATATTTGCCTGGAACTGTATAGTCTCCTCAATTCAGTCTGTAGATGGATGCACCGGCTTATACTGATAGAATAATAGTTAAAGCTCAACCACATATAACACATTTATTGCATTTCTTATACAGATGTGTCCTCCCTTATTTTACCTCCAGTCTTGACAAGTCTACATATGTGTGTAATGACTAAAGAATTTTTTAGCAATATGGTGTTAGAATGTCACAAATTGGAATACTATCCATTCCCTGGTAGTGATGACCTGAATTGTAATGTTTGGGTGTGTGCCGTAAATTGCAGGCCAGAAACCCAAACAAAGACTTCAGCCCATCAACCAGCAGTCCATCAGCCAGCAGCCCATCAACCAGCAGCCCATCAGCCAGCAGCCCATCAGCCAGCAGCCCATCAGCAGCAGCCATCAACAGCAGCCATCGCCAGCAGCCAGTCAGCCAGAAGCCATCACAGCACTCATACCGCAGCCCATCAGCCAGCAGCCCATCAGCAGCAAGCCCATCACAACAGCATCAGACCGCCACATCAGCAGCAGGCCATCAGCCACGAAGCCCATAGAACCAGCAGCCCATCAGCCAGAGCCCATAAGCCAGCAGCAGCCCATCAGCCAGCAGCCCATCAACCAGCAGCCCATCAACCAGCAGCCCATCAGCCAGCAGCCCATCAGCCAGCAGCCCATCAGCCAGCAGCCCATCAACCAGCATTTTACACCCAACATTAACATCTGTGATGGGTGCTGGCAATAAATACTTTTAAATACTGTCGGCATCAGCAAAACCTGGATAGTCGGTTAGAGTCACAGGGATCAATGATCATAGGGAAAATGGATGTGTCAGTGGCTTTGCCAGCCCCGATTGTGGCTGTTATAGTGTTTTTGGGTTCCGGTACACAACCTGAACTTTTTCAGGCTCTGCTGAACTCAAACCACTCATTAGTATTCCCTAGTCCATTTGGTCTGATTTAAAGACTACTGTACAGCTAGAAGTGCTAAAGTAGTCATACAATGGTCCCAAAAGCCATGATGACCCTGGTCCAACACTGGAAGTACCTACAATGGTCATATAAATAGACATCAGAACTAGACCATAAGGCAATGAATTAAGATATTTTTCAAAACCAGTGGCTTATCTTTGTCCTACTGCAATACTAATTTGGTGGGTCATGGTTAAGGGAACTTGATGACACTTATCTGATGTAGCATCTGCACATTGTACTATTTAAGTCCAGTCCTTGAACAAGTCAAATATATCTATATATAGATATTAGTTTTTTCTGGTGTTCCATCTTTTCATGTTAGAATCACATGGGGATAAATGTAACAAGTCTAAAACACTGTTTGATTCGGGAAGTGTCAAGTGTTCCATATAATGGTGACTTGTAACCTGTCTCATGTATCACTGGGAGATCTCAGGTACAGAACATTACATGCGGTGATGAGATAGCTTTGCTCAGGGCAATCTAATGTCCATCCAGTTAACCTCTGTGGCTCCTTCTCCGCATGAAACCTTTCTTTCTAAATGTTCCACATCTAAAGGATTCATTATTTCCTTTTGTCCAGCTACCAACTACGGTTCAACTACTGTAAAAAAAAAAGATCTTTTCAGATATTCCCTGCAGAATTGGTTCTCAAACTTTATTCTTTCATCTATTTGTGTCATTTTAATATCCAAAAGAGAGGTTCGGCTTACTGAATTGTCATAAAGGAAGTTCCATCAACAGTTGTGACTCCTTATAACTGCTAACAAAGCTGTAAATCAAACATGACATTTTAACTTGTTATGTAGGTTGCAATAGTGCGAATTTTTTTTTTTATCCATTTCATATCATGAATCAAAGTACCCCTTGGGTAGTCCGTAAACCGCAAAGAGAATCTTTGGTCGGTTCTTTCAAATGTCAATGTGGAAGCTGTAAAAAATACTGTAACCTTCACCACTGTCATGTTTTATCTGGTTTATAAGTCATTTATTAATACGGTCTGCAGGTTTCTGGGGGCAAAATTGACAGGGTCAGGATGTATGTTTTGCTTTACATGACTTCTATTCACAATTAAAAGGAAAACTACCACCAGGATGAAGGATTGTAAACCAAGCACACTTACACGCTGGTGTGTTCCCCCTCTAGCAGGATTGTCGCTTCTTTTAGCTCCTTCTGACATCATTTTTACAATAAAAAGGCTTTTAAAATTATGTAAATGATTGTGAGGGACTCCATTCTCTGTTAGTTATGCACACCTTATGCTTACTGCCCACGTCCTCCATCCCATCCCTTGCCACAGTAACCTCCTTGCTGACTTTCAGAAGGAGGGAGGAGACGGGCAGTAAGCCTGCACGGAGGTGTGCACAAATTAACAGACAATGCCCCAAGCTCCTCAGCCTCATTTGCATAAGGAACTAAAAGAAGAGCAGATCCTGTCAGAGGAGGCGGACACCAGCATATAAGTGTGCTTGGTTTATAATCCTTCATCCTGGTAGTACATTTCCTTTAAATTCACTATAAAATGATAAGAAAATATCATAACTTATAAGAATCCAAAGTCATTCTAGCAACATTCCAGGATGAACTTTATTCTTTATCCAGAAACCAGGTGATAGTGACAGGATTGTGGACTTGATAATCAAATAGTTCTATTAAAAGCTATATCATGGATATTTCGTGGTTGTACCTATATTTAAGACAGAGTATCAGGGAATAGCCCTTTTTAAAAACACAGTTCATAAATATGCAATATATTGTGACAAGACACATATGTAATTCGGTTTGTCGGAGATAAGCGGTCAGTGGGGCGGAGATTGGTAGGGGGTGTAACATTATGGCATAGTTTGCCTACCAATTACTGTTGCTGATCATTAGTTCTATCATTACCTTGGTATTTCCTTAAGAAATGTAGTGTAAGTCTATATTAATGGTTATATGTAAAAGAGTAAAAGAATAAAGTTTTGCGTTTTACCGTTTTTTGGAAAAAACCCAAACCTTGCAGGTCCTTTTTAATATGCAATTCAGGACTTTCTCATCTCCAGCACTAAAAATGCTGCCGGCTCAGAGAATTTTTCATCTTTAAGGATGCTGATGGCTGATTAAGCAAATCTCTAATCATCCTGTGGATCTTCAGTGCGCGACACGCTCCATCCCCCAGAGCACTCATTGGCAATGTATTCAGCAGTTACGCCACACTCCTGTGATGCGCCATTGAACAATTTCCCCCATTGTCTAGTAAGAGGCTATTACCTTAACCGTCAGGATATTTATGCTTCGTGCTCAGGTCCCGAGCTGAGTAGAAAGGTATATCTGTCACTAGAAGATGTAACAGGGGTAATAAATGGATGTGCAGCTTAAAGAGTGCCTTACACAAAGGGGTAATCCAGGGTATTTTAAAATTAAAAACATTAGCAAATAATGTAAATAGAAAGTTTGTACATATTATTTGCTCCCATGATTCTGCTTTTCTCTCAGTATTGTACGTAGATGGGCAGCATGTGAACACTGCGGCCGCATTAAAGGAAATCTACCATTTGTTTTTCTGCATTGTGAACCAAACATACCTTGAGAATGTTGTAGCTACAGTGATGCAGAAACATATCTTGTTTAATCCCTGAAATGAATGATTTTTCTGAAAAAACAATTATAAAATTATGATAATGGGGCTCTGATGCTCTTGTGGCTGCCTCAGCGCTTCTTTCTTACCCTAATCACACATTGCTCCAGCCTTGTACTGCCCAGCATTACCTGAGAATATGTCATCACTGTGTTGTCCCTGACAGGCAGTAGTAATCAATCTCTGCACCATCTCCCAGCTGCTGTATATGAGTCATCCAGCTCAGGTTGATGAGTCCTGTCTGGACAGTTCAGGCAGCTCCAAGGTATGTGGAAGTAATGTGTTTATGCATGACAGCCAGAGTGCTGAATTTTATAATTGTTTTTGAGCAAAATCAATACAACACAATACAATTAAATAAGATATGCTGCTGCATCAGTGTAGCTGCAGCAATTGTTTCATAGTACATAAAGGCAAATGGTAGATTCACTGTAATAGAACGGTCACTCCTGGGATGGGAGCCACGATACGAGTAAGATTGTGATCACTGAGTCCATTCACTGACGACAATAGTCACATGCTTCCCTTTTCTTTAATAAGTATGAAATAGTTTATTAACTAGGCACATACTATATACTGTACATGACACTATGCAAGACAATCTAATAATAAGCAGAGATCTAAAGAAAATGGTGAACTATTCGCTGCTGTGACAGTTTTAACCTTCAAATTGTGTCGTCAGACAATACACTTACATGCACCGGGAAAAAGAAGATGAACTCCGGCGGACCTGAGCGGGGAGGCAACACATGCAGGATATCAAGCGCACAATCTTTGTGAATCGCGGCACAGTGCATTACAGTCGGACAATGCACTTTCGGGGAACTTCGCAGAGCGGGTAAGTAAATGTGCCCCAATGATGTTTTAAAGTTTTTTTTTTTTAGTAAATTAAAGGGGTATCCCAGGAATAAGTGTTTGTCATATTCAAATGGGTCATTAAAATATAAGCTAATATGTAATTAGTTGTTATTTATAATTTTGATCCCCTTAGTAGAAAAATGTTGTGGTCATACAGTATGATGGAGAATTAAAATGCTATTGGCCCTTTAATGAGTCCTGTGATTTTGCCCCTGTGGTGGAGACAAAGGATAGAAGATGGCCGCTGGTCACATGTCCACATCACATGACCTGCACCTGCCTGGGCAGGTCTTGTGAACATCACTATATTTAGTTGTAGTTGGTTGGTTGCAGGGCATCCAGTATGGCCAGTGTTGAGACGTCATCTCAGTGGGGTAATATGCAGTGATGGCAGTTACACATCATTACTATGGTAATAGAGTAGGACAGTCTGTTACATCATCACTGGGAGCACAGCATTAGAGGAAGAAGCTGTTAATGAGAATTGTGGGATTATGGGATTTGTAGTTGTAGATGCTGGCCACCTTGGAGATAACTCCACCTATTTTAGAAAGCCCATAAAATGTTGTGAATCATAAAAGCAAACTATGTAAGCTCCATTTTGTGATTAATGACATTAAGTTTTGTCATATTCATTTATGTATAGCATCATGGGTTTTTAGATCAGAGGTACATATTCCTGGAACACCCCTTTAAATAGACCTTAAAGCGAACCTGTTACCAGGAATATCATCTTTAGCTTGTGACAGGTTCATATAGCCTGTGCTATGCTGATTTTAAAAATGTCTATATCAGCATTCTGAATACAGCCACTACTTTATAAAAGTGCAGCCTGTGTGTGTGCCTGTGTCTCAGTCTCCTCATGCAGTCCTCTTCTCATCTACACAATTCCCCTCCTTCCCTCAGCTGTTCAATGCACATGACAGGAAGTGGGGAGGAGTGAGGAAGCTGCCTGAGTATGGAATAGAGGAGCCTGACACAGACACTCACAGGGTCCTCCCCAGGGAATCACCACATGCTGCTAGAAGGGGGGTTGGTAATGTAAAATAAAGTAGTGGCAGTTTTCAGAATACTTACCCTGTTTTCACTTTGAGTGCTCATACATAGCAACACCTGTCCGGGCGCTAGGCAGTCAGGAGGCGGCAGTGTGCAAATTATTCGGATGAACAGCACGACGTATGAGCACTAAAAGTAGCGACGGAGCAGATAACCTTAGACTTACTTTTTTGAATGAGTTTCAGTTGAAGAGGAGGACAGCCCACTGGACTTTTAAGCAGTAATTTATAAAAAAAATACAAGTTAGCTTAAAGGGGTTATCCGGGTTTTAAAAACTAGTCAGGGCCAGGCTGGGGAGGGCTATTTAAAAATAATAAACATCCACTTACCTCCTCCGGAGCCGCTGATATCCCACTCCGCTGTCCCTTCGATCCGTGCCCCTGTTTGTTTACAGGGGCACGGAAGCCGCGCACAGGGAGCTTCCAGTCCGCAATGTGGCCGGGTCCTCCCATCCGTCCCTATCTCCCAGCATTGTAAGCGCTGTGAGATGGTGTCGGATGGGAGCTTCCGGCCGTCCCTTGTAATGAAACCGGCGCACAGAGAAGACCGGCCGCGGCGCGGGACATCGGCAGCGCCGGATGAGGTGAGTACATGTTTATTATGTTTAAATTGCCCGCTCCAGCACTGCCCTCAGTAATTTTTAAAACATGGATAACCCCTTTAAGTATCATATCAACAAGACAGGTTTCTTTTATAATACCCTAATACAAGAGCAAAAATCTGTACAATTTATGTGATTGGGTGACAGGTCATCCCCCTGCTCAGTGCATATGAGGCTCTGAAATGCACTTCTATTAGATGTGGGTTGATTAGCGCGCGCTTCCAGATAGATGAGTGGGTGTGAGCAATTAAAGTGAACATCATAGGGTGAACGCGGAGATCACAGAGACTCATTTGTTTCTCATTACCAGCTAATTTGCAATTCATTGTTATAGTGGACATATTATGATGTAATGAAAGAACAGAGATGAAACTTTAGAAATTTCCAGAGTTTATTAGCATTGTGAACACAGGGCATCTGTACAGCCCTAAGAATCTGTGGAACAGGATAGCAGCAGATGGGACCCACGCCAAGCTAATATTGCCTAAGGAATAACTGCCAGGGATAGTACAGTAAGATGTTTCTCCAACCCAGGTCACCATAAAGTCTGATCCTCAACTCATGCATATGGAGAGTGGTGGCAGACCTCCAAAATCACATATTCTCCTACAAACCTGTTATTTTACTTATGTTCCATAGATTTATTTACAGCATAAATAATAGAGGAAAATAGTTTCTCATTTGGAAAAAGATATCACATAAACCGTAGCTGCTGACTATCAAATTCACTCCAGAGAGATCCCCCCTGGGCATAAACTGATAGAGCAGTAAAACGCAAAGGAAAACTGGTTTACAGAGGCAGCAGACACAACAGAGACAATCCAGAGATGGCTCTACCTACAGCTCATACTGGTAGATTTCACTTCTTCACATCATTAATATTTTAAGAATTCTTATTATTGCTATTGTTATTATTAGCATGCGTATTAAGGAGTATTTGCAAATTCTAGCCCATTTTAGGGTTGTCCTGGATGAGGCTTTCTTTCATTATGAGCCCCAGAGGGTATAATAGTAACAAAGGACCCATACTCACCCCACTCCAGAGCTCTGGTCCATTGCCGCATTGTCCGTCTCCAATTCAGCGAGCCCCTTGTACAGGCTGGAGCCTGAGGGTGTAGTGGACCCATAGAGAAGACGCCACATCACTGCTTTGCCTCTCTATACCACGTGGTGATGGACAGTGCCTAAAGAGAGGTTATCTTGGACAACCCCTTTGAGGACAATCATTATTCCAAAACCCTACCAGTATGTTTTGGAGTGTGGGAGGAAACCAGAGGAACCAGATGAAACCCACGCAAACACAGAGAGAACATACAAACTCTGCAGATGTTAACCCTGGGACTTGAATTCAGGTCCCCAGTGCTGCAAGGCTATAATGCTAACCACTAAGCCACCATGCTGCCACCGGCCTCTGTGTTAAATTCTGTTACTTTCACTTTAAGTGAATGTAACCTCTTAGACACATAGATCTTATCTGGCCCCCTCCTCCTGCAGACCCCAGAAAGATCCCTCATATCCCGGTTATACAGAGAGTTACTATCCACTCATGTCATACGAACACCCACACTAGCAAGGGCAGAGTGGGAAAGGGACCTTGGTCCCTTGATGGGCAAGGAGTGGGATCTTGCCCTCTCTTCTCCTAAGTTGGTCTCCCCCAACCTGGGAGACAGAATGTTCAAGGTATATATACTCCACCAGGCAGTGGCTGTCCCTGATGACCCTTAGCTCAGTCTCCTACTGGAAGACCTTGAACTGTTCCAATCCACAGCAGAACGTGCTTTCGTTACTGAGACTCTGTACTATGCCAGGAAAACAGCAGCAAGATTCTGGATGGACGCACAGACCCCCTCTCTGGATCAAGGCAGTGAACAACACCCTCCCACTCAGTGGTTATTTATCCATAGAAAGAAGGATAGGCAGTTCCATTCCATCTAGGACAAAGGTCTTGATTCTCCCTTTACTGCGGTCCCCCAAACTCCATCCTAGACATACTCTCGCCCTAATCTTGACATACCACTAGAGGCAATACTGGAGTGGGAATATGGTGCAGGTGCATGATTGGGTGCTTTGTGTTATTTGTGTTTCAAATTTGACTATTGTAATAAGGGCATGTGCGACACTTTTTTATGTATTTGAATTTTTACAATCCTTATGTGTCATGCAAAAAAGTTATTGCACAAAAAAGGAAGCTATTGACCTTAAAGGACATCTTCCATCAGATTACTGGTGGTAGAGCGTCCTAAATAGGCTGCTCGTTCCATCTAGCAGATGGGGGGGACTGTGTCTTACATATAGTTCGGCAGTTTTATTGCTGAAACAATAACTTTGTAAAGGTACCAGAGGCACTCAGTGCCTCTCGGCTTCCCCGGACTTTATTATTTTTACACTCATCCATGCAAGCCTCCTCATAGGGCAGTGACTAGGGGGACTAGGCCAGTGACTTCAGAGGGCTGGGGCGTAGAGGGCGGGTTTATTGCTCTCTCCTGGATACCCGGCCAGTGCCAGGAGGAGGCTTGGAGCGGGGGGCATGCATTAATTAAAGTCCGCGGAAGCCGAGAGGTGCTCGGGCACCGTCTGCCTGAGCGCCCCCTTGACACTTTTACAATGTTATTATTTTGGCAATACAAACGTCAAATTACTTGCAAAACACTGCCCCCCCTATCCTCTAGACATAACAAGCAGCCTATCTAGGACACTCTATCACTAGTAATCTGGTGGTAGATGTCCTTTATCCCCTTCCCGATCTGCGGCAGATATATCTGCCACTGAGCGCAGTGACTTAGCGATGATGATCAGAAGATCAGAGCCGAACCGGCATTGGCAAACACGGGGTGCCAGCTGTAACATATAGCCGACACCTCAGTGTAACACCCTCGGTGAGAGTGGGCTCCAGTTGTGGGCGTTTAACCCGATGAATGCCGTGGTCAGCGCGACCGTGGCATTTAACATGCCTTTGGGGGCCCCAGTAGTATACAGCAGCCCCTAGTAGTATAGAGCAGCCCCCCAGTAGTATACAGCAGCCCCCAGTAGTATACAGCAGCCCCCAGTGGTATACAGCAGCCCCCAGTGGTATACAGCCTGCCCCTAGTAGTATACAGCCTGTCCCTAGTAGTATACAGCCTGTCCCTAGTAGTATACAGCCTGCCCCTAGTAGTATACAGCCTGCCCCCACGGCCCTTAAAAAAATAAACTTAAATACTCACCCTCCGATGTCAGCGCGGCTCCCCGATGTCGGCGCGACTTACCGATGTCCCCGATGTCAGCGCTTCCCGTCTTCTTTCTTCTCCGCGGCTCCTCTTCACTCTTCTCGCGCCCATCTCTTCTTCTAGCAGGCGCATACTATGACGCGGCCGCTGCTGACGTCATAGTATGCGCGGCCATGAAGAAAACATGGCCGCGTCGATGATAGAAGAAAGAAGAAAGAAGAGGAGCCGCGGAGAAGAAAGAAGACGGGACGCGCTGACATTGGGGACATCGGTAAGTCGCGCCGACATCGGAGGGTGAGTATTTAATTTTATTTTTTTAAGTGGGTAATTTTTTTGGGTAATACACTCGTGTATAAGCCGAGGGGACGTTTTTCAGCACATTTTTTGTGCTGAAAAACTCGGCTTATACACGAAATTTCCAGAGTTTATTAGCATTGTAAACACAGGGCATCTGTACAGCCCTAAGAATCTGTGGAACAGGATAGCAGCAGATGGGACCCACGCCAAGCTAATATTGCCTAAGGAATAACTTTTTGATGGTAAATATGTAAAATTTCATTCAAAACAGTATTTATCCCCAAAATGTTCACTTCTGAAAATACGGAAAATCGATATTCGATTTGTAAGCTGCCCAACATCAAAATAAATTATCCAGACATTTCAAAAATTATGAAAATGCAAAGTAGACATTTAGGAAATATTATTCTGCAACTTATATAGGTGGTAAATCTATCTGCCCGTAAACACGATGATTTTGAATTTCGAAAATGTCAAATTTGTTTTTGTAAATAAACGCAAAACTTATTAGCCAACATTTATCACTAAAATGAAGTACAACATGTGGGGAAAAAACTGTCTCAGAATCTCTTTGATAAGTAACAGCGTTCAAAAGTTATGACCATATAAAGAGACACAAGTCAGAATCCAAAAAATGGGGCTGAGCCTTAAAGAGAACCCGTCATGCAAAATAACCCCCCTAAACTAAATATATTTTCATAAACTGCCATTAGAGAGCATTGCCTCTATCCCTTCATTGTCCCTCTACATGCCTGTAAACCTAAGCAATGAGGTCCTAAAGCTGTATGCAAATGACCTGTGAAATGTCCAATGAAGCATTAGCATATTCAAGCTGTCCACTCTATTCTGAGATGGGAGGCACAGCCACACCCCCAGTGCATGCCTGACAGCCGTATAATGGTGTGAGGATGTATAATGATGGGGGTGCTTCTGTGTGGTGGCCACGCCCCCTAGCCTGTGTGTGCATGTGTGTGTGTATAGTGAAAGATACAGCAGCTCCAGGGGGCAGCCATGTTACAGCAGAACATGTCAGATTCATGTGTAGCTGATGTCTGTGTCTCTCACCTTTATTAGGAGGATCAGCATGTCAGCAGAATGCAGCACAGATACCAGCAATACTTACTATACATTACACAGCACAATGAGCAGGGGGAGGAGAGGGGAGGGGTGACATCACTGCCTCTGACCATGTACACCTCTTTACATGATAAAGAATAGAGATTTTACAATGATTAATGTATGAAATAACTAGATAAGGCTGGGATGGGATCCTTGTGAGCTGCTCCAACAGGTAGAGGTGACAGGACAAGTGACACAGACCTGATGACAGGTGTCCTTTAAGCTACAAAATGGCTGCATCCTTAAGGGGTTAATAACGACCTGGCCTTTTTGTTTTTTCATTTCTATTTTTCACTCCCCACCTTCAAAAATCTATAACTTTTTATTTTTCCACGTAAAGAGTTGTTTGATGGCTTATTTTCTGTGTAACAAATTGCACTTTATAGTGACAGTATTTAATATTCCATGCCGTGTACTGGGAAGCTGAAAAAAAATTCCAAATGCAGTGAAAATGGTGAAAAAATGCATTTGCGCCATTTTCTTGTGGGCTTGGATTTTACAGCTTTCACTGTGCGCCACAAATGACATGTCTACTTTATTCTTTGGGTCGTTGCGATTACAGGGATAACAAATTTGTATAGGTTTTATAATGTTTTCATACATTTCCAAAAATTAAAACCTCCTGTACAAAAATATATTTTTTTTATTTTGCCATCTTCTGGCACAAATAACATAATAACATAATAACATTTTTAGGACTGTATGACCTTTTGATCACTTTTTATTGATTTTTTTATATTTTTCAAAATGGCAAAACAGTGCCAATTTCATCTTTGCGCGCTATTTTCAGTTACGGGTTTAAACACAGTGAAAAACCGTTATTACATTTTGATCAGGCATTTTCGGACGCGTGGTGTACTAGTACAGCACGGTCGGTAAGGGGTAAAACCAAGAAGTATGACAATTCTCTAAAAATGCCACTTTAAAGCCTTTTTAAGGCTTGGTCAGAATTGGGTTAAATAGTGTTTTTTTTTGTGTTGATGTTGTTTTTGACTTTTCATCAACTAAGCTGTGTGAGAATCTAATTGTCCCTCACTGAATCTGTTCACGCTAATATTGGATGAAAAAAATAAGCATGCGGAACAATTGCTTTCTAAATTGCATTCAATGCAGCAATCAAATGTTTCGCCTCTAATGAAATTAATGTAATTAAATCTGTAAACAGAATTCTGTGGCGTGCCATGGGTTACTATTATCCAGACATATTTCCCTGTTCCATCATGTTCCTTCCATTGATCGAAGCAGCAGGTTCTTACTTTTGAACTAGTTTCTGTAGCTGAGAAACAAGACATGAAAAGAGAACTTCAAATAATTACCCTTAACCCTTCGTCGCTTCTACCCTTCTACCCTTAACCCTTCGTCGCTCCGCAGTGCACTATAGTTCCCCACCTGTGGAGAGGAGGTCGAGGGAGCAGATACTCAAGGGCTTTGGGTTGACACTCAGGAGACATTCTCCTGACTGCATTAGTAAAAGTTAGCTAAAAAATGGAGTAAAACACAAGTTCTTAGTTGAGCATCTTCTAGCAGTGCAGCTAAAGTTCATAAACTGACTGTGAAGATCCTCTCACCCCCCCATGGGGATAAAGCTTTGATGCTAATCTTTTGACACTCTTACAGGCAAAACTACTAGAAATATTTAATAAAAATATAAAGGAAGATATTTATCAGGGTTTGTACACTGGTTTTTTGGCGTGCAAGTCCTGTAATAATCGCAATTCCTATTATTCTACCTCCACAACATAGAGGGGTGTGAAAAGGGTGTACCCAGTGGCAGAGTAGGCCTGCCCCATACCTGTACGCTCACTGATGCCTGTTAGCGCTAAGGCTGAACCGTCACAGGTAATAGTACAATTTTCAGTAAAATTGTACATCAGTGCAGTCAGCCATCGGATACACCAGAGGCCGGAATCTCCTCCGGACCTTAGAGGTGGACCTTATATCATGTGCCCGAGCACGAAGAGTCGCCGCATGATAAATGTCCCTCAGGCCAAGTAATATGACCAAAATGAATCTAATATAAATGCACCCATCATGTTTGGTTGACATAATGGGGCAGATTTACTTACCCGGTCCAGTCGCGATCCAGCGGCGCGTTCTCTGCACTGGATTCGGGTCCGGCCGGGATTTAATAAGGTAGTTCCTCCGCCGTCCACCAGGTGGCGCTACTGTGCTGAAAAGCATTTTAACGCGCCGGAATTCACCGAGGCCGTTTGAGTGAAGGTAAGCGGGTCCCGAGCGACACTTTTTCGGTTTTTAAATGCGGCGGTTTTTCCGAATACGTCGGGTTTTCGTTCGGCCACGCCCCCCGATTTCTGTCGCGCGCATGCCGGCGCCGATGCGCCACAATCCGATCGCGTGCGCCAAAATCCCGGGGCAATTCAGGTACGATCGCCGCAAATCGGAAATATTCGGGTAACACGTCGGGAAAACGCGAATCGGGCCCTTAGTAAATGACCCCCAATGTGTTAAAACTGGCTCTTAGTGAACCAGGTGTTGAAAATATGGTGTACTACACAAATTACATTCTGTAGCATAACATAGATGCTGAAATACAGATCACACACCATCCATACTAATAGTGCTTTGTATAGCTGTATATAGATGTCTAGTATATGAAGGTGAGTGTATGTGCATATGCACGGTATGTCCACACACTGTAGCATTTTCAGACACAAAATTTTGCACAGATGCCCCCTGTAACTCGGGGAATATCTATTGGGGGCATTTACCAGTGTTTGTAAGCCAGTTTCTGGCATGGAAACACTAAAATAATCACAATTTCTTGCAAACTACAAGAAATTCAGATAATGTTTGGTGCTACGCCACCTTGACACCATGTTGGCATGGCATGATGGAGTGGGCCAACACAGGGCGTTCCTTCCCCCATGCCTGCGTACTTTTTGGTTTTTATGTAAAACTACCGCAGGTCGTTGTTTTGCTTGTGTCGCAGCCACCAGACATACATCTAAAGAGACCTCTAAATGCCACTAGATGTATTTGCCGTAATGGGGGGGGGGGGGGGGGGGGGTGTAGGTGGTCCTTTATCATAAGCTGGCGCACGAGTGCTGGTATATGATAAATCTCCCTCTATGTTTCACTCCACGTTTTCCAAAACACATGTAGTAACCTAAGCACCAAAGTGCAGTAACCATTGTCAGTTGGCTGTTCTGGCAATTAGCCTGGATACTAACCAATATCAGCACAGCTTCTATCTTGTTATAGGTCATTAATATGAGTTCTGAGCTATGGTTGGTTGCTATAGGCAATGAAGGACATTCTCAGTAATTAGATCCTCTCTGATATTCCAGTCACATCCAGAGCTGCAATTATCAATCTACCATTATATCATCTCAGATGACTGCAGCTCTGGATGTGACTGGAGCATCAGAGATGATCTAATGCCTTTAAATAATGTTGGCTGAGCTTGGCAAACAAAATCATACTAACTTACTAACTCTCAGCTCACATATAAGCTGTGTTATACTGAGAATGTCCTTTATTGCCTAAAGCAATGTGCCGTCTTATCATTTCTGTACACCAGTCACATCCAGAGCCAAAAGAAAAAAAGTAGGGGAAGGTGGTGAGAGCAAATTTTGTCTCTGGTTTGTGATTTGTATGTGTAAAATATTTTTTGGTAACTCATTCTATTTTGTTATAGCTAAGACCAATACCTTACTGTCCTGGGCAAGCAGCCTTGTGCGACTGGTAATTTAGAAAACAAATGAGACAGAGAATAAGACAATAAGAGTTTCCTATCTATACACAAGAACTTACCATTAAAGCAAAATAGAAGAAGTGACACAATAATGCAGTACATAAGGCTAACTCCTTTTGTTGTCAAGAGAAATATCCATACAGCAGATGCCATTTAGCCTATGAGAGCCTATTATAAGAGCCAACACAGATACACACAGTGTAATGTGCACAATGATGCATTATGGGTAGATTGTTAAAGGTTTTTCCAGGAACTGCTAGTAATGGCCTATCCTCTGGAAAAAGCTGTGATAGTCACAGGATAGTCACTAACAACCTTCTAGACACTCATGCCCCAATGCCAACATATAGCATAAAACATAGTAAGCCAATTAACTCCTTATTACTTTCTCTCAGACCATATGATTCTTAACCAGATTACAACTCAAGACTCCATTTCTGTAAGGAAATAACTAGAGATGAGTGTGCACTAAAATGCTCGAGTGCTCGTTATTCGAGACAAACTTTTCCCGATGCTCGAGTGCTCGTCTCGAATAACGAGCCCCATTGAAGTCAATGGGAGACTCGAGCATTTTTCACTGAAAGAACACATTGAAAGAACACAGTGAAGAACACATTGCAGATGTTTCCGTACATCTGCTAACTTATAGGAAGACACGCGCGCCAAACGGTGTTCTTCACAATAGTATGTGAAGAACAATATGTGTGAAGAACACATTGCAGATGTTCCCATACATAACCAATGAATCTACTCTGCTTTCTCAATACCATTGCATTACATTGAAATGTATACACATTACACTTTGTCTTTCCAAATCCCTCTGTAATATTATCATAGGTTAATTTGTGTTTATTACTTGGTGCTTTGTAGAGGTTCAATTAAGTGGTAGATTTCCTTTAAACTTAATTTGCCATATTTATGCCTAAGCCTCCAGCTTCCACAAATTAATTATCATCCTCTGTTTCTATCTACTAATTTATTAATTCATTACTTTCACTTATTATTATTATTTCAATTATTTATTTAGAGAGCAACATTCATTCAATGGTGCTATACATGAAGGGGAGCATATATATATATATACACTCACCGGCCACTTTATTAGGTACACCAGTCCAACTGCTCGTTAACACTTAATTTGTAATCAGCCAATCACATGGCGGCAACTCAGTGCATTTAGGCATGTAGACATGGTCAAGATAATCTCCTGCAGTTCAAACCGATCATCAGTATGGCGAAGAAAGGTGATTTGAGTGCCTTTGAACGTGGTATGGTTGTTGGTGCCAAAAGGGCTGGTCTGAGTATTTCAGAAACTGCTGATCTACTGGGATTTTCACGCACAACCATTTCTAGGGTTTACAGAGAATGGTCCGAAAAAGAAAAAACATCCAGTGAGCGGCAGTTCTGTGGGCGGAAATGCCTTGTTGATGCCAGAGGTCAGAGGAGAATGGGCAGACTAGTTCGAGCTGATAGAAAGGCAACAGTGACTCAAATTGCCACCCGTTACAACCAAGGTAGGCAGAAGAGCATCTCTGAATGCACAGTACGTCGAGCTTTGAGGCAGATGGGCTACAGCAGCAGAAGACCACACCGGGTGCCACTCCTTTCAGCTAAGAGCAGGAAACTGAGGCTACAATTTGCACAAGCTCATCGAAATTGGACAACACGTTGCCTGGTCTGATGAGTCTCGATTTCTGCTGCGACATTCGGATGGTAGGTCAGAATTTGCCGCAACAACATGAAAGCATGGATCCATCCTGCCTTGTATCAACGGTTCAGGCTGGTGGTGGTGGTGTCATGGTGTGGGGGAATATTTTCTTGGCACTCTTGGGCCCCTTGGTACCATTGAGCATCGTTGCAACGCCACCCTACCTGAGTATTGTTGCTGACCATGTCCATCCCTTTATGACCACAATGTACCCTGTAACATCTGATGGCTACTTTCAGCAGGATAATGCGCCATGTCATAAAGCTGGAATCATCTCAGATTGGTTTCTTGAACATGACAATGAGTTCACTGTACTCAAATGGCCTCCACAGTCACCAGATCTCAATCCAATAGAGCATCTTTGGGATGTGGTGGAACGGGAGATTCGCATCATGGATGTGCAGCGGACAAATCTGCAGCAACTGTGTGATGCCATCATGTCAATATGGACCAAAATCTCTGAGGAATGTTTCCAGCACTTTGTTGAATCTATGCCACGAAGAATTGAGGCAGTTCTGAAGGCAAAAGGGGGTCCAACCCGTTACTAGCATGGTATACCTAATAAAGTGGCCGGTGAGTATTTGGGTTCTATTTGATGGTTTGGAAGCTGGGGGACAGTCTGTGTACATGTGTTTTGGTAGATAGTTACAGATTTTTGGGGATGCACTTGGATAAGAGTGGATAGTAGAGTAAAATAAAAGGTTCTATGATGATTAAGTAGGTCAAAAGTTTATGGAGGGGCAATGATACATATTTTAAACAGGATTTTTTTGGGCACATGGGCATAACTAGGAGAGGCAGGGCCCCATAGCAGACTTCTGAATGTGACCTCCTTAAAAATTATGCATATTTTTATGTTTACACATGTGAGTTACAATCACACACATTTATATACTTATATACATACACATACAGCATATACACATATTATACACACATCCAGCATAAACCTATATAAAGTATACACACACCACATATACATAAACACAAATATACACACATACATACAGTACCATATACACAAACAGCAAATACACACATAGAAACAATACCATATACAGACATACAGCATATACACAAATACAGTATATACACACCACACATGCATTAAGCATGTACACACCCAATACCCCTCATGCTGGGGTCCCCTGACACTGCGGGCCCCATAGCAGCTGCTATGGCTGTACCCCTGTAGTTACGCCCCTGGTTGGGCAATAAGTGGAAAGAGTTGCAGAGAGGAGAGGCAGATGAGAAATATGAACATATAGATTAGCTGGATATTAGCGTTTGGATGGATTGAAAGTGAGTTGAAGAGTTAGCTAGAAGATCAAAGAGGAGAAACTTTCAATAGTCCAAGCAGGACAGGAAGGTGGCATATATTTTTATGTTGGCTCTAAATTCTCACTTTCTTTATAAAAACCCTTGAAAAATACAGATACACAAAATCTACAGTCAGGTCCAATCTAGAATTCACCTCCTCATAGAAGTAAATTTGTTGTAAAGCTAGAACAATATTTCTTACTTATTGTCACGGGTGCTCAAGCGACCCATCACCTGGGTCGCAGGCGCACCTGTGCTCCTCTCTGCTGCTCCGGCAGCGCGGCACATCGCGCGTCCCTGCCTCCTAGTGTGCGAGGCAGCTTCAAGAAATTTAAAGGGCCAGCGCGCTGATAATTGGCGCTGGCCAACCTGCGATTCACACATCCCCAATCCCGACACTTATCTTTTATTGTCCCTACTGGTATACTTTCTTTCCTGCATAAAAAAATGGCAATTATAAAAAACAAGCCGTAACTTTGGATATCAAATTCAATATAATAATTGTGATAATCAGGTTCAATCCAAGGTTTCATTTTAAAATTGATAATCTGTATTGTACTGTAACTTTAAGTGGATTTCATCATTTCAATTACCTTTTAGAATGTTATATCCACAGTGCAGCGTCTTCTCATCATTGAGTCATTAATTAACTCCTAATCTCCATCTAATCATCTCAATCTATATTTAATCATAATAACCAAATAATTAGATGAAAACTTTGTAGCTTGGTAAAAGATCACCTGTGCTCTCGGGAATGGGTTAAGAAAACAAGCAAACATTTTCGAGGTAGTCAGGAATCTGTATACAGATGAGTCATCCCATATCTTACCATTTGGTTGCAATATCCTGAAATGATCTGAATTTTCCAACGATACTGTAATGTATCGCAGAGTGATGTCCTATATGTGTCCATATGAGGCCACTCATTGTTAATAGATTTGATCATTGTTAATAGACTTGTTAGTTGCAACAGTTTCTGGCTCTTTTCAGTTTTTTTTTGTTTCTGATTCTCATTCCCCTGGCCGGAGGCCAGATCCCAAACTGGATCTGGAATAACTGGCCCTGCTACATTCCACAGGAGCCCAGCATCTGGGCCCCATCAACCCCTGAGGACTGTCCCTTAGTGCCCCTACAGTGGTGCTCTGTACTGTGGCCTGTCTATGGGCCTGGATTTTAGGTGGCTGACCTTCTGAGACCTCCCTGGGGCTGGCACTGGACTCTGTGACCTGGCCCTCACTGTGAAAATCCCCTGTGTGCCGGTGGCACCCCTCTCTGCTACACTCTCTCTGAGGACTATACTGCATTATACAACCTCTACTGCACCCCCAATACTGATTGTGGAACTGCTCCTAGACCTGCAGCTCTAGGGACTGCTCGACTGGAGAGGCTACATCATTGCACATATAACATCTGCTTTGTGGCCCTGTCTGAGTGCTCAAAGAGAGATCAAGTTTCTTTCTGGGAAAAACTGGTGACATCTACACACGGGCGTGATAACTTCTTCCCCTCCTTTGTGGTGGAAAGGTGCAACGGATTCACCCTCAGTCTCCTCCACCTGGAGCTCCATCGTGCACATTCATTGCTAAACTTCTCAATTA
Organism: Engystomops pustulosus; assembly: GCA_019512145.1. NCBI lineage: Eukaryota > Metazoa > Chordata > Amphibia > Anura > Leptodactylidae > Engystomops > Engystomops pustulosus. Next base: position 28,670,169 of record CM033644.1, read on the forward strand.
TAGGGACCAAGATACTAGGATTGAAATATGCCATGCTCTGCCCTGCTAGAATCTGTATTGTGGACAGGGATCAAGCACGGTTCTTTGACACCATGGAAAAATTCTCAACATGGTTGGATACTAGCGGCCTCTCCCTTTAGTGCTGGTTAGGATTAGGGTTCCCAACCCAAGTGTATCCAAAATAAAGTAATCCAAGGACTCCTTTAGGTATGATATCAAGTGCTGCTTTTATTTACAATACAGAGATCAATAATCAGTGATGTTTCAGCCTAACACAGGCCTTTGTCAAACACGATCGTGAGGTGTATGGAAGGTGTGTCTGGCGTTCACAGCAGGCATTTGGAAAGGACTGTGTGTAACCAGGTCAGTGATGGTCCAGTTAAAGTGGTTTCTTGAAATTCTTACTTGTGAATTTAATATTATTAACAAAAATGTTTCAGCAAAACTGTAACACTGCAAATCATATTTCAAATCCCTCCATGTGCAAAGTGAAAATGTACAATTTCAGGACATATGGATATTGCATTCTAGTTAACCAGAGGTGGACAGGATGATTGATGATTTGGTGAAATACTGTAGGATATTATCTGATTCAGCACAACTTCTCATGCAGGTGACTTTCAGACTGTCAGAACTAACTACTGATTCCAGCCCTTGTTGGTCAGTGATTCATGTCTTACTTGTGCTTGTTCCTCTCCTCTGTGATAAGTATCTGGACTGTAAAGTCATCAAAATGTCCTCATAGTGCAGAGATTACTTTATCATATCCCATTCTGTGTAGGTGTGCAGCAGAGACAAACCAAACAAAGTTCGGAGTGTTTGATGGTTTTTATGAAGGCGACCGGCTGTGAACACTCTCCGAGTCTGCTGAAGATATCAAAAAACATATCTCATTTTTAGAGGTGATATTGCAGTATGTAAGACTGTCCAATAACACATGATAAACTAGTCCACTGCTTTCCTGCAGGGAGGCAACATAAATCCTAGAAGTGGTTTCATCGGTAAATGAATCCCCCAAAAAATCGAATACCGAAGAAACCTCAGGAATGATGACAGATAAGAAGTGTCGTCCAGCGTTCTCTTATTTCCAAAGGCAGATAAAAAAAACTATACTTTTGTCTGACTTTGTGTTTCTTTTACATCGTATTATCGGTCAAATGCAAACTTCTTTCTTACTTATCCTGGGCCATGTCAGGTGTCCAGATGTGGTGAGATGTCCTTCAAGATTAGACTTCCTCAAAGCTTTATAGAAGTTTTTTTTTTTGGTAGCTTTGAGGCAAAGGTTTGATTATCCCACCCTGTAAAATATAATAAGTAAATGCTGTATGTATTCCAGAATTAATATTTTTTACTGCTTACATCTATTTAGGAAAGGTTGTCATTATCAGGTAGGTGTGGGGGAAGTGATGGCAACAGCATTTGAGTGAGCACTCCAGCCTCTTACAGTATGGATTTTTAAAAATTATTTTATATCTACAGTATTTTTCGGACTATAAGGCGCACCGGATTATAAGGCGCACCATCAATAAATGCCTGCTAAAATGTCTAGGTTCATATATACGGTGCACCGGATTATAAGGCGCACCTGATTATAAGGATGAATTACCAGCAGGTGGCAGACCTGTGCACAGTTCAAGGCAGCTGTTGTCTGTAAGTACGGTTCATATATAAGGCGCACTGGACTATAAGGCGCACTTTTAATTTCTGAGAAAATCGAAGGATTTTTTGTGCGCCTTAAAGTCCGAAAAATACGGTATACTGTTTAATAGCCCTATTTAATGGAAGACTTCAGTTTCCTCGATCACAACAGGTGCACCAAGGATAATTGCACGTGGCCGTGTCTACTAAATGGGCTACAAACAGGTCTTCTTTGCGGCCACATATACATCCCCCCAGACAGCCATGTGAATGTACCCATATTGTGGATCTGTATATCCCACTGACACCAATATATGTAAAAAAATAAATCAAAAAGATACAGCAGCACACCATCTAGTGACAAAAGTGCTTATATAGGAAGTGAACAATTCATTATCCAATGCAAAATGTTGATGTTGAATACATAGTAATAACATTCATATTCACAATTAATAATAAAAATATGAAATCATATACAACACATCTTTCCAATGATCCAATGCTCACAGTGAATGGGGCAGATTTACTTACCCGGTCCATTCGCGATCCAGCGGCGCGTTCTCTGCGGAGGATTCGGGTCCGGCCGGGATTCACTAAGGCAGTTCCTCCGACGTCCACCAGGTGTCGCTGCTGCGCTGAAGTTCATCGGATTGCACTGAACTTCACCGTCCTCTGCTGGATGCAGGTAAGCACTTGTCAAGCAACACTTTTTATTTTTTTTAATGTAGTGTTTTTTCCGAATACGGCGGGTTTTTTTACGGCCACGCCACCCGATTTCCGGCACGTGCATGCTGGAGCAAATCGGAAATATTCGGATAACACGTCGGGAAAACGTGAATCGGGCCCTTAGTAAATGACCCCCATTGTGTGTACAATGTAATAAAAAGATGTACCTCCAGCAAACTTGTTCACAACATACTCACATATATATATAGCCTGTGTTTACTCCTCCCCTCCTCTTGAGCAGGGATTTCAAAGGAAATATCAGTTGGAGGGAGGGGCTTAGGCCTTTGAAGTCAGGAAAAAGAAAGGATTTTTCTCTGAAGATACAGTATGTATTCAAAAATATCTTCTGAAGTTCCAATAAATTAGCTTTCTCCTGTAATTGTAATGTTAGGAGATGCAATGTAGAAGAAGCCTTACTCATATAATGAGGAAGCTTCAAAATCCCTAACTTGCCCTCTGTGAGATGTAAAAATATTTTTAGAAAGTGCGCATTATGATAGTATTTGGTAAAGAAACAAAGCAGCCATTTTGTTGAGATAATCTCTGCTTCCCCCCATGAGAGATATAACCAGTAGCGCATTACATGAGATTAAATAGTCTTTTTCCGGATAATGATAGAATGGGAAGGTCTTTTATTCTCTTTGCTCACTTGTAGCATTATGGTGTAGAGTAATTAAGATTGTATTTTTTGCCTTTTTATTTTTTGCTATTAAGCTATTGCAGAGAATAAGATGTTACTATTAAGAATATATCCACAAACTTGTGCTGAATACTAGCCAAATTAATTGTAAATTTTATCATCGGCACAATCCAAGACACATCTGTTTCTTTTGCATACTCAAATTATAGGTGACTTAAAATTCATTTTCCACACTTTACCCTAAAAAATTAACTAATGACACATAAAACGTGACACACAACCTACATAGATTTAGAAATCTACTGTAGTGATTTTCTGGTGGATAGAAATTATTGGCCAACAATAGAAATTATTGGCCAACCCCTTAACCCCTTAAAGCAATGCTGTCACCAGGAATGTCATATTTAGCTGATGACTGGTTTCAGTAGCCTATGCTGCGCTGATTTTAAAAAGTTATCATCATTCCAAATCATTTCAATACATTATAAAACTTTATTTCAAATTACCTGACTCCCTGTCTTCAGTGTGTAATGGGTAACGGGGTGCAGCTGCAACAGCATGTGAGCCTGTGTCTGCATCTCCTCTTCTTCATACTCCATACATCCATGAGGAGACTAAGTTACAGGTACGCCTGTTCCTGCAGCTGCTGCCCTTTTCCGGGACTCACCTCATGCTGCTGGCAGGGAGGTATGTAATGATGAAATAAAGTTTTATAAAGTACTGATTCAGAATGCTGACAAAATGCATTTTGAAAATCAACGTAGCATAGGCTAAGGGAAGTTATCACTACTAAAATGACATTCCTGGTGACAGGTTCCCTTCAAAGGCCTAGAACTACTATTAATGGCCTATGCTTCAGAAAATCATTACAGTAGATTCCAAAATGTGTGTAGTTTGTATGGAATCTTGTATCTCTCATTAATGAATTATTTTAGGTAAAGTACAGAGAATGAACTTGTTTTGATCATTTATATGTTCAATGTGTCTGCAATTAAGTTTTTTTGTTAATCCTGCTTCTTATGACAATCCAACATTTTTAAAATCCAAATGTCATATAGACCAAAAATAATAAATAAATAAATTGTCTGGGGCTACAATTATAAAGTATACACCTCCGACTTACATACAAATTCAACTTAAGTACAAACCCAAAGAACTGCCTGTATATGTAAATCTATGTCCCAGATTTACCGTATTTTCTGGACTATAAGACGCACTTTTTAGCAAGAAAAAATCTTGCTAAAAAGTGCCTGCGTCTTATAGACCAGAGGTCAGGAGGATCCAGCACTGCCAGACCCTCCTGACCGCTGTAATGGAGATCGGGTGATGCCCTGATGTAGAGCTGCACCTGATCTCCCAGAGAGGAGCCTCCGTACTACTCTCACCTCTTCCCGATGTCTTACAAGTCCAGGACCTGCGGTGATGTCAGAATCATGTGACTGATCACATGCTTCTTATATCACCACAGGTCTGATACTGCCATGCTGCACTGGGACAGGGTAAGAAGAAGGGAAATGGGGGAAGTATGTGTGTGTGTGTGTATGTGTGTGGTTCTGTGTGTATAGGTGATGCAGTGCTGAGTGTGTATAGGTGATGCAGAGCTGAGTGTGTATAGGTGAGCTGAGTGTGTATAGGTGAGCTGAGTGTGTATAGGTGAGCTGAGTGTGTATTGGTGAGCTGAGTGTGTATAGGTGAGCTGAGTGTGTATAACTGAGCTGAGTGTGTATAGGTGATGCAGAGCTGAGTGTGTATAGGTGAGCTGAGTGTGTATAACTGAGCTGAGTGTGTATAGGTGATGCAGAGCTGAGTGTGTATAGGTGAGCAGAGTGTGTATAGGTGAGCTGAGTGTGTATAGGTGATGCAGAGCTGAGTGTGTATAGGTGAGCTGAGTGTGTATAGGTGAGCTGAGTGTGTATAGGTGAGCTGAGTGTGTATTGGTGAGCTGAGTGTGTATAGGTGAGCTGAGTGTGTATAGGTGAGCTGAGTGTGTATAGGTGAGCTGAGTGTGTATAGGTAATCTGAGTGTGTATTGGTGAGCTGAGTGTGTATAGGTGAGCTGAGTGTGTATAGGTGAGCTCAGTGTGTATAACTGAGCTGAGTGTGTATAGGTGAGCTGAGTGTGTATAGGTATGGATGATGCAATGTTGAGTGTGTATGTGGATGGATGATGCAGATTTGAGTGTGTATGTGGATGGATGATGCAGATTTGAGTGTGTATGTGGATGTATGATGCAGTGTTGAGTGTGTAAATGTATGTCTGTGTGTGCTGTGCTTTAGTGCGACCAACAGGGATATTTTAATTGGTGTAAAATATATTTTTCCTTTTTATGGAAGCCTAAATCTGGGGTGCGTCCTATAGTAAGAAGCGTCTTATAGTCCTAAAAATACAGTACTAAGGGCTTTTCCTGTTTCCTGTTATAATTTGTACGTTCTTTCATGTGCAAACTGCTTGCACGGGTATTTCAGAAGTGTCCGAGACATAATTGTGGTGCACGCTGCACTATACCCGACACAACACAAATTTCGTCACTGAAGGGGGCGTTCCTGTGCATAGTCGGAATGTGCGCCACGTTTATAATGCAAAGTGTGACAGAAGTGTGTCGTTAAAGCTGCACCAAAAAATGGTTCACTATTTCGCAGCAGTGCAGAGAGCACTAGATTCATGAAGAACGTGTGCCAAAAATCCTGAATCTGGGGCTCTCTGTACACTACACACTGCAAACAGTTTACACTGTTTTTTGTATATGTGGGCCTATGTGTATATGGATCTAATTTGAACAAATATGAAAAGCTTCCTTTACATGAGTGTGTACTTTTCACTAGATGTAAACCACCTACCCATGGTCCATTGTATGCATCCTCTGTGTCAGCGGTGGTAGAGGTCATCTCACGTCCTGGGGACAGTAGTAGAGGACGGCAGAAACTAGGGCCATGAGCGTGGAGCTGACGGAAATTGCTGCTCTTGGCGACCGCCATCAGCTCCGTAGAGATTAATGGAGCAGAACCGTCATACATGGCCGTCTGCTCTATTAGTCTGAGGAGCGACAAGGGGTCAGTCGGACCCCTTGTTCTCGCGATCCACGGGGGTTTCAGCACTGAGACACCTACTGATCAGCAAGTTGATATCCCCTATCCACGGGATATCAACTATCAACTTGCCTTCATAGGAAAACCCCTTTAAGAATAAACCTACAGAACCTATCTTGTACATAACCTGGGGACCAACTATATAGTTTGTCTTCAACAATCTTCTCCTTCACTTACATCTAGAGTCATATCCAAAGGTGGCAAAAGACGTAAGGATGGATTTCTAATGTGTATTCTAGTACAGAGGCGCAAGGCGATACAAAAGGCGTCTCATAACTAAACATATTAACCTATTCTGAAGCTCTGATAATACCGCATCCAGAAGATTACAGATCAGAAGATAAGGTCTAGGTTTAATGAATTCTTCCAGGCTATGGAAACCAGCAAAAATCTCTGCAAATACGATTACATTAAGCTTTAGTCCATGCATATGAGTGAAGCAGCATTCTCCAGCAAGTGTGGACAGATCAGTCTTTAGGGAGTAAAAGCTAAATGAAAAAGCAATACTGAAACATGCAAATTGGGTAAAGAAATTAGCCCCGAGATCAAACTGACGGGTTGGATTTCGGAAATGAGGCTCCCTTCATTGCCTCCCACTCCTCACTGAGGCCCATCACACATAAATACTTCATCTATAATGCATTTAACTCAATTTCTTGTTCAGTTAAATTAATTGCTCTAAGGTCGACCACATCTGTTGCTAGAGAGCAGACTGTGGAAAGAAAATGTGCCAGCTAAGAGCCTTTGGCAAATTCCATCTTGTTTTCTGTGTCTTTCTGTGAAATATGTCATTTTTATTATGTTTTTATTGGACTATCAGACATCAACTATCCACAATCAAGAATGTAAAATATTCCTCATAGATCGTGATGAGCAGAACCGAACCTCAATGTTAGGGCTGAACATTGCAGGTTTGGGTCTGTGAACCTTATCTGACAGAAGCTCACGTTCTGTGCTCAGGCTCAAGCGGAAAAGATGGATGATGGGTTGCAGGACATCCCCAACCAGCAAATCACATCATCCACCGCGTACACCTGTGATCAGTACTAGCACCGATGCATTAAAGGAAACCTACCATTTGATTTGATGCATTATGAAGCAAACATACCTTGAGAATGCTGTAGCCACACTGATGCAGGATCATATCTTAGTTAATCCCTGAGCTGAGTGGTTTTGCTGAAAAACCAATTATACCATTCAGGACCTTGGGAAAGCTGGGACAGACTGGCTTAAACATTATAGCTGCTAAGTAATGCATGACTAGTCAAGCACTAATCAACCTGAGCTGCATCACTCATACACAGCAGCTGGGGGATGGTGCAGCAATTGATTATTCTGTCTGGCAGGAAGTAAACTGCAGGAGATGATGATGTAATCAGAGAGAAACTCTCCTGCTATGAGATGCCGGAAAGCAAGCAGCAGAGCAGAGATAGAAGGGGCAGAGCTTCATTATCCGAATGTTATATTTGTTTTAGCAGCAAAACCATTCAGCACAGGGATTAACCAAGATATGATCCTGCATCAGTGTAGCAACACCATTCTCAAGGTATGTTTGCTTCATAATGCGTCAAATCACATGGTAGGTTTCCTTTAACATCGGACAATGCACTTTTGGGGAACTTCATCGGACAGGTAAGTAAATGTGCCCCAATATGTATTCCCACCATAGATAGTCCTATGCTTTATTACATGTTATAGCCGTCTGAAGTTTCCCCAAATCTTTATTAGGTTTTCAAACACAGGCTGTAAATGACCTGAATTTATGGGAGATGCTCAGGTTCCAATGAGGGTGAAAAACATAGGACTTTATACAGCATTTCGGAGACTTAGTTAGGTGTCAGCTCCTCACTGTGAAGGTGTAATGAATGATATTTACTGAGCTCTCTTCCTGAATTCTTTACCTATAACCTATTTAACAAGTACAAGCCTTGACAGGCGAAAGTGAGACAAGCCACCATAAAAAATCAATCCACTCTGGAACTAGCCGGAGATATATAATGAATCACATTGCACTCAGTGTGAAATATTGAATAAGGATTATACTATGCTGTTCTATATAATACAAAATATCCTTAGTGGGACAGAGATGTAGGGGAAAACTGGATTTCTTTAAAGGACATCTACAACCAGGATGAAGGAGTGTAAACCAAGCACACTGACATACTGGTGTATGCCTGCACTGGCAGGATCCAATCTTCTTTTAGCTTCTTATGTCTTTATTTTTAAAAAAAAAATGCTTTAAAAATGATGTAAATAAGCCTGAGAGGCTCCGGGCTCCATAGTTGTTTATTGAGTCAAGAGCCCTTTAGGCTCCTTTGCATAATTTTTACAGCCTTTTTTTGTTAAAACAACGGTGCAAGAAGCTAAAAGAAGAGCAGGTCCTGCCAGAGGGAGCACACATCAGTATGTCAGTGTGCTTGGTTTACAGTCCTTCATCCTGGTGGTAGATGTCCTCTCAGCAGTAGATAATGTTATCCTATTATGTACATGAAGATTTTCTGCCCCACATGTACACATACAGTACAATAGGGGTTTAATAGTGTTTGCTATGTTGCCTTTGCCACAGGATTTTTATTAGGGGGGAGAAAAACATAGGACTTTCTATCCAGGATAACAAATCCAAGCCACTTTTAAGATGGTACAATTTGGATGTTTACTAAAGTGGTCCCTCTACTTTGTTTTTTTTGTTTTGTTTTGTCCTTTTTTGGTCATTTAGGAGATTTTTTTTTTCTATTTTCTTGTAGCATGACTGCAATGAGTAAAGGTTTTTTACCTGGAATCCTGAATGATCTATTGTGAAACCCAGGCTGGGGGGCAACAAAAGAAAATGTACTTACGCTTCTGTGGCTCCTGGTATCCCTGTTGAGACATGTGACTGTCTCAACCAATGACAAGTCAGAATATTCTTAGTTGCCCGTGGGAACCAATTACAGCTTAGTTTTCATTTTACCAGTGCTCATGAATATTTTAAAGGGGAGCTGTAATTGGTTGACTGGGCAACTTAGAATATTCTGACTTTCAGACAGCTTAATAAATCTGCCCCACAATGTCCTGACTTCACACAGAAGTTTGACGTTTGTCTCAGACCTCCCCCAGACACTGTAAACTCGCTACCAATTACTCTAGGGTCCTTGCTCCCTGATTATGTCACAGGGGGCAATGATCTGCATTGGTGCCAGCACCAATTATGGGTGTTTCCGGTAAGGGTTAGCACTCAAGTTCAGTGCTTGGACCAAAACATGGACTGAACTTTTGGCCAAACCTGAACTTGAACCTGAATACATATCGAAAAGCTTATTTTTTTGCCCTCTATAATACCTTAAATATTGCTGCTTTTTCTTGTGGATGATCTCAGAGCTAGTAGACCCCTTTTTAGGTATCTTTGCCTATTAATATGGCAATTGTTACTATAGTTGCAGAATTTGAAGTTCACGGATGTTGTGTCATTAAAGTAATTTGACAACTGGAGAGGAAAAGTGAGAGAGATAGGTACGGTACAGGCTCAAAGTATTTTGGGAACATTGCCTGTGATTAGTGACACATGGCTCTCCATAGACTAGTATTGGAAGCGTGCCACCACTGAGCAGCTATCCCTATGTGATATATACAGGTATAAAAAGAGACTGTCAAACTGAATACCGAAAAGGAGCCAATGGGAAACTTTCATTTTAGGTGGAGTGTCCATTTAATCTTACACTGTGTATTTCTTGAGCAACAGCAAGTATTACATGCTTATAACACTCTGTAAAACCGCTACTTGAGAAGAATCTCCTGGTTTTTATCCACACACTGTATCCATAAAGTTATTGTTATTCTGCTCCATTCCTTGGTTTCTTTGTCTGCAATCTCAAATTGGCTGTCTCATCTATCAAACATATACTTCCTGCACCGTCTGTATGTGTGTGAGCAGCAGAGCATACAGGATCACTGGCTCGGCAATGTTGGTGGTATACGGCCTGGATATTGCTCCTGTCCATATCTAGAAGACCATCTGTGCACTGTTCTGCATCTTGCTACGCAGGATGTTTTCACAAATATAATGAGACCCCCAAGGTTTAAAGGTGAAACAGATTGCAAAGTAACTTGTGGGAGACAAAAACTGCTACATCAGGAGAGCGGCTATCATCTGTTCTACATGGGGAATAACATGACTTATTAAAAATATAGCCCGAAATTAAAATTTCACATGGAAAACACTGAATAATTCATTAATGTCTCCATTTAAATGTTTTGATGTTTTAGGAAACTTTCTGAGAGTCTTTTGAGCTCAATTGGCCTTCTGAAGGAACTATTCCTACCACTCTCTCTTAAAGGGGATTTTAAAGTCATCAATATTAAAGTTCTAATGACACTCATGGCACCTTAAATTTTCTTATCGGTGGGGACCTTAGCAATCTGATTCTACCCCCTTTGAAAATTGTCATAAAAATTCTCAGTAAGAAAAAAAGAGGACTATTTGGAAATAGTATAATACTGACTTATGGTTAATAAGAAGCAGATGAGTCTCAGTGGCCTTTCATTAACAATTAATAAAAAAATTGACACTCCCTTTATTATTAGGGGAATTGGGGCAGATGACACTTAAGTATTGGGCATGTTGCTCTAAATCTATGTCATACAGCCCATGAATTTAGATATACAACCACTACAGTGACTGAGCTTTGATGCTCCAAACACAGGTCCTTATGTCCCTCAGTTACCTTCAATGTACTTTAAAAAATAATGCCCTATATTCCAAGCAAAACCTAGATAGATAGCCCTCAAAATCTTTGTGGGAAAGCCTCCTCTGATAAATACAGCCCCCCTTTTTCATTATATACAGCCACCTTTGAACCTGGTTGGACTTTGCATGTTAAATATGTGCCCATTTTAGTAACAAAATTTGTGTCGCGTGAAGGCACCTAGTAGCACCTAGTAGGTCCTTGCTCTATTCAATTCGGCATCACAAGGCATTCACTGCAACACCACATCAGCAGTGACCGGGACCCAGCAGTCCGTCAGCACCAATACTGGCAGGCTAATTCCCCAAGACTCTGGGCCCCAGGTCCCCACCAGCACTGCACCGTGTGAACAGGCCTTGAATATTCACCACTCCATGTGGTCTGAGAAACTGGCTGAGAGCAAGTAGGCGGCCACTATATACAGTTTCCTGCAAATCAAAAACACCTGGGCAAAATGGGGCAGAGTGCTGGTGCCAGGAAAAAAAAAAAACAAAGCAAGCAAGGGTTGTCCGATGGCCATGCCCCACGATTTCTGTTGCATGAAAGCCGGCGCTGATGCGCCAAAATCCGATTGCGTGTGCCAAAATCCCAGGGCAATTCAGGGAAAATTGGAAATCGTCGGGAAACTCAATGAAAGTGTACGATTCTGACCCTTAGTAAATGAGCCCCTATGACCACTGGAGGAGGTCCAGCGTTGGAATGCCTGTTAGGACATAAGGCAGGTAAGTTGGGACCTTGGCAACATTTAAAAGAAAAAATATCATGGTCAATCTCTTTAAGGATGGCTTAAAACTTACATTTTTGGACATCCATTCTGGAACATCATGGTTTTATGAATTTCACTATGGGAGCTACTTCTCATTTATAATTTGTTTTGTTGGCTAACCCTTGGATGTTTTCCTTATTGAGTGTATGCTGAATAATTGTAGATTAATAGGAGATATCAAGGGAACTCCTGTTTCCCTTTATGATCTCGTGAATGACTGACGCGTATTGTATTTTGCTCACCGATTCAGGAGTTAGAAGGTTAAGACAATATTTCGGCTCCAAATAAAGTTTACTTCATCACCACCCGTCCCCCATACAAGCAGTAGGATTGTGTGGCAGGTCATAATAACCTGTTAGAAAAGCCTGTTACGCACCTATCTATTTGGCTCAGTTGGAACGTCTGCATTTCCCTTCCACATATTGAATACAGATTTCATTTGTTCTGCTTTATCTGCTTCAAGACTCTGAACAGAGCTTTACCTCTCATGAAAATGCTAAGATTTGCCGCAGGCTATAAACATGAGTCTTTTGATATTTGTAATGTTTTCATCCATCTCAAAGGATGCTGTCTCTTTAAGGGTGAAGACTTACTGTTTCTCGATTTCACGCAGCGACTGTCCATCCATTCACTGATAAAAGCCGTAGTCTCCTACACCAAAGGGGTCAAGATGCTCAGAGGTACAGTACATGTGCCCAGTGCCTTAAACATGCTCTATCCAACCAAAAGTACTAATAATAGCATTGATGATGTTCCTTGCCTCTCTCATCATTACAGTTAGGTTCACAAATATTTGGACAGTGCCACAATTTATTTTTTATTTTTTACCCGTTTACTGAAACATATTCGAGTTATAGTTCTGTAATGATTTTGTAGAATTTCGCTTTACCCTTAATAAAAATTTCCAGGTGCTCTGTCAATCACTTGGAATGTAAATTCAGTCACACTGATAGGTTCAAAATTGAGCTTTTTATTTGTGAATTTCACAGTTTAATGATGTTTCGGTCTGTTATAGATCTTCTTCAGACACAGATTGTTACAAAAAGTGCCGAGAAGGATCCCATATAGCGATGTCAGGCACTGTGGCATAGCAGAATGGCGGAAGCACGACTTCTTGGGTCGCGGGCTCACCTGTGACCCTCGGTGTGCCCCAGCGCCCCGCTGCAGTCCCCGTTAACATTCCCCGTTCTTGCCTACAGTCCGACGACCGTGGGCCCCGTCTCCTAGGGCCTTGCCTTGGCTGCCACCACGGACAAAGTCGCACCTGTGGAACGACCTGGTGGTACCATGCCACAGCAAGTCCAACCTTTGGTGGGATCTGGTGAGTATCCGGTTACCACTTAGACTCCGGTCCTAGGTGTTGGCTTATGTCATTGTCCGCGGTGGTCCAGTTGGCCCACTACCCCTGGAGCCTGACAGTGTTCGCATGGTTTAGGTAGAGCATAGGAGTAGGGCAGGAACGTCCCGCAGCGGCCCACTGTTCTACCTGACATGCTCTCTCTACACCCCCTTGGAGTAGAGCTGGGGTAAAAGAGATAATAGAAATTTCTGGGCTTTTTTTCCAGTTTTCTAATAAATGTTCCCTGTTATATTTTATCATGTATTTCCTATCTTACATACACTGCACTACCAATTTCTACAGAGTTTGTTTAAAGGTGAGGTACACTAAAAATACAAACCTGGTTCTTCCCTAGTATGACTAGGCATTTGTTATATATCTTCCTACCACACTTTCTTATCTCCACATTTCCTTGTAGAGCAATCTAATACGCCATCTTGTACAAACATGTCAATATACAAGTGAGGTGGTCTACCACTTTCACCTTGGCACTTTTCCCCATTCTCCATCAGAGGTTATTTAAATTCTCTTTGCATTTTGGGATGAAATACTCGGCAAACTGCTAACTTTTATAATAAGAATAAATCATTTACAGCCTCCGTAGCTGGCGCTGAAGCTTTTATTACGTCGCTTAACAGTTTTGTGTAAATAAATTTAATAGGCTTGTGATACCATAGAGTGCACAGTGCAGCAAGACGTCGTAAATACAAGATGGGTTATGATAGAAACAGGCGGTTCCCTCCCCGTCTTGTCCCATGCACAGAAATAATGATGTTATGCACAGCAACTAACACTTAACCCTATCCGCACGCTAGAGTCCTGTAACATTTATCCTTCCAGCCAGTATTGGTAAATTATGAGAGATGTGATGGTAGTGTTGTAAAAATTGCAATAAATAAGTATTTATTAACTGCCATTATCTATCTATTCTTTTCATATCCATCTACTCTCCTGAAATATTAACATAAAAGGTTGAGGGGAATGAACCCTACAAGGGTCAAGTGCCCCCTGTCTCAAGTGGTTAGTTAGGTGATTGCTGTTGTGTCCTTTTTCCTGTATGCACCAAACGTACATCCTTTATACAATTGTATCACTTATAAAATCTTTTAGGTGAGTTTGCAGATTGAAATACCATTATTTTCCATCTACAAGAAGGCAGAAAAAATATTACAAAATTTTATGGAATTTTGGTTTTCATAGAAATATTGGTTATTATATTAAAATGGTTTCCCAGTGACATAAAAGGTGACCATATCAACTGGATAAGGCCCAACTTCCTGATTGGTTGGGGTCTTAGTGATGGTGCTCCCAAGGATCAGTGCCCCCCCTTTATACACCAAGATGAAGAGAGCAGCCAGTCACACATGCACCAGCTACTCTCCCTATGGCACTGACAGAGATTGCCAAAATCGGCGCCATAGAGATTAATGAATGGAGCAGCCGACGCATTTGCAACTGGCTGCTCTCTTCATCTAGGAGTAAGATGGGGTACACACACACACATGTATATACAGTGAGTCAAAAGTCACAGGACACCCTTTTATTTCAGAAACAAGCAACAAATCTGAATACCCCAGCAAGTAATACTTGAGATCATCATCTTAAAAGCCGCCATATTTAGGATTTCCTAAATTTTGGGGGGGCACCTTTAACATGGGGCATGCAATACAGTTCTGCCGGACTTTGCATGTTAAATCTGGCGCATGGTCCCACTGAGTACCGGCACGCCACCTTCAGCGTAGAAATTTGTGTTGCATGATGAATAGTGGGACGAGTGCATAAGGGACGGGTGCAACACAAATGTGGTGGGGACCCTTCTTAAATACCTGTGCAATCACTTTGCATCTAAAAGAACGCCCCAAAGTCTGACAGAAAACTGGCGCACGGCTCTTAGTAAATGTGCATCCATGTTTTTGGAATAGCTGTAATCATTCTGCATTTGCCAGTTGTACATTTTCTCACTTTACACCCTGTCATCCTAATTTTCCTGAGCTCTCTACAGTCTAGCCGGAGAGATTCAATATTTTTATTAGCAGGGTTTAACTAGTTTAATCGGAAGAAAATATAACACAAGTGCTGTTAATGTGACCTGATATTTAGCCCTTAATGCATTTATTTTATACCCAATTATTTTCTCTCTCTCAGGGAACAAAGGCTTTATGATTTACAATACTCCTTCCATCTGAAAAATCGGAAAGAAAAGTTCCAAACATAAAACAAAGAAATGATATTGCAGAGTATTATTATTAACTCTGTGGACTACAAAAGTTTCAATGAAATGTAGAGGTTACAATTACAGCAAGGTCGAGTCACTACTAATATAAAATATATTTATATTGATGTGATTAATGCTATATACATAATTAATTCTAAAAGTGCTATATATAATAATTATGTATAAACAGTGGGAACGAAAAGAATTCAGACACCTTTACATTTTTTCCTCTTTGCTTCAAAGCAGTCTATTGGTAGGATCAAACATGATTAGGGTTTTTTTTGCTCATGAATGAATCTTGATCTTCAAAGAAAAAACCCCCAGAAATGTACCATATATACTCAAGTATAAGCTGAGGCCCCCAATTTTACCACAACTGGGAAAAATTACTGACTTGAGTATAAGCCTAGGGTGGGAAATGCATTGGTCACAGCTTCACGAAGTAATGTAATTCCCAGCAACCTCCATAATCATGAAATGCCCCATGCACTCCCTCTCCCCCATAATGAAATGCCCTGCAGCAGCCCCCCTAATAGTATAATCTCCAATGAAGCGCCAAATAATGAGATGTTCTGCAACCCCGCTAATAATGGAATACCCTGCAGACAGCTAATGAAATGCCCTGCAGCCCCCTTAATAAAATTCCCTGCAGCCCCTTGGTGTATAACATCTGTAGGGGAGTACGTACCTTTATTTTTATACACTATTGTATAAAGCCAAGTTGGGGTTTTATAGCACATTTTTGTGCTGAAAAACTTAGGTTATACACAAGTTTATACAGTATATATTTTTTTCTAATCTATCAAACTGAAATATCACATGGTCATAAGTGTTCAAACCCTTTGCTTTGACACTCATATTTAACTCACATGCAGCATATTTCCTTGTGATCCTCTTTGAGATGTTTCTACTCCTTCATTGGATTCCAACTGTGTTCAATTTAACTGATTTGACTTGATTAGGAAAGGCACATACCTATCTGTATAGAAACTCACAGTGCAGGTAACAGCACCGAAAGATTTGCCCAAGAAGCTCAAAGACAGAATTGTTGCAAGGCAGAGATCTGGCCAAGATTTCAAAATAATTTCTGCAGCACTCAAGGTTCCTAAGAGCACTGTGGTCTCCATAATCCTTTGCTGGAAGAAGTTTTGGACAACCACAACTCTTCCTCGACTTGACCATCCAGCCAAACTAAGCAATCATTGTAGAAGAGCTTTCATGAGAGAGGTAAAGAAGTATCCCAACATCAATGTGACTGAGCTCCAGAGATGCAGTAGGGATATGGTAGAAAGATCCACAACTAGTCAACTATCACTGCATTCATTCACCAGTCAGAGCTTTGGGGCTGTGTGTGCCGATGGAATCTTCTCCTTAGATTGAGACATATGAAAGCCTGAATGCAGTTTGCAAAAAACACATGAAGGATTCCTAGACTATGCAAAATAGGATTCTCTGGACTGATGAGACAGTGATTGAACTTTTTGGGGTTAATTCTAAGTGGTATGTGTGTAGAAAACCAGAAACTGCTCATCACCTGCCATATGCAATCCCAACAGTAAAATATGGTGGTGGCGGCAACATGCTATGGAGGTGTTTCTCAGCTGCAGGCACAGGACTAACGGGTGCAATTGAAGGAAAAATAAATGTGGACAAGTACAGAGATATCCTGGATGAAAATCATTTCCAGCGTTCACTGGACCTCGGACTGGGCCGAAGGTTCACCTTCCTGCTAGACAATGACCTTATAGACACAGCTAAAATAACAAAGCAGTAGCTTCAGAACAATTCCGACCATTTTTGACTGGCCCGGGCCAGAGCCCTCACCTAAACCAGATTAAACATCTCAATGTTTACCATCCATACTGAGGAAACTGGAGAGGATCTGCAAGTAAGAATGGCAGAGGATCCCCAAATCCAGGTGTGAAAAACTTGTTGCATCATTCCCAAGAAGACTCATGGCTGTATTAGCCTACCCTACCCTACCGTAAGTGGTGGGTGTCAATTGTTGACATTCTCTTCCTGCAATTGAAAACACAAAGACAAAAACAGGACAAACAATCTCAGAAGATTGGTCATATAAATATAGGTTAAAACCAAGAATACAACAAAGTACAAAATCAGGAGACAAACTTATGGTTAAAGTGTAACCAAAAAAACAGATCTATTTCCCCTTACCTTAGCTTAAATTTTAAATTTGATTGAGGCCCCTAGTTTCTTATGAATCCAATTATTGAATACAATAACATAGAATCAAAACCATTGATTTGCTGCTACAGTCGACTACCAGTCAGAAGGAAGGACACAGCTGAATGAAGTACAGTACCAAGAGTAGTGTTAAGCAGATTAGAACCACAAAATTTGGGTTTATACAAAGTTTGCAGATTTTAGTCCACAAACTTCATTAAAAGCTTGGGGCGGGGCTGGTGTTTTGGATTGCACACTGAAATCTGTATGCCAGTCTGAATGTACATGGTATTTATCTAGATTAAGAGAGTGGAGCCCTCTTAGGTACTATGCTTGGTTTTGATTGGCCTATCATAATTTGGTCCTGTTTCCGAGAATAAGCATAAGAAAACCCATTCAGGTTTGGGTTACCTGAGTTGGGCCAAACCCAAACCTGAAAGTTTGGGTATCTATATGCTCACCACCCCTGGAAACATCCTTGTCTTACCCTTTAAATGCTGGCAAGTGGTGAACCTAGGGAAAATTCTGTTGTGCATGTGTCACTTGCATTTAAATGCTGATGTGTTTGCCAGTGGCATTTAAAGGGTTAACGCCAGAGATAGGTGCCAGTGGGGGTGAGTTCTGAATGCCAAACCTAGGGTAACTTTATATGGCTAACTGTATTTAAATCTTGTACTTACCCTAGTAAAGTGTTGTACTAGTGGCCCTCCCCTGAGCACAGCCTCCATTTCATTCATTATTGAAGGTTCTGGGAGAGGTATCCTGTAAGCCATCCTGGAAGTCACATAGAAGTCAGTATAGCTCAGCTCCGCTTAAAGGAAATCTACCATTCCCAAAAAGTAAAAAAAAAAACTACACATACTTAACATACATACCTAACTGCCCTCCTCTTCAACTGATCCTAGTGCTTGTCTTCTCTAATCTCAACACTCATGATCACAGTATCAACTGTAAAAAGGAGCTATAAAATGCAGACGGAGTGCAGGGACAAGATGTCTGGTGCTCCAGGCTGCTAATTATTCACACCACCTGCGTGAGGTCACCTCTCTCTCCAACATGGGAGAGGAAGGTGCAAGAGGCGTGAACAATTAGCAGCCATGCTCCGGCCTGCTATTTGAAACTTTTTTTCAAATTATCCCGATGTGTCAGGATTAGAGAAGACAAGCTCCGGGATCGGAATGAAGAAGAGTACGGATGAGTTTCGGGACTGGTAGATTTCCTTGAATTTTTTATATGGCCTTTCAGAGGACTTTCAGACCCATTTGCACCAGTCACAGAGGGCCTTAGTGATCTGATACCAGGCTCATTCCCCTCGGAGAGCATAACAAAAGGTCAAAATTAAGGCATTATCCCTGTAAATAACTAATTCCTACATTACTCTGGCTCTTTTTCATATTATTTTTCTTTAAGCTGGTTTCAAAGGGCATTGAAGGACAAATCAGAGCATTTAAAGCTGGAGTAGTTCAAGGACTTGTATCATAATGGTCTTTAATGGTTTCCTAGTACACATACTAAAATTTCTTACAAGAACAGCAATTCTAAGTTCTGTTCAGATCTTTGGCTAATATTAGTACTCTTTGTTCTCTGACTCGCGATGGTGAATAGAATTGCCTACCTCTACTAATGGCAACTGATGAAAAATACCACTAGTGAATCACAATTCGCTGAAATAAAATAAATTTACTCCACTCCACATCCAAGACCAACTGGACGGTACAGCTTAGAGTATATAGCAGTGGTTATTTTCACATTGGATATTATATGGAGCTATTTAAAGGGAACCTGTCACCACATTATTCACAAATACAGCTAGTGGCAGGATCCCATAGAGTCATAGTAACAAACTAGCACCCTTCTTTTAGATAAAAAATTGTTTTCAAATTCCCATGTATTCAACTTTATAATTGTACCTGGTGTCCAAGGATGTCTAAAGCGAGGTAAGGTGGACGTGGCCTACTCAGTCTAAATCCAGCATCTTCTCCCTATGCTATTTCTGCATGCAACAGTAATGTCAAGTGCCCAGGGTGACATTTTAGCAGGTCCGTTAGCCTTCTAAATTAGAAAACTTTACACAAAGCATATATCTCATAAAAAGAGAGCAAATCATATCAGATGAAATCACAGCAGCCTGTGATAGAGAGACTTTTCATATGGTCAAATATGTGCATCGGGTACAGTTTGCTAATGTTATGAGGCTGAAGGACCTGTGATGATGTCACCCTGATCTCATGATATAAGGCCACTGCCCTAAACTACATCTAAAGATGCATAGATACCAGGCAAGTTTATAACTCTGATTTTGTGAGAATCTGAGGGAAACAATTTTTAGCTAAATGAAGGGGGTCAGATTTTTACTAGGTCTCTATAGGAACCTGTCACTAGATGTATTTGTGAAAATTGTGGTGTCAGGTTTGCTTTAAATAAAGTTTAGCATTTTTGAAAGGTTTTTTTTCACAGGGAATATATCTAGTAGACTCTATATAATTAGCTGACCCTTGCATGTTATAATGATATGATAAGATGAAGAATTCATGGGTGCAGCTATGGGAAGTTTTTCTCAAAGTTAATCCATCTGAATCTTTCCCGCCTCCCCCCTTTTTCTCCTGTGCATGGACATCTAATATGACTGCTATTTTCTATGACACTTTGACCGGTGGTTTCCAATAATGATGCTAAACATAGTCCTGAACCTCAGCTCAGTACAGAAGGATAAAATGAGTTTCCGAAAATAGTGAAGCAGTTGGAAACCATCAAACACTTAAGTGTTGGAGAATGTGAAGAAAATCTGCTCTATTATGTGGCTAAAGTCTGGCAGTTAATACATAAATCTCCGGTTAGAATATGACAGCGTATCCCACCTTCTTCTCCGTAGTATTGGTTGCCAGGTAACGGTTCCATGCCAGTGTGTGCGCCCGTCTCTGCTCCTGGTCTGACAGGTTTTCACCAATCCTCTAGAGGCATGAAGTAACAGGCTGAATATTGTTAGCGATACCTCGGCGTATAAGAAGTTGTTCTCTATAAGCCACACAGCCCAGGATCTCAGAAATAGCCTCGGAGCTCTATTATTTGCACATTCATCCCCATGTCTTATTTCACTTTAAGTCTTGTCCTCATTAGTTGTGATTTGCCAAGTGGAGTCAACTTGTTTAAATATTTGCTACTATCGAGTTATCTCATCTACATTAACATCTGCCGTAGTTATTAGGAATATGCTGCTCTCGTAACTTTCTGAGATTTTCATTAGTCATTTTCTATTTCTCCAATTTCACATTAGCTTACAAATTAGCTGGATACAGAAGAAACTAGACATCAAATAAGAATCCGATTTTTTTTTAATATTGTATAAGGGGCGCTGTAATACCAGAAACAGCCTGTTGATGAGGGGGGCGCTATTACTGGGAGAAAGTTGTCTTTTAGTGATAGGAGAAATAAGGAAAAAGCACAAACCTTTAAGTAAGTAAAGTAGATTTTCTGTGCCTTTTCCTTATTTCTCCTGTAGTGAGCATTGTGTATCTGAAATCCCCTAAAAGCAGGCAAAAGATTAACTTATTCCATACCTAGAAGTTCAGGTCTCTAAGAAGATTAGACTATCCAGGGACTGTCTGTAAAGAATAAACTCATTACACACATTACCAGCTTCCTTTATCTCTCAGTTGTCAGTGGATACAGGACAGAAAGCTGATTTCCAAAAACTTCTTAAAGAGAACCTGTCACCACATTTTCACATATACAGCCAGTGACAGGTTCCCATAGAGCCCTATTAACTACCTGACACCTTTCTTTTAGCTAAAAAAGTTTCCTTTACATCAACATAAATCAACTTTACCATATATTCCTAGGCATCAGTTGTGGATGTTTCCTGCGCCAAGCAGCCTCTCCCACCTACTCCTTCTCATATCCCATGCCTCTTCTCAGCATGTCATTGGACTAGGGTGACATCATCACAGGTACTTTATCCTGCCAACATTAGCGAACTGCACACCATGCATATATTTGGTCATATGAAATCACAGCAGCCTTCATGGATTTCTACTCCTCCCCATCCTCTAAAGATTCTACTTCTCTTCCTCCTCCACGTAGGCTGCTGTGATTTCATGTGATCAGAAACATACATGGGTTAGACGATGAAGAGGTAACATGACCTTTGATGGTGTCATAATGGTCACATGACTTTAAGTACCTCATGAGGTAACAGAGCTCTCCATACAGCAGAATAACATAGCCTGTCAATCAGAAACAAGGAGGTAGGGCAATGCAAGAAAATATTAATATGCAGGACTCACTTAGTGTGCTGGACTCACACTACGTGAGTTACATATATGTTTACAAACTGATATTTTTAACATTGCAACCATAGAAATGGACCATTTAGGGATAAAGGCAATGTTTTTCAATCATAGCTTTTAATGAAGCTTCTATTTTGGGTGGATTAATTTACATGACAAGTTCTCTTCAAATAAGGAAGAAGGACAGAGGAAAAAGAAGTGCACAGAACAGATTTCTGTAATAAAGAATAATGCAAAGTTTGCTACTATCACCTGCATTACTGATTTATACATTTTTGTCTAAAGTTTAGTTACAATTTAAAGGCATCATGCAGACAAGCACGTGACGTGTGCAATATGGGGAAATGAGTGATTGTTTCTTCATTGTACCCTGTAGATTAAGTCAATGTCACTTTAGTTCTACAGGAGTTGCAGTGCTATTTGGTAGAAGTTTGACTTGTGCTCCATCGTGGTAAAGCAGACATAGGGGCACATTTACTTACCCAGTCCGAAAAGTTCACAGAAAGTGCATTGTCCGACGATAATGCACTGTGCCGTGATTCACTAAGATCGTGCGCCTGATATCCTGCATGTGTCCTTTCCCCGCTCAGGTCCGACAGAGTTCAGCTTCTCCTGGTGCACGTAAGTGCATTGTCTTGCGACACAATTTGAAACTTAAATCCCGCTCTCAGTCCGAATCAGTCAGATCGTATGACGGCCCGCCCCACGATTTGTGTCGATCATCACTGTCTGCACGCCCCCTCAGTTCCAACCACTCTCATAGCACTCGCACATCCAACCACTGATATGTTTATGGTCATCACAAAGGGGGCGAGTATACAGTTATAACCTGCACAGCCCCTTCCCTCCACCAGAAAGCAACACAGAGTCACAAGACCCACCAGTCCCGGTGGTTTAACACTGACTCTAACTAGGTTAGTACTATATGGGTGACCCTTTTAGGATCTGCTACATAATTTACAGATTTGTAATACTGGACTGCCCATTTAATAGGAGCGGCACCTTTTGGAAAAAAAGATGTTTATTTTTGCTAATAGAAGATTTGTAAAGCGCTACGTAATTTGATGGCGCTATATAAATAAAGATTATTATTATGATTATTATTATTATAGAAGCTGCATGTAAAAGGGAGATCTCTATGTATGGCCCTTGAACTTTCTTATGACCCCTAACTAAGTCAATAGGAGGTTCAACTGCCTCTGAAAAACATCCACTTATCAGCCTGGGGGGGTTGTAAAAAGAAAAAATAACTTATGCTTACCCCCTCCTTTGCTCCCATTTTCCCACACCACCACCTTGAAGTGCCACTGATGCCCCTGCTTGTTTACAGAGGCAGGAACTGCAATCTGACTACTTCTGGCCACCTGATACAGCATTAGATTTAATGCTGTACAAGGTATGGCACTGGATAGGTAGGCATGCCTGATATGGATACAGCTGGGTACCCCTGACATTTTCAGCCTAGTTGCCACCATTACGGATGCTACGATGATAGTTAAATCCATATTTACCAGTGAGAAGTCCAAGAGTGTCTATAGTTAGACAACCAACTGTTTTCTCAAAATTCTCTCAATAACCTAAATACAATTCTACTGAACATATGGTATTCCGGATTTTCACTACTAACATTTTGAAATCTGCAGGTCCACACCTTGCAAAAAGTCTTTACTCTTTGTAGCAAATTTTTGTGTGTTTGTTCAATAATTTTAATATAAACTATACACAGTCCAAAAATATTTATGTTTTTTTTTTAAGTATCTTTCCATGAGGCATCTTCAGGTGAATGAAGTTAAATACTATTGCAATTATTTCCAGGGGATAAACATAGGATTTCACCCTATACAACCAACATTTTTCTCTCCAAAATAATTTCTACTGCACCAATGTCTCCCAAAGAACAAAATTTTAGAAAAAATTATGCATGCATGATAGGTCAACATACATT
This sequence comes from Engystomops pustulosus, assembly GCA_019512145.1. Lineage (NCBI taxonomy): Eukaryota > Metazoa > Chordata > Amphibia > Anura > Leptodactylidae > Engystomops > Engystomops pustulosus. The sequence goes on from CM033644.1 coordinate 28,693,716, forward strand.
GTGCCTCTCACCAGCTTTGGGTGCCCTATTGTTTCATTTACACCCCCTATTTGGTCTCTCAATAAGAGAAATATGTTGTTAAGCTGGCTGTTTGTCACAGTCACTAGTTATGGGCAGTGAATCGGGTGTATTTATTAGTCACTGGCATCTGTCCATTTTAAGAGAGCTCCGAGGATGGAGGTGAATAAAGACACAAGGGTTCTAGGATCAGAATAGAAGGAACTTGGTTGGGGATTGTATTAAGATTAAGGTGCTTAAATCCACCCCATCCCGGTTCGTGGCATGCAAGGAAAATTACATTTTGGCACAGTGCTCATGATCTGGAATGAAATCAATACCAGTCCTGTTGTAGATTGCAGCTATAACCTGTGATGGCTATGGTAAACTTGGCACGGTCCTGTGCCCTGCCTCGATATGTCCTCAAAATGTAGAGCTAAAATCCCTCAAAAAGTTACAATACCCAGCCAATTGTAACTTTTTTGTGAATTTAGTTTTCTGGGTGAATGGTTACTTTAATTAACTCTTGTGACTTCACAACTTATTCTTTGGGTGCCATTGTTTCCAAAAACATGTATCCTTCAACTTCCATTTCCCTGATGCTGACGAGTCAATAGCCTGTTCTTTCTTTTCTGTGATCTATGTATTTTTGTGATATTCCCATTACCTTTTTTCATTGTTCATGTACAATATCCCAGTTTTTTTTCACCGTTTTGCCATTCATGTATATTATAAAAACTTCAACGAAAAACTGACAAAGAGACATTCATTGCAAGCCACAAAATGATTACAGCTCCTTGTGTTTAATGCATACAGAGCCTTATAATGAATAGTGTGTGAATTCATTTTAGACCATTGTATTCATCATTCCGACTAAATGTACCCAGAGCTTTTATAGTCTTCTAATCCTCAGTATTCCGCAACTTAACCTACGTGCACTTTAGGTCCTTGTTCTCTTCTCTATTTTCTCATCAGATTTATCATCCTTTTGCAATCTTTTGTATTTTGGCCACTTTTCCGTAAACTCTTGCAATCTCCATCTGTTCCATCTACTTTCATTTATTTCCCCCCACTCTACATCTCCTTCTTATTCTAGTGTGCCCACTCTCCCCATTCCTATTAACTATCACAGCTCCACTTGAAAAAGCACTTGAGTCAGAGCAGACACAGAAGCGCATCACGCCTGGGTGCTTGGATGTTCCAAAAATCCCTATTTTTCTGACGAGAGCCCACACTGTTGAGAAAAACAGAAAATCCATTGCAGATGCTAAATGCATAAAACAAATAGACTTTCTGGTCTACTTTTTCTTATTGCCCTTTTAGCCTCTTTGTTGTGAGCTTGCTTTGCCCATGGGGTCTTTTCTAATGTTTAGTGAACTGGACAAAAGGCTCCACTAAGCAACATTTTGCTTTGTGATGTTTGTGTTACATTTGCTCCTGGGTATAAGAGTTGGCGGGGAGGGGTAGGACTTCAGAGTAGAGAGAGGCACAGGTGCACAAGAGGAAATAATTCGACATTTACCCAGATGTAGCGGAATGAACAATAAGATTTTTTTTCTCTGGTCAAACTCCTGAGACCCAACTGCTTTAAAACCTTTGTGTCATGAAGGGCTGAGCTACAAGATGATGATTGTATCTTATTGCGGGAACCTCCAAAACAAAACACAAACAGATCCTTTGTACAGATCCTTTAACATTGCAGTCCATTGTATTTTATTTTTGTATCATTCAAGCTATCACCAAACACATATACCAATGCATAACATATATCTGTGTATCTAACATTACAATAAATTAGCCAAATATTTTCAAAGACATTGAGTTAGGTAAATTAAGAATGATACAATGTTGCAATTGACATTTAAAGGGACATTCCATTGAAAATGTAAAAATTTCCAACGGGCACTATTATGATATTCATTGTTTGATTATTTTCAATTCAGACACTTAATCTTTTTCCTTCCATTTCTTTCTCTATATATCACATTCAGATGATTTCATAATAGCAATCTGAATTTGCCTGCAGTTATACACTTTCTGTGTTTGCGTTTATGGAGATCTATTTGTCAGATGTTTTTGTATGATAGACTATAACACAAAGGCTCTCCAGAGGTAGAACAAAAACCTATTATAATTATCTATAATAAATAGACAGGTTACTGTCGCACAGTTATAAGTGAGGAACTCACTGTGCCGCCTCCATGGCTGTATACTGTAGCTATGGCATGAACAATATAACAGAGAGAAAAATTACAGCGACCCCCTCCCAACTAAAAGTCGCTGACTGGTCATGTGATTCATTGATGAGGCATGACCAGTCATTTAGTACTGACTGACCATGACTCACCCATTCATCAGTTGTCCCTTTTGAACTACCTTTTTAGGCGTCAAGCACTGCACCATAAGAACACTCAATAAGATCTTCTATATTCTTCAATTTATCCCTCGATACTTCCATTTACCAATTTTCCTATGTAGGCAGTCTCTGAATTATATACAAGATAGGTTCTTTAGGTTGGTTCTTTAGTTGAATTTGTATATAAGTCAGAACAGGTATATTTTAATTGTAACTCCAGACATTTTATTTTCCCTATGACAGTGTGTTGTCATTGGAACAAGGATTATGAATAAAGCTTCATTACAGACACCTTACAGCTGATCATTTCAGCCTGGGACTAAAGTAAAGCATCCCAAGGTCACAGTAACTAGGGGTCATCTGTAAGTCGGCTGTCCTAGGTAGTTAAAGTAAATAATAACTTTACAACACTGCTAATTGCTGCCTAATATAGTGGTGTCTGACCTAATTCTTGCATAGTGTAACTATTCTTAAAACAAATGATAGCAACACACATAGGGGCAGATTTATCAATCAGTCTGAAAGTCAGAATATTTCCAGTTGCCCATGGCAACCAATCACAGCTCAGCTTTCATTTTACCAGTGCTCATGAATATTTTAAAGGGGAGCTGTGATTGGTTTCCATGGGCTACTAGAAATATTCTGACTTTCAGACTGCTTGATCAATCTGCCCCATAGTATCTGAATAGTCCACACCAGCCCTTCCACTGCCTTGCTTATAATAACCATGGCTATTTTTATGTGTGACACATTTTGAATATAAAACTAAACATCATTTTTGAAAAAGGAATTGAAACTGAGTTTCTATACACAGTTGTCTGGTGGAAAACTACTCCATTAAGCAATGACAAAAGAGGAGAGTGTGGTACCTTTGAGACCGGTTCTCTCTTATAGGTGCCATCATTGTGAAAGCGGCCATATTGAATCAAGAGTACGTTTTTCCAAAGGGAATTTGTTCATGTTGAGTATCCAAGAAGACCAGATTTGCAATATCCCTTGTGGTTCACAAAGATTCTCCAGCAATTTCCATGCCAATTCATAACAATTAGATTCTGCACCTACAGTTCTGTGTTCAGCACCATGGCCAGCACATCGAACAAGTCAAGTTTCTGTGTCTCGCACGAAAAGTTCTTGGTTGCTGTTGTAAATTTCTGTGTTGATAACATTTGAACTGATGTATACTATCTATAAAACTAGGTCTAGGCTACTTTGGAGCAATTCTGGCATGCTACATATGGGTTAATATGGTATTACCCTTCCTGCAGAGCATTTGAACTCTAGCTTCTGCTTTAGATTGGACAGACTATGCCCCTTGTGATTGCTTTTGATACCGGTGGATAAGCCTTGGTTACACATCAAACGTCAGTTCATACCACAACATAGCAATTTTGAGTGAAATAAGTAGTTATTGAGCACAGTTCCCCTCAGGCTTCTGCACCATCCTATTATTGTTAAAATGAGCCGGAATGAGGACTGAAACAAAGGCTGGAGACTATCAGTAAACAGCTCACATCAGAATTAATCTACATTAACAGGTTGCCACACTAGGTACCTAGTGGTGCTGACACCTCATGTTGATGGAGAACATTGATATGACCTTCAGTTTCTTCGAGCCTCACATACATTTTACCTTGAAGATAAAGTCAAATAATATAACCGCTCGGAATTGTAATATCTCATCGTGGCAGACAGCGAACAGATCTGAAAAACTTTGCCGAAGCAATATTTTTATTCAAATGTCAACTTTGTCAAGTTTGAGGATCAAAGAACTTCTGAGAGCAGGTGTGTTACCGGGGTATTTTTAATAACAGATTTCTGGTTCGCGTAATGTTGAATTATGAATTTCGCTAAACCTTAACAGGAACGGGCATCATGTAACGAATGTCTGCTGCGAGTCATGACTGAGACAGACGTCAGTATATTAATATGGGCTGCTGGTAAAAGTGTGACCTTTTGTGTAGACATGATCACTGGGAAAGTAAGTATTCAGCTCTGCAAGGAGAGGTGTCAAGGAAAATAAGATAGACGGAGGGTGTAGAAAAAGAGCAACATGAGTCAGGAATCCTACACCGTATATCATTTATATAAAAGTGCTACTGTTAATTATATTTAATCCATACTGCTGTCACTCATGTGAAATGCCAAGGTAACGAGGGACCGTACGATGTTTGGCACAGTCTACAGTAGGATTATCATTAAGACAAACCATTCTATAAATGGGCACAGCAGTTGGTCTCATTGTGGCATTTAGGAAATGTGTATATGTCAGTATATGTCAGCCCTTAACATTTTTCTGGACATTTAATATATAAGTATGTTGTATAATTACACACTATGAGGAGGCATTATACCAACATTTGGAGTGATAAAGTTCTGGTCCGCACAGCCATATATTATACAATGATCTATGGCCACTGGGCTACATTAACAAAATGAAATTTAAGGGGTTGTCCACTTTCAGCAAATATTTGATATGGTTTGTATAAGGAAAAGTTATAACCTTTCCAATATACTTTCTGGATCAATTCCTCATGGTTTCCTACGGTAGATCTCTGCTTGCTTACTTGCTATAAAAGCTTCTATGTTTACTTTCAGTGGCTAGAAATCTGTCCATGTGATGTGACGGAGGTACAGGTGCATGAGCCATTATTATCACACATCTCCTATTACGGCTCGTGCACATGCATGTTCATCACATCACATAGACAGATTTCTAGCCACTGGAAGTAAACAAAGAAGCTTTATTTAGTAAGACAGCAAGCAGAGATCTAGAAAACTGTGAGGAAAGTATATTGGAAAATTGTTAACTTTCCCTACACAAACCATATTAAATATCTGCTGAAAGTGGACAACCCCTTTAAGGTTCTTAGTTACATTTTGATCAAATTGCATAGGCCCACTATCCACTTAACCTTGTTTTAGTGGGTCCCTACAATATAGAGTGCGACGCCACATGGCATTCACTGTCGCTGCAACACAGCGTCACAGGGACCAAGACCGAGCAGTCCCCCAATACCCATACTGGAAGGGCATAGCCCCCATGCCTCTGGACACCAGGTCCCAATCAGCACGCAACAAGAAAACAGCAGACCACACCGTGTGTATCGGTCATGATTGTTCACAAGTCCATGTTTTCCCAGAAACTGGAGAGAAAGTAGGCAGCCACTATATAACCAATAAATGGGGCACAGGATCAGGTTCCAGGCAGAATCAACCCGAACTGTAGCAATGATTTAACTCAATATAAGAGGACCTGTTGCACATGAAATAAAGAGGACCACTTTTTCTTGACTTGATCGCCTGGAGTGCTGCCTTTTTTTTCTATTTTTTTTCAATATGAGACAAGTGATGCAAAGGTTACTGAACAGTCTTAATTGAGACAGTGGGGGTTATTTATCATACACCGGCTCTCCTGCCCTGGCATATAGTAACCCCGCTGCTGCTGTTGCACAGCCTGATACATCAAGATGCTTCAGTGTCTTGATGTATCCTGCGTGGTGCTGCGTGGCATATATCTCTACGCCAGAAAAAAAAGCAGTCAGCGACTTTTCACATGTGAAAATTGACGTGGCACAGAGGCCCTGATAAATATCCCCCAATAAGTTTAGTGTTACAGCTACCAACACGAGGCAACTTACTTTAGTGGTTTCACTTTTCACTATGAGGGTATAAATGATAAATGACAACAGAACTCAGTCTCTGAACAGAACACAGTCTTTAAATGACACATGCCACTGACTATTGGCTGTATTCACCCGTAATGTTGCTGGGTAGCTCACTGCAGGGTGAATACATATACATTTACTCTGCTCCTGTAGTTTTGTCAAAAATTACCTTTAATTATTCTGGGGGCATCACCAGAGCCCCTCCATTTTCCAGCACTCTGGCTCCCTACCGTCCTCCCTGCTCCCTCTACACTGTCCTCCATCCCCCACTCCCAACTTCCTGCGCTAATGTGAGATAACAGCAGGTAGAGAAAGGGGAGGGTGCAGGTAGGAAGGGTACAAGTTCTCCAGGGTGTCTGTAAGAGCCAGAGCCAGATAATATTTATGTAAATGAAGTGGAAGGGCTCTTGGAGGCATTACTAAAGCCATTTCACTTCATTTACACAAAGACTAAAGTTATTCTTTACCAAAGTATAGGAGTAAAGTGTCCAGTAAACTTTAGCTGTATTCACCCTTTTGGGAACTACGCAGCGATATTAAAGGTGTAAACCAGTTGTAGATTTCCTTTAAGTAGAGCTTATCCATAGATGGATAGCTATATACAATTATGAACCTATGGGTACATAAGCAAAAAGAAGGCGCCAGTACAGTAGAATCTGACAGTCTGCTATACCCTACTACAACAAGAGTCTCTTAGTTCAGTAGTTCGGGTTGCAAGAGTTTACACCTGGAGGTTTCCTTTAATAATGTCCAAAAGTTCCCAATTAAACACGCTGGATTTTTTTTTTTTTTTTATAAATGGTGTCCTCCAAGGGGTTACATATGATTTTTAAGTATCGGACACATTTTATAACAGAGATAAGGAACTAAAAATCCAGTTATGGTACCCAGCCAATGCACAGAGCACATAGCCTGCTTCGTCTAACCCTGTTTTTCTCAGCCTAAGTAGTTGATCCGTATTGGTCTCTTATGATCAGATATTTTTGGCAGAAAATGGGCCATCAATGAAAAACATGAATCACAAAAAGTGTTGATGATCTGCTGATTAATTTTTTTTAAATTTAACAAGGGTAGGTAGAACGGAAAGGATTTAGTCATGGAAAACCGATGCAGCCTTCTAAGTCAAGGTGAAACAGACTTTTGCAATGTCACAGCTCAGACTATAAAATGTATTGCATTAAAGCCTACAGAACCATGAATGCAATCTGTCGTGCAACTTGAAGCTGATGGGCACCTTATGCAACGGCTTTGCCCTGGGCTAGAATGTATGGTTTATAGTACTACTCTTCTGATATTGGAAAGTGGCACATTATGGGCCCCCTGAACCCCTTGGGCCCGTTTGCGACAACATCCTCTGCACCCCCTCAAGTTATGCTCCTGAATGAAGTTCTGTGCTATAACAGAAGCGTTGACTCTGGGTTAAACTGATTATTTTGGAGTGCTCATTTATGGACATGTAGGATTTACTAAGGGTTCGCGGAGCGCATTTTCATCAGGTTTCCCGACAATTTCCATTTTGCGCCACATTTAACAGGAGTTTTTGGTGCACGTGATCAAATTTTGGCGCATCGGCGCCGGCTTGCATGCGACACAAAACGTGGGGGGCGGCCGTCGCACACCTGATGGATTCGGACTACACGCAGGATTTAACATTTCGAATTGTGTCGCACTTACAAGCATCGGGAAGAAGAAGGTGAACTCCGGCGGACCTCGGCAGGGTAGCAACGGATGCAGGAACTCGGGCGCATGAGCTTCGTGAATCGCGCCGGACTTCATCTTCATCGTACAGTCCGATTCAGGGATTGCGACAGGACCAGGTAAGTAAATGTGCCCCACTGTATCAACTGCCCCCATCTCACTGCTAGATGTCGACCCCTTAAAGGGGACCTACCACCACGATTCTACCTATAAAGGTAGAACGGGTGGTAGGTGGATAAATGGGCCCTTTTTGGGCTAATCCTTACGTCCCGGCTATCCTTTTGTAAACTTAAATCAGTTGATATGCTAATTTATTTAAGCGGCTACTTGGGCGTGGAGTAGCCGGACATGAGGCTACTAGTCGCGGCTACTCCACGCCCCAGTAGCCTTGTTCCTCCGCCTACCGGGTAATCTTTGGCGCGCAGCTCCTCGTAGCTGCGCGCCCTCGTGCGAATATCCTGCGTTCTGCGCATGCGCAGGACGCAGGCCTACGGGTGCGCGGTCGTAGCTCCGAGGCCGGCGCTACTGCGTATGCTCAGACGCCGGGTGCTCGGACGAGGGCGCGCAGCAACGAGGTGCTGCGCGCCGAAGATTACCCGGTAGGCGGAGGAACAAGGCTACTGGGGCGTGGAGTAGCCGCGACTAGTAGCCTCATGTCCGGCTACTCCACGCCCCAGTAGCCGCTTAATTAAATTAGCATATCAACTGATTAAAGTTTACAAAAGGATAGCCGGGACATAAGGATTAGCCCAAAAAGGGCTAGCCTTACGTCCCATTCATCCACCTACCACCCGTTCTACCTTTAGAGGTAGAATCGTGGTGGTAGGTCCCCTTTAAGCCATCAAGGTTTATTTCTGGACAAGCCATTTGGTATAGATACATAATGTGACGGAATGTATTGCAGGGTCATTTATCTTCTAAGGTATATTTACCTAATATCAACACGGTAAATGGTGTTTAAAGGTGAGCATCTGCCGTGTGCACACAGAAAAGCCTCCATATCAGCGTCTGAGACTCATACATAACTCCTAGTGCTTACCTTTCTCCTTATGTCACCACTATTTGTCTTAGGAACCTCCACAGTGTTTATGCATTCAATATGTTAGCCGAATCCCATACAAAAATAGAATGAAAATCTAGGACATCAATCTTGCTGGAGAAATGAGGAGACAGTGGAAGGAAGCCAGTCTCAATCTCTTCAGCCGTCCAACAAGGAAGACCATTTTCTTTCTGCTGTGGAAAAACACCCAGCGCTGACTGCATATTATCATAATGACACACTGATCCGTGCAATAAAAATATACAGGCCATTAAAGTGAATTAATTAGCTCGTTTTATTGTCCATTCAACAGTTAGCCTGATGATGGCTAGCGTGCTCGGGGATTGTCACGAGTAAGCAAAGCGCCTTTCTGCAAAATTAACCTTTTCATGCTTTGTTTTAAAGGCACAGAATCTAAACTGGGCGCTGGAGATAATCATAAAAGCGCAATATTTTTTGTAATATAGGAATAGCATGCTCAATCTACAATTACTTGTAGAGCAACAATCCAGAGTAACAAACACGACCCCAGAAGCAGGGGGTTGCAGAGATTGCGGAGCCATAGTCGCCCTATATGAATAGACAGTTACAGAATTTTTGCTGTTTTATGCGGCAGAGATCTTGTGGTAGGGGGGAAAGATCAGAGTCAACTTCAGTCACAGAACTTTAACTCCTCAGATGTGTTGGTCAGGTGACACCAGGTCAATTGAGAGGTGTCACCTGAAAATAAAAATAAGGGGATGGCACTTCTGTGAGACGTTCTAAGTGATGTGCTTCAAGGTTCTGTGCTGGGCCCACTATTATTTATCTTGTTTATTAATGATATAGATGTCTGAATTAATAGCACTGTGCCTTTTTTTGAAATACAGTCTATGGAGGATGTAGGGGGACTTGGACACACTGGGGCAGATTTACTTACCCGGTCCAGTCTCGATCCAGCGGCGGGTTGTCCGACGCTGATTTGGGTCCGTCCGGGATTCACTAAGGTCCGTGCGTCGATATCCACTAGGTGTCGCTGCTGCGCCGAGGTCCGCTGGAGTTCACCAGAGTTCACCTTCTATTTCCTGGTGCAGGTAAGTGTGTGTCAAGCGACACTTTTTTTTTTATATATATGCCGCGGTTTTTCCGAATCCGTCGGGTTTTCTGACGGCCATGGCCCTGATTTCAATCGCATGCAACCCGGCGTGATTGCGCTGAAATCCGATTGCGTGCGCCAAAATCCCGGCGGAATTCGGCAGAAATTGGAAATCGTCAGGATACCCGACGGAATCGCGCGATTCGGACCCTTAGTAAATGAGCCCCACTGAGTATTTGGTCACATTTTGAAAATGAGGTTCATTGTGGCTAAATGTAAGATTTTGGACCTGGAGGCTAATAATATACTAATAATAATAATCCACCTGGAACATATGTCTTTGGGGGAGTAAATATGGGTCTTGAGTACTTTGTTGAGAAGGAACTTGTTGACTAGTAGATCATGGATTAGATAACAATATGAAAAATCAGCTGCCTCTAAAGCCAGCAGGATCTTATCATATATCAAAAGTGGTATGGACTCTCAAGATAGGGATGTAATATTCCCACTAGTCACATGATTTAATTGAAATAAATATATAATGATACAAAAGCAATGGTGGGAAGTTGTCCCTAGTTAAATACATCAAAAGACAAAGAGGCACCGTCTGCATCTGGAGAGAAAAAAGTTTAAAGTAAACCTGTCACAGGGATCTTAATTTCATTAAAGACAAGTTACAGAAGATCATTACAGCTGCATTGCAAATATGTCCATCTGCTTTCTCTAATCATTTGCCTTACTATATAATTGTTTGTTATGACTTACCTTGCGCCCTGACAGAATCCTCTGTGTAGTTCCAGGGGTTGGGCTTTGGTTTGGATGCATTTCAAAAAGCAACATGTGACTTTTCTGTCCTGCAGACTGCTCTCAGCCAACACCTTTGTGCTCCTGTATAGCTCCTCCCTCCTGCTCTTTCACATAGCTCACAGCCTGGTGAGCTGACATCAGCGCGAGAGGGAGGAGCTTACAGGAGCACAAAGGTGGGGGCCACCAGCTTCCAGGTCTGTGTTTCATGGGCAGCATACACCATAACACCACAACTTTATTGATCCCCTGGCAAGATTTTTACACAGTCATAAAAAGGTTTAAAGACACAAATACAGCAATCATGGTGCAAAAATATACCAATCACAATAACAAATAGACACAGGCTAGACAGACATGCAAAGGGGTTACTACAGTTGGGATTCCGGTGCAGCACTAACAGTGTTGTGGTGAACTACTGGGGTGCTACTGTTGCAGGTTTAGCAGAAGAGACACTGCCCATAGCTCCACTTTTGCTAGGTACTGGCGCTTAAGCTGCCTTGTTGTGGCTGCCACTGGAGCCTTGGTGCTGGTTCCTCCTGTCTTGCTGTAAGGCTCTGGTTGTGATCACTTACATGTCAGGTGCACCAATGAAGTTGCTACTCGTGCGCTTGGCTGCCAGGATCCTGTTCTGACTCTCAGTTGCAACCAAGGTGACATAGATACCCTGCTTATGATGATCCGCTTAGCGTGGGGTGATAGGGTGAGAGGCCAAGTATCAGGCATAGGTATAATCTTATGATCCCATGCTCAATGCCCCAAGGAAAAGTTAAAAATAGGACTTAAAATGTGATAATTTCAGTCACTTTAGACAACATTTAGATGTAAATGAACAAAAAATCATAGACATGTTAGGTGTCCCTGAAAATGCCCTTACTGATATAATACAAGATGTTGTCCATGGTGTTAGAGTTATGCTCAACAGGTAGATTACATTGTGATGGCCGACAATAAAGACCCAGACATCATTTGCTTATTAGGGAAGATCTGCAAAGACCTCAACCAAAAATCTTTATTAATACATATCCATATTATAGGAGTTTCTGAGGTGGCTACAAAGAGGAGTTATGGGTGTTAATATAACTTATAAATCTATAATTGGCAGATTACATAATTACTAGAGATGAGCGAGCAGTTCTCGAGCAGGCAAAATACTCGTCCGAGCAACGAGCCGTTTCGAGTATGCTAATACTCGAACGAGCATCAAGCTCGGACGAGTATTTCGCCCGCTCGAGAACTGCTCGAGTCAATGCAAATTGTCTTCTGATAAGTTAGCAGATGTATGGAAACATCTGCAATGTGTTCTTCAGTGAACAACACTTTGCAGATGTTTCCGTACATCTGCTAACTTATCAGAAGACATGAGTGCAGAACGGTGTTCTTCACAATAGTATGTGAAGAACTTTGGGGCAGATTTGCTTACCCAGTACATTTGCGATCCAGTGGCGGGTTCTCCGACGCTGATTCGGGTCCGGCCGGGAATCACTAAGGTAGTGCGCCCGATGTCCACCAGGTGTCGCTGCTGCGCTGAAGTCCATCGGAGTTCACTGGAGTTCACCAAGCTATGCTGAGTGCAGGTAAGTGCGTGTCAAGCGACACTTTTTTAAAAACAATACGGCGGCCCTGATTTCCGTCGCATGCCGGCGCCGATGTACTACAATCTGATCGTGTACGCCAAAAACCCGGGGGTAATTTGGCGCAAAACAGTAATAATCGAGAAACCCGGGGGTAAGACACGATTTGGGCCCTTAGTAAATGACCCGCAATATGTATGAATATTCTTCACACATATTGTTCTTCACATACTATTGCGAAGAACACCGTTCTACACTCGTGTCTTCTGATAAGTTAGCAAATGTACGGAAACATCTGCAATGTATTCTTCAGTGAAGAACACATTGCAGATGTTTCCATACATCTGCTAACTTATGAGAAGACATTATCTCTCAATAAAATCACACATTGAAAAATGCTCGAGTCTCCCATTGACTTCAATTATTCGAAACAAGCACTCGAGCATCGGCAAAAGTTTGTCTCGAATAACGAGCACTCGAGCATTTTAGTGCTTGCTCATCTCTAATAATTACACAAGAACTACACAAGGTAGCATATTGGCAATATCTTGAGGATTTAGACATCTGGAATTGTTCATTTTTCTAAAGTTTGACCTAAAAAGGAGACATTTGGTGCCTCAATAACATCATGGAATGTCCTTGTATTCTGAGGCCAGGATAGTTGTGCAACAACTGACTGGGATAAAGATAAAGTGGGAGACACGCGCGCAGACCTGAAAAGTGAAGAATAGTGTTATTTCAATGTGTTCTAACAAACAAAACATCAGGAAACATCTGGAATATTTAATTAAGCACTGTTCTTTTACTGTTCTGTTTTAGCAAAAAAAATGCTCGTGTCTCCCATTGACTTCAATGGGGCTCGTTATTCGAGACGAGCACTCGAGCATCTGGAAAAGTTTGTCTTGAATAACAAGCACCCGATCATTTTAGTGATCGCTCATCTCTAGTTATGAACCTACTTCAAATTATCTTGAAGAGCACCTACCTATTGTCACACCCAAAGCTATAGGACTACCCTGCTGCGGTTTCAAGTTTTCCTACATATACTACAGTATACACTCACCGGCCACTTTATTAGGTACACATGTCCAACTGCTCGTTAACACTTAATTTCTAATGAGCCAATCACATGGTGGCACTTCAGTGCTTTTAGGCATGTAGACATGGTCAAGACAATTTCCTGCAGTTCAAACCGAGCATCAGTGTGGGGAAGAAAGGGGATTTGAGTGCCTTTGAACGTGGCATGGTTGTTGGTGCCAGAAGGGCTGGTCTGATTATTTCAGAAACTGCTGATCTACAGGGATTTTAACGCACAACCATCTCTGGGGTTTAGAGAGAATGGTCCGAAAAAGAAAAAAACATCCAGTGAGCGGCAGTTCTGTGGGCGGAAATGCCTTGTTGATGCCAAAGGTCAGAGGAGAATGGGCAGACTGGTTCGAGCTGATAAGAAGGCAACAGTGACTCAAATCACCACTCGTTACAACCAAGGTAGGCAGAAGAGCATCTCTGAACGCACAGTACGTCGAACTTTGAGGCAGATGGACTACAGCAGCAGAAGACCACACCGGGTGCCACTCCTTTCAGCTAAGAACAGGAAACTGAGGCTACAATTTGCACAAGCTCATCGAAATTGGACAGTAGAAGATTGGAAAAACATTGCCTGGTCTGATGAGTCTCGATTTCTGCTGCGACATTCGGATGGTAGGGTCAGAATTTGGCGTCAACAACATGAAAGCATGGATCCATCCTGCCTTGTATCAACGGTTCAGGCTGGTGGTGGTGGTGTCCTGGTGTGGGGAATATTTTCTTGGCACTCTTTGGGCCCCTTGGTACCAATTGAGCATCGTTGCAACGCCACAGCCTACCTGAGTATTGTTGCTGACCATGTCCATCCCTTTATGACCATAATGTACCCAACATCTGATGGCTACTTTCAGCAGGATAATGCACCATGTCATAAAGCTGGAATCATCTCAGACTGGTTTCTTGAACATGACAATGAGTTCACTGTACTCAAATAGCCTCCACAGTCACCAGATCTCAATCCAATAGAGCATCTTTGGGATGTGGTGGAACGGGAGATTCGCATCATGGATGTGCAGCCGACAAATCTGCGGCAACTGTGTGATGCCATCATGTCAATATGGACCAAAATCTCTGAGGAATGCTTCCAGCACCTTGTTGAATCTATGCCACGAAGAATTGAGGCAGTTCTGAAGGCAAAAGGGGGTCCAACCCCTTACTAGCATGGTGTACCTAATAAAGTGGCTGGTGAGTGTATATGAAGTATATGAAGCCACTTAACAGCCTATTTATAATTACACTTCTATCCACCTGTTAGGATATTTCACTTTTTTTCTACAATACGCATTGCAAAGAAACATCATGGGGCTGTCTTCTTTTAATGAAGTAAGACAGTATTTATTGATCTATCCTGGAATCTTGAAGATACTAGAGAAGGAATATGCCTTCTTTTCTCCATGCCTTTCTCTGAATGGTAATTGTTATTGAATTAAATTGCAAAATATATTCCACTTGTGTATTGTATTGTATTGGTTGTTGGTTGTGTACAGTATCCCTCTTTATTAAGGTGTTATCACAACATTGAGGCTAGTGCTTGTGTCTGTGTTTAAACAGGTATCCCATAGAGGTAGAGATTAAAAAAATATGGCTGCATTCTTACAGCAGTGCACAAATCCGGTTGTTGTGTATTTTGTGGCAGACTTGTGGCAGAAATACTGGCAGATAAAGAGATAGTTGGAAATTTGAGCTCCAAATAAAAGTCCAATTGCTTCCTGATTATGACTTCAAATGCCTATATCTTCAATTCTGCAACACACAAAATCACGTCCCATGTGTTTTGAAAATATATCAAAACTATACTTAGAGGTACTATAGACATCAATATAAGGGAGTGTCTGAAGTTATGCTTCCTCTCCATAAAAAAAATCGTATACATCACTCTATGGAAACTGAGGTACACAAAAAGGGCACTAGTACAAAAATGTACCACTCCCGCCTGAGGAAGGTCCCTGTGTGGACCAAAATGTTACTATTTTTGGATTACTAGCACTACTTACAAGCTCTTGTGCAATCTTTCTTCTCAGAAGTTCTTTTATTGTAAACCTGTGTGCTTCTATTTCAGCAATATATGAAATTATACTATAATCAGTCACCTTACATCACCGGAGCGACTCTGAGCACCAGATCTCTCATTACTCTTCTAGTCCTGCCTGATCCCACTTGGTCCTGCCCATTTAGAGTGCAGAGTGCAGGTGACCGGGACTGAACGAGTAACGGATGAGTAAATAAATTATAAAACCAGGCGCTCAGTTGTACTCCAGTAATGTAAGCTGGAGTGCCCCAGATGATTAGCATCATTTTTATAACTCTATAACTCTATAACTCTATTACCATAATCATGGTGCACAGGGTTATATTCCCCTACATAACACACTTTCCAAAAAGTGGACCACCATTCCTGTAATAGGTGCAGATTTCGGCCCCTGCTACCTATTGGAGGGTTTTTTCTTTTAGATTTTTCTAAGATTCCTACCCAATGTATATGAATGTGTTCTCTTAGAGTGTCATAGAGCCCCTTTAACACTAATGTAATTGTTTGTTTCACCAAGACTAAAGTTACATCCAATGCATGTCATAGATCCCCTTTAACACTAAGGTAAGTTTTTGTTTCACCAAGACTACAGGAATATCCAGTATGTGTAATAGAGCCCCTTTAATACTATGATCAGTGCTAGTTTTGCCAAGACTGTGGGAATATCCAGTTCAAGTCATTGAGCCCCATTAACACCGAGGTAAGCTTTTTTTGCTTTACTGGTACATCTAGTATGTTACATAGAGCCCCTTTAACACCAAGGTAATTGTTTGTTTCACCAAGACTAAAGTTATATCCAGTACATGCCATAGGTCTCCTTTAACACTGCGGTAAGTGTTTGTTTCACTAAGACTACAGAAATATCCAGTATGTGTCATAGAGCCCCTTTAAAACTGAGGTAAGTGCTTGTTTTGCCAAGACTACAGGGATATCCACTAGGTACCATAGAGCCCCTTAAAAACTGAATACAACATGAGACAATATCACCTGAAACTATTACTGCGGCAGCTGCATCCTGTGCTATTGACCAGAACACATTGAAAACACAATGTAATTACGATTCCTTTCAATATCATCCAGAGATAAAGAGGGAATGGATAGTCACAGTATAATCTGTTGAACTTGTATGACCATGCCTCGTATCAAAAAGGAGGTCAGTGTATGGCAGCCTCATAAAACCTGTTGCCTAGTAATAGCTTGATGGTATCATATATATTTAGTATGATCTGAGCATCCCACATGCATCATATTTGGAGGACATCCACAAGCTGTCACACAAAGATTTGGCAGACGCCCGCAGCCTGTGGACAATGTTCCATCACAGCAGCGTGGCAATCGCACAATCACACAGTAGCTCGGAGCCAAGACTCAGCCCTGGGTTATGTGCTTGAGACGTGGACCATTAGTCAATTTCCCTAGAAATTAGATGATTATAGATGTAAATTTCTCTTCAGGAGTGACGGTGTGCTTCGGAACTGGCTGGCATTTGGGCACGCTCCAGTTGTAATAAGCTAGCCCACGTTCTGCTTTAATTTCCTTAAACCACTCAGGGCAAAAGCTGTTTAGAAGATTCTTGGCAGCCGGTGCTAGAAAATATGAAGAAAAAAAATATATGAGGGGGGGGGGGGGAGGATGGAAAAAGCCTTTAAGTTCTCTCAACAACTAATGGAAGAGATGAATGATGTCATTGATAGATTCCTCCTGCAGATCTGTCATCTTCTGGTGGCATGGATGGATTGGAACCGGGATGGATTATCCTCCCACCTTTGTAAGATGTCCATATTAAATGCCCGTAAAAGAGTTTTTAGATGTGTACTCCATACATTTCTATAAAATAGCTTATTTCAAGTCTGTTCTCATAGTATGGAGTCTAGGTAGGGTTGGCGATATTTTGATGAGGATTATGTATGGTTTCTGGCAAATGCCTTTCTATTACTCACCCTGCTGTGATTGTGCTGAAAGATCCATTGCTCTGTGCATCGCTCCTCGCAGAGATGTATGTGCAGCTATCTGTCACTCATCTCCAGCCCTGCTCTGCTCACAGCTTCTGTAATGTAAATGCTTTAGCCCCGCTTAACTTTGTAGAGTAAGAGAGTTTAGTCAGATGTGAATAAGTCCAAAGATGTATTTTTCAAGGATACAGACACGCTTCATAAAATATATCAGTTCAAAGGAGTGCTGAAACGGGGATAGCGGCACCTTGTTTTGTAATGTAAATATATGTACAATAAAATCTCCCATAATGCAACAATTCTTACTCTACTTACTCTAATATTACTATGAAAGTCCTATATTTCTATTAGATATAAGATAGTGCCCTCTATGGTTCCAATTTTGGATGCCTATTGTGGGTGTCACAGCTATTGTTTCAGTAATACACATATGACTATTGGTGGTCCCTTTTCTAAGACAACTAGTCCCCACTAGCCGCTAGGAATACAGGGACACATGTATTTTGGTTTCGGCTTTGTCTACCTGTTCTTTTTGTTTTTCTGCTGGTCGGATGCGCCCTAGGAGTTTTGCCATATTAATGCATTTGCAACTTTTTGAACAAAAGTTGCAAAAAAGTCTCCCAAAAGTTGCAAACAGCTCTAAACTATTTCCTATGCAAGGCAAAAGCAAAGATGGATTTGCATCATATTTGTGACTTTTTTCGCATTCAAAGTTGCAACTTCCACATGTGTTAGAGAGTGACAACTCAGGAAACACTGCAGAAAACTAGACCACGGCGAACTTTGAAGGGAGGTTATCTTAGGGTTAAAAAAAAAAGTTGCAAAAGTGCACATGCGCCACAAAATGTTGCAAAAACAGAATAAAAAGCCAAGCCAAAACAAAGGTACATGCGTCCCACGGAGTCCTATTTAATGAAAGAAAAATATAAACTAAATCAAAGATTAAAATGAGTCCTTTATAGGGAAGTTTGGTTGGACCCAAGTTCATTACTGAACCGAATGCTCACCCCCACTGGTAACAACCATGATCAGTGCTGGTACTGGGTGTTAACCTTTGAGTGATGCTGGAAAAGTTGCTGGTTGCATTTTAACGCCAGTGGCACGTGTGCCCCACCATATCCCCAAGGATCGTCACTTCCGGAAAAACGTCATCAGAGAGTGGTAACCCTGGAGGAAGTGGGGGCTCACTAGCGATCGCTGGCAGCAGTTTATTAGCAGTGGGAGGGGGGGGGGGTTGGCTGGGAGCTGAACGTCAATTTATTTCCTGCCATCAATGTATCAGTTTAATTTACCTGAATTGTTTAATGATAATTGTAATCACATCTGTATATGCACCTCCAGTGTCCAAAATACCATGGCTGCAACAATTTGTTTTTTATGGATAATGGACATAATTCCCTACTTTTAATGGACTCACCTGATTTTTATGGGCAGTTGGCAGCCCTGCTTCTCATCCCTCTCTCCTATAAAAGCTGCAGTTTGTACTATATTCTTGTGAATCATCTCCCTTCATTCTCCCACAGTGAGTTACCAGTACAAGCTGTTATTCCTCTTCAGATCCTGCTCTAGATAATAGGTTAGCAAGAAGAAGTGGACATAGGAGCGGAGAAACATGGTTGTGAGACCAGATACACACAGCTAGACAAAATGAGAGCAACTGCATCTATCTTGTGTACACGATGGACCCTGTATGGGAGCTGTATACACCAATATACAGCATTTATTTTCACAGTAATAAGAATCTTCATTAAAAAAAAGTTGAGTTTTGGAAAAAAAAAAGTAACTCTCTTTTCTTATTCTATGCCATTCTGTTAAAACATGAAGAAATATCATAAATGACCCACTTTTTTGGTAACAGCTTTCTGTCTCTGTGGGTTATGGTAATGTCAAGCACTTAAACAGCTGGCGAACTGGTTCTTACTACTGAATGGCTTTTACATGAGGACAGGTCATAAAGGGGTGCTGGAAAGTTAAAAACATTTCTCTAGAATTTGCAGCATTTGTATTCCCTCAGCCTTGTATGACCAAACTCACAAAAATATAGAAAATAACGAAAAAATAAACAAAAAGGGGCTCATTTACTAAGGGTCCGCGGATCGCAAAAATGTTGGATATTCCGACGATTTCAGATTTGCGCAGCATATAAAAAGGTATTGTGTCACACGCGATCAGATTGCGGTGCAGCTGCGCCGGCTTTCATGCGACACAAATGTGGGTATTTAACTTAAAAATTGTGTCGCAAGCCAAGCAATTACAGTTTTTTGCTCCCCACCTTCAAAAATCCTTTATTTTTCTGTGTGAGGGCTTGTTTTCTGTGTAACACATTGGAGCACATTTACTTACCCATCCCGTTGACGACGCGATTCAATAAGATTGTGCACCCGATATCCTGCATGTGACACTTCCTCGCTCAGGTCGGCCAGAGTTCACCATCTTCTTCCCGGTGCATGTAAGTGCGTGTCTTGCGAAACAATTTTGAAAGCTAAATTCTGCAGTTTGTCCGAATCAACCGGCCACGCCCCTGATTTGTGCCACATGAAAGCCGACGCCGATGCATTGCACTCCGATCGTGTGCGCCAAAAACCCAGAGCAATTCAGGGAAAATCTGAAATATTTCGGAAACCCGACGGAAATGCGTCCGACGGACCCTTAGTAAATGTGCCCCATTGTACTTTTTAGTGACAGCATTTACTATTCCATGCCGTGTACTGGGAAGCTGGAAAAAAATGTGTTACATTTTGCAGCATTTTGTTGTGGGCTCTGTATTTAGGCATTTCACTTTTTGTTTCACATGATACCTCCCCTTTACTCATTGGGTTGGTACAGTCATTTGAATGCCAAATTTATATAGATTTTATTGTGTTTTAATGTTTTATTTAGATGTTTATGACTTGCTAAATGACAAAAAAGTATTGTTTCCCCATGATGTCCTCAGGGAGTGATGATCTGTCACCTGCCCTACCCCCTGACTTCTAACTAAAGGGGTTATCCACTTTAAGAACATTATAATAATAATTCCTTTATTTATATATCGCGCACTGATTACTCAGCGCTACACAGATCTTGCCAGATCAGTCCCTGTCCCCAATGGGCCTCACAATCTAATCAACCTACCAATATGTTTTTGGAGTGTGGGAGGAAACCGGTGGACCCAGAGGAAACCAACGCAAACACAGGGAGAACATACAAATTACAGAAAATAATTAATATTATTTTTTGTAATGGAAAGTTATCAATTCTTCAATTTTTTCTAGATCTCTTTTTTATAGGAAGCTCCTATGTTTCCTTCCTGTAGATAAACACCAGTACATGGTCATGTGATGTCACACAGGTGTTTGCCTCGTTATAACGCAGTGTAAATCAATGCTCTGTGATTCTAACGAGCCGTGCTCCTGTGTGATGTCACATGACCCTGGACTGGTGTGTATCTACAGGAAGTAAATGATAAAGCTTCCAGTTGCATGGCGGAGAAAAACCTGGAGGAATTAATAAAGAAAGTGTATTGTAAATTTTAAAACTTTTCATTACACAAGCCATATCAATTATTCGCTAGAATGTGCTTAAAGTGGACAACCCCTTTAACTTCTTTCATGTTGAAATGTAACTTTTTTACTATCCCTTTTTATACCTCTGCCCATCTAGAAGATGCAGCCTCAGCATAGCTTCCTTTGTAGAACACGGTTCCCCTTACGGTCTGTGACCCTGCTTTGAGCACAATGACTTTGCAAGTTATCTTATTGGCAAATGTTCGGCTATCCCAATAGAGAACATTTGGTTTCATGTCAATTAGACAGTACTGCACAGTGTTGAACAATACAGCCTCGATGTATGCCAGCTCCAAACTGCTTGCAAGGGCTTAATTTATGTAAATGAATAGAACCGAACCCCAAGGCCATGGAGGTCATGTGTGAAGCAGAGTTGTAATTGCCTTTTAGCTGACCGGCAATAATAAATGTTCAGTTTCTGGGACTTTGTTCCTATGTTAAAATAGAAGAAACCTCTTTAATTGAGGCACTAAGGTTAACTTCAATTTTGAAAATTGTAGTATTGTTTCCAACAAAATATTATACAGATAAAAAGACTAATAAATTTAAAAGGGCTTTTCGAGAATCCTGGGAAATCATGTGGGATCCAGAAGTAGATGTAGTGTTCCGGGGTTCCCTCATCATAACCACTTCTAGTCTTTGACACTGACAGTTCAGCCAAAAGTGCCTTAGTGATTGAGGGGACATAATTTGTGACTAGAGATGAGCAGACCCCATGGTCGGATTCGGTGTTTGGGTTCGGCCAACTGATCCAGATGGTGGCGGAACAGCCAATCTGGCAAACTGATGTCCCTAGAAACAATCCATGGCTATGATTGCCCAGGGGCACGAGGATAGCCATGGATACTTTCTAGGGACATCAGTCAAGCAGTCGAACCCCAACGCCGAAACTAACCATTGGGCCCTCTCATCTCTACTTGTGACATAAGAGGAAGTGACATCCTGTCATCTGAAGAAGCCACTGATTGGCCAAGCAGTAGTGTAGTGGACCAGAAGACTGACCTGGGCATCTGGAGCCTGAGCAGGGTAAGTGCAATTCCTTTTTTGCCACAAGCCACCCGAGGATTTTCCAGGATTCTTGGAAACCGCATTAAAGAGAATCTGCCAATCTACCAGCAAACCTCCCTGCACATGGGCCAAATGCAGACAGTTCTTTGCATGTCCAGTATGTGTAGAGTGGAAACTCTAGTCATTTACTTTATTCTGTGACAATTATACTGTACAGCTTTTAAAGAAGTGGTTTAAATAAATTACTAATAGTAAGATGAGCTCCATATGTCAGATGTCATGTAGTGAGAGACTGAGTAACCGAACTGTAAAGTTACAATTGAGTAAAAAAATATGTCTCTTGTTACCTTAGCTTCCCATAATCTATATACATGGATATGACTTACCTTCCAAATCTGACCATAGGCAACAGGTAAAGACACCCCCCGGAGCCATAAGCAAAGGGGACCATGACTTTGGCATGGGGGGACCTATAACGCTGGAATTTTTTATGTAGTAGTATTCCTTTAACATAGTTTGGTTCTGCTTTGAGAGGGCAGAGTATGTAGAGTCTATGGTGTTACTGTGAGAGGGCAGAGTATGTAGGGTGTAGGGTGGTACTGTGAGAGGGCAGAGTATGTAGGGTGTAGGGCGGTACTGTGAGAGGGCAGAGTGTGTAGGGTGGTACTGTGAGAGGGCAGAGTATGTAGGGTCTAGGGTGGTACTGTGAGAGGGGTGGGGCCCAGCAGTATTTGTCACTTCCTGTCCTGTGTCTCTCTTCCTCTTTCTCTCACCAGAAGACCATGGAGAAACATGTTCCTCCCACCTGCCCTGTACCATTACTACTCTACAATTGTTTCCTTAATTATACATAAAGTAGGTAAGCTTTATTGTACATTATTTGCTGGATCCTGACATTGTGTATCTTTTACCATGTTATATTGCTATTTACTGCAATATGATAAGATAAAGTTGGTTTTATCCTTCTAAGCCCAGGGGAAGGGCAGTCCTTCAGCCATGGGTTCCCTAGAGGTTCCCTCCACATGGGGTTTTTCCTCTCCTGAGCGCTGTGAGATGGAGTTGGACAGATTTTATGGTTGCCTGGACATTTATTCATAATGTATAAGTTCATGGCTTCAATTTAAAAAGAAACATACAAATAGAAACATATATTTCTAAAATATAAAATGGGAGTCAATTTTAAGTAATAAAGAATAGCAGGTTTTGCTTTCTGTCACAGCCTTGGTGTTGGCGGTGGAGGAGTTGGGTCGAAGTTGCAGGTGGACTAATTTTTAACTAATAGAGGATGTTAAACCTCATGGTGGTGAACAGGCTTAGCTTTGATGTCTTAATGGTATTGTCATACAGTGGGGCGGGCACGGTGGTGAAGCACAGGAGTGAGGATCTTTACAAGAGTCATTGGTGCCCATAAAGTGGACTGGCTTTGCTAGAATGGCCGCCCCTTTATGGCTGTCTGGCAGGGGACTGTATGTCAGGCAGCTGGGGATCTCACAGTATAGGTGAATCCCATCCCTAGCAATTCAATCAACTTCTCCTCTTTTAGTCTTGTGATTTAAATAAAGCTGTGGCCTATTGGACACCATAAAATGTTTTGTGTTTCCTCTTGAGTTGTTATGACAAAGTGAGGGTCCATCCCATATCCAAAAGTCATGATGTGGCATGGTTTTGGCCAAACCTGAAGATTTGCACACAACTAGCCATTTATCCTGAAGGAGTTTAAAAGATTGATCTTATATTAATTGAGTATCAATATCAGATTGAGGGTGAGCTAATCCTTATCAGCAGCTAGAAGTGCCTCAGCCTCTTTATTGTTTTCACTGTGGGTGAAATGTAGGTAATGTATAGTATGACAAAGGTGGTCCTAGCAGAGAACAGGGCAAGTGATCTTATTGGATGAAGCTGTCGCTCTTCTACAAAATTTAATTGTTCTGGGTAACTTATGTTAATTGCAATATCTAAAAAGTAACTCCAAGGTTAATAAAAAGGCACAAAATAAGAGCAGTACAAGACTTTTTCTGTGACTTGCATCACACAATGTAACTCTACCGTCATTTGTTTGACTTGATACTTTATTTGCTGTGAGCACAGAAGAATACAGTCATTTCCAAAGTGTAAAATGTGTGGGCGTTCAGCACTTTTCCTTTGTCTCTGTTTTCTTTAACTCTCCGAATTGTGAATAATACAATTATTCTAGTTTTGAAGTTGTCAGTATAAAGTCTTTAGTAGAGAGTCCGGTTGTGTTTTTGGGGCTCCAACCAAAAATGTGAAAAGTAGAGAGTAGATCAATACCGTAAATCGAACAATACGGACCACATAACAACACCCCGAGTTCACACAGTAGTTATTGGATGCAAAATAGCTGTGACAATCCTACAGAATGTAGGTACCCTTATTATACTTTACAATCTAATCTCTCTCCATTTAGGCTATCAGAAAGGGGAGGGAGAACACCGTAAGGTGAGTGAGTGAGTGCTTCCAGACCACCAAGGATCAATTGGATTGGAAGGGCTACCTCTATAATATAATGGCAATATAATCATTGATTGTCTAGACTGTCACATGGCAGCCATTAGGCCAACTACTGGCCCAAAGTCTAAATGTATGATATCATATATACCATAAATAGCAAAAAAAAGAATAAAATGAACAGCCCCCCCAATTCCATAAACACTGTAAATATTACTTCCTAAAAACAGATAACAAATTAGATATATACCATCAAACACTATGGAGGTCATTTAACTTTATATTTATATATATTTTACTTCCATTTCTTCTGTCTTTTTGCGTCTTTTTTGGCGCATTGCAATTTTTGCACCTTTTTGGGGACTTTTTTGAAATGTGCACTGAAGTCCGCTGAACATTTGTATATCGTCAGTAAGACACATTTATCTTCTGCTACAGATGTGCTAAGTGTCACCAATGACATTTATCTTTTCAAATTTTCTTATTTGCGTCATTTTTTGGAATAAAAAAACTAAAGACGAAACCCTACTCAAGGAAAACTTAGAAAGAAGCGACATGAGACATTTGTGTGACATTTTTGAGACATTTATAATAATAAAGATAAAAAAGAAATCTGGAAAAAAAAACATTTAACACATACAAAAAGTGAGATTGATAAATTACCAAGGTAACTGACGGAAAAAAGACAGGCATAAACTAGCCAAATAAACAGAGATAAGATAAATGGTCCCCTATGTGTATAGCCGGTAGCAGCAGCAGGAATATTATGTGTGGAGTTAACTTTTTGGATTGCAGCTTCCAAGTGTAGTGGGGGCATGTCCTCACATTGGGTGTTCTAAGTTCTATACTATGTGCTGCTCCACAGTTCTGTAGCATTCAAGAAGAAACTTGGTAAAGTTATTACTTTGAACAGAGGAGCAGATGCTTTGTGTAAAAAAAAAGCATTTTTTAGATTTTTTAACTTTTTTTTTGTTCAAATCGTTTTTATTCAGTTTTTTTTAAAAAAAACATACAAACATGAGAGTACAACATGAAAAACAAACACACTTGGATCGGGGGGACCAGTGGTGAGCAAATTATCCAAAATTTCCTTCGCTGAAGCTACATCAAATATTTCATGAGATCCTGTTTGGGTCCGAAACCCTTCCATTCAAATTTATTCCATCCAAACTGTGTTGTTCTAATTGTCCTGGAGAGAAAATATTTGGGATCTCTAGGAGGCACCCAAGAAAGGAACCCATAGAGAACAAAACCCTGATTACTAATCTTTTGGGAAAACATCTGGAAGTTGGGTTCCAGCAGATATTGGAGTCTAATGTGCCCCAGAGGATGAGTATCGGGGGAGGCACTAATGAGACATTTACTGTATATACTCGAGTATAAGTCAACCCAACTATAAGCCGATGGCCCGTAATTTTACCGCAAAAACCTGGTAAAACCTATATTTTTTTTACTCGAGTATAAGCCGAGTTTGGGTTTTCTGCCCCTTTTTTAGTGCTGAAAAACTAGGCTTATACTCGAGTATATATGGTACTATGCCTTCTCTACCAGTTTTCTGGCTATGAAGTCATGTAAATTGCCACCTAGACGCCAGTTCAGATACTTTAACACCCCATCAAACCAAAAGTAGAGGGGGGCAGGGCGCAGCCGATTGTGTGAACACAACGGTCTTCAGTAATTCTATAGTTTTCACTATAAAACTCTGTGAAGACTTTAGCTGAAATATACATCAGTTCTAAAGGGCTTTGACCTAAAGGAGAAGGCTTTCGAATCTACTAAAAGGATGTTGTATTTTTGTAGATCTGAGACAATGGGGATGGGAAGGTATATTAAGACTGGCGTTTATAATGTCAGTCCCAAAAAATTCCTTCTACTATGCAATGAGCATTTACATACTATATAAAGAGAGGGCAACAATTTACATTATTGCCCTATTACCGACAGAACATTACAAATATCCCTTCCCTGCCTTTGCAGGGTGCCAAAAATTCTTATATGACCCACAAACAGGTCTGGCAACTAAATTTATATTTCTTCTATTCACACTATTTCAGTACAGAACCTCAATCATTGGCCTTTATCATCTGGTATTAGACCCTACATACAGCGCAGTAGGTTGTGGATCAATAGAGAGCTAAGTCACAACTTCTAGCATTCATCTGCTTTCACTTCAAGTACAATGTTAGATGTTTCTGCTAAATTAAACAGTATTTTCTCTTACTATTACTGCATCTCCAGCCAAAAATGATAATACTTTCCGAAATAAATTACAAAATGTTCTATCTGCATTTCAATGGCTTTAACATTCCTGTCTAGTGGCCACAATGTGTATAAATCTATGTTATTATAGCACCTACCACAGGCATTTCCTCCAGATATTACAGTGCAATTAGAATACAGAGGTTATAATGATACGCATGGATAAACAGTAATGTGGTATTGGGGACATATGCAAAGACGGGAGCTATTTTTAAAACACTGCACCTTAAGAAATGGCATTTTCATCTCTTTATTAATGTTTCCGTAATAACACCTGTGGGTACTCTGTACATCAAAGATGTGGTTTTACTTTCCCGACATGAACAAATTTCAATGTAACTTATGACTGAATTTACAGAACTCTTTCAGATGGAGCTAGAACACCAATATTACATTAAATTGTCTTGAAAACAATAATTATTACCCCCCTACTATGATGTCCTACGCACTGGATAGAAATAGAATAAGCAACAAACAGGGTGCTATACAAGTTGAAGGGGGTAACCACTTTTTACATAAGCTACTCATGTGCCTTTACTGACCTGTGGATAATCCCTGAATGTTCATCAAGTGATTTAGAATTCCTGTTATATACTTTTATACTGTGTGCAGACTTTTCATGCTTCTTTGTTTACATGTCTGAACTCTGCTGAATAGGAGGAGCTGTAGTAGGAGAATTATGATTCACCCGGAGCTCTTCTCTTCCGCCTTCCTGACTGTGTCAGTGAGAATGGACTATTAGAAGAAGGATACAGTGTGAGATGTCATAAGGATGGTTTAGAGCAGTGAGAGAGGGCTCTTATGTGTTTATGAGTTTAGCATAGTGAGAACTAGGAAAGGCGATAAAGACACAGGTACATATACATGCATAAACATGTCTAAGGGAAGATATTTCTTGAAAAGTGGCCAACTACCTTGACTAAAAGCACCTTCTTGTAGGATGTGAAATATGAATTCCCTTTTAGTGTTAAAACTTTGGCTCA
This sequence comes from Engystomops pustulosus, assembly GCA_019512145.1. Lineage (NCBI taxonomy): Eukaryota > Metazoa > Chordata > Amphibia > Anura > Leptodactylidae > Engystomops > Engystomops pustulosus. Next base: position 28,721,252 of record CM033644.1, read on the forward strand.
GGGGTTAGCACTACAGCCTTGCAGCACTGGGGTCCTGGTTTCAAGTCCCACCCAGGTTAACATGTGCAAAGAGTTTGATAGGGACCGATTTGGCAGGCTCTGTGTAGTGCTGCGTAATCTGTGTGCGCTATATTAAATAAAGGAATTATTATTATTAAACACATCCTACACAACATGCAAATAAACTGAAAATAGTCAGTTTTTGCCTAAAATTAGTCATGTTGGGCCTTAAGAGTCTCCTAGATTAGGTTTTATAGCAATTTCAATACTGTTCCTGGTGTCATTTTAATGATGAGTATCCCATCTTTCAAATGAACTATGATATTGGGTCAATTTTAGTTGGCTTAAAGGGGTATTCCGGGAATACGAACGTCTGACACAAAAACCTATGATGATATAAATAAATAAATACAGCAATACTCAATGTCATTAGTAACAAAACAGAGCTTAAATAATTTGATTTTATGATTTACAAAATTTATAACCTCTCTAAAGTAGGTGGAGTTATCACTAAGATGGCCGCCACTGGAAACTACAAGTTCCATGATCCTTTAGTTCTCAGTAACTCCTCCTACCTCTTATGCTCTGCTCCCATGTTACCATAGTAATGATGTGTAACTGCCATCACCACAACACTGGCCATACTGGATGCACTGCAACCAACCGACTACAGCCAAACTAGTGGTGATCACATGACCCTGCCCAGGCAGGTACAGGACATGTGATGTGGACATGTGACCAGCAGCCATCTTCTGTCCTGCAACGGACCGCGCGGAGGAAATTAACGGACTGATTAAAGGGCCAGTAGCATTTTAATTCTTCATTACAGTCTATGTCACCAGCATTTTCTGCTAAGGGGAGCAACATTTTAAATAACTAATTACACATTAGCTTATATTTTGAGTGCCCATTTGTATATGAATTATGCTGATTCCTGGAATACCCCTTTAAGCTATTTTTGCCACAAACCAGGTTAAGAAAGCACCTGGTACCTTTCTTGTACTGAGTCCAGACTTGAGAGGCTGTTAGGCACCAGGGGTAGTGGACACACTTGACCACCATGGAGGATGATGTAAGCTGACACCTGGGACCGGAGTCACCAGATCCTGCTGCAAAGCAGCTTGGACTTGTTGCAGCGTGGTACCACAAGGTTGTTCCACAGGCACGACTTTGCCTGCGGTGGAATCTAAGGCGAGGTACAGAGACGCTGAGCAGACTTGTAGTCGGGGACAGGCAGGAGGTCAGGACAGGCAGCACAGGATCAGAGTCGGGGATGAAGCAGAAGGTCAGGGCAGGCAGAAAAGGAGCGTAGTCAGGAATCATGGTCACAACGGGAATTCAGAACACAAGTACAGGGTATCAGGAACAAGCTTTTCGCACTAGGTACAAAGTTCCGGCAGTGTGTGCAGGGAGAGTTATAAGGGCTTCTAAGAATCCTTTAAATCTACGAGAGATGCCGCGTGCGTCCTAGGAGACAGGGACGCGCGCGCATGACCGCCGGAGCCAGAACAGGAAGAGGGACAGGTAAGTGGTGTCATGGAAACGCTGGAGCATGGAGAGGGGCACGGGTGAGACCGCGACGAAAGACTTGGGCTGCAGGAGCACCTGTGACAAGATCAAGTGCACTGAAGCAGGATTATAGAGCAATTAGTCCAAAATGCAAATCTCTGATGGGTCAGTACTAGCGTGTCATCAGCACCATAAAACAGGCCTATTCGGCAGTCAAAAGGTAACCGTGTGGTTTGATCTAAGTTGAATTGAACTGAGTGAACCCACTATAATGTAATGGGAAAGGGGCTTTAGTGACCCCATTTCAAATATGGTTATAGAGGTTGCAGCTGGAGCACAGCTAGATACATCCATTACATCCTCTGTGTTTTTAGTCTTTTTTATTTTCCTATTGACCAGGTTTTAGATGTCTTTGCATATGTCTTTGTTACACACAGAATACGGCATGATTGCGAGGGATAACCAGCATATTGGAGGTTAACAGAGCCCTGCAGAAAGTGCTGCATTGCAGCCAAATACTGACTGGCAGTGACGGTATTACACAGCTCTCTCTCTATTGAAAAAAAAAAAAAATTAGAATTTGAGTTTTTCTTCTCGCCCATCAAATAGAATGTGCCGAGAACATAAAAAACATGAAGCCAATTACAATCAAAAAACCTATTTCCTTCCTTCCCTTGTGTTTGTTGTATTTTTTTTAATGTATAAAGAGGAATTTATTAACGGATTCTCGACTTGGCAGTTTATTATGTAAATTGATTCGGTATAATGAAATCATAGGGCCATTTATTAGACTTACAACTGCCGTAATTATAAGCCTTTCACTGCCAATACCACGTCCTGGACTGACTGACAGATGGCAAGGAATGCCCGCTCGTTGGTAGCGAGAAGGTTTCTTAATTATCTCATTATTTCAACAAGTCATTGGTATTTGTGCCTGACACGTGGGATATGAGAGCGGGTTAGGATGGAATTTTATTAATGCTGCATAAGAGCTGGAGAATATACAGAACAAAAGGCAATAGCATCCTTCACCGGAGCATTTATGGTTCACGGTATATCCTCCCCCACGGTTATTAAGAGAAATTACAGGAAGCAAAGTAATTAAAGGAGCAGTTTAGGAAATCACTTTGTCCTCCCCCATCCACAAATGAATATTCCAAACTGCACAGAGATGAGCTTCTAGTAGACGCTAAATGATGAACACCACAATTAATATTCTTTACCGCTGGTTAAAATTAAAAGCAACATTGATTAGGTGGAAAAATACCGAAATGTGTTTTTTCCCCTTAAACAGCAGTTTTGTGTTTCAATATATTTTAGTAGAAATTGGTTTAAAGAGACAACGGCATTAGTGGATTTCCCTAGCCTGTGGATCAGCTCACAGCTTATCCATATTTCTAAACATCCTGGTTTTAATGCATCCGTAGTACCTCAGGACACGTGCCCTTCCAGTGCCCTCTTACCTATGACCCTAGATAGTTTTACAAAACTACAATTCCAATCCTGAAAACGGACAGCTACATATTATTGGGTGACGACACTAGAAGGGGTTTTACAGACATTGGGGCTTATTTACTAAGGGTCGCGGAACGCACTTTTGACGGGTTGTTCGCTATTTTTGGGATTCACGCAGCTTTGACTGATATTTAACAAGGGTCTGTGCTGGGATTGTGTTGCACGCGATCGTATTGTGGAGCAGCTGTGCAGTCGGACCATCCGATTGATTTTGACTGAGCGCGGGATTTAGGTTTCAAATTGTGTCATTTACTAAGGGTTCGAATTGTGCACTTTTGTTGGGTTTTCCCGATGATTTCCGATTTGCCCTGAATTGCCCCGGGATTTTGGTGCATGGGATCGGATTGTGGCGGCTTTCATGCGACAGAAATTGGGGGGCGTGGCCCTCGGACAACCCGATGGATTTGGAAAAACCGCAGAATTTAAAAAATAATTTGTGTCGCAAGATCAGCACTTACATGCACCGGGAAGAAGCAGGTGAATTCCGGCAGACCCGAATCCACGCCAGAGAATGCGCCGCTAGATTGCGACTGGACTGGGTAAGTAAATGTGCCCAAGTGCACTTACATGCACCAGGAAGAAGAAGGTGAACTCCGGTAGACCTGATTGGGGAAGCGACACATGCAGGATATCGGGTGCATGATCTTCGAGTGAATTGAGTGCATTATACACGGACAATGCACTTTCTGTGAACTCCTCGTACCAGGTAGGTAAATGTGCCCCGTTTTGCCCTTAAAAAAAAGAACTTGTAACTAGTGATGAGTGGGTTTGTCAAAATTCAAGGTTCGCTAAACTTCAAGGAACAGGTAAGTATGGTACCCGGACTTGACCCAGAATGCCATTGAAGTCAAAAGGGATCTGAATTTTAACACCCAAATATGGCTCTTAAATGGGGTAGTAAGCTGGAGGGCTGTAAAATGGGGGTAATAACAGGATATTATCAATATAAATCAAATGTTAATGTCACTGCACTATAAGACACTCAGCGGATCCAGGTGTAGCTATTCTCACTGCGGTACAAGGTGACATGGGTATCCAGACACAGCTATTGTTATTGTGGTACAATTGAAGAAATGCAGTAACTGAGCTATCACATCATCTGAATATAAGAATGCAGTGACTGGGTATTATAAGGTTTAACCCCTTCCCTCCTTAGCCCTTTTTCATATATCCTTTTTCATATATCTAGCTCTGGCTCACAGTTATTGTGTTGTGTCGGAATTCCTGCACCGAGGCCTTGGATGGTATCTGTACACGAGTGATATGGAGGAGATGGGGGAGAGTGGAGAGTGTGAGAAAATTCTCTTGGTGTGCTTTCCACAGAAATAAAAGGTACCTCTTCTGTTAATGGGAATTCCTCAATCCAAGTGGACGTGAGTATAAAGAGTGACAAATTGTCTTTGGCAGTGTCATGGTAGTGCCAAGAATGGCGAAACACAATGCTCAGTGATCTCCAGAACTCTCATAGATCTTATTCTTGTGATTGCTTGGGGACTTATAATATTTGGGGTCCCAGCTGTCAGATGCTGACTAATCAAATTGTTATCACCTGTATATACTGGAATAAGTTTTCCACTTATGACGTGAGTGTGATGTGACTAATATGTGCTCACCGAATGACACTGACATGCTCTGAGCACCTCTGTTGGTGTAATGCTTTGGTGCGTATCCTAGCGCTGTGTGCATGCGTGTGATGACATCTGTCAGAGTCCACCCAGGTCACATCTGGGTTCTTATTCCACTGGGATTCTTAGAGCCTCAGATGAAAAATGAAAAAAAAAAAAAAGTTTTGTATGTTGAGGAAAGGTAAAGGCAAAACAATAATGTCAATGCTGAATCTCCATAGAAAAATAAGACAATGCTGCAGACTATTCTAATTATCTGTGGCACTATGCCCTAACAGTATTTATAGAAAACAGAATATCTCCATTTCTGTAAACCATCTGTTGAGGCTAGAGAACCAAAATCAAAAAGTATATCCTCCTTGACTCTGCCCGTGTCATGGGCCACATATAATTCCCATCCGTCTGCGTGGTCAGCATCTTGCGCAACGTGCGCCCGGACTTGTGCAGATGAAGAGGATCCGCGCACAAGGTCTTCTCATTCATCTGTGCATGTGAAACACTACGCACCCCTGCAGGAGTTACTACGTACTTTGCGTAGCTCCTGGCACCTCAGTTTCTAGCCTGTCTAGGCCCACGTTGCGCAAGATGCTGATCAGGCCGGCACGAGTATGCCTGATGCCATCAGTGAGTGTTTCGGACAGCAGGTGGAACATAGATTGGTGACGTCTGCTGGGGGGAAGGGCCAGGGGGCATGGAAATGATGGGAGAAGCGCGGGTGAGGGGTGGTATAAGTAATTTGAAAATCATACATGGAGAAGAGGTTTCCTGAGGGTGGGGGTACCTGCTCCTCTTTAACCCCGCCCAGGGGACAAATTATCTAGTCACAGAGCACATGGTATTGTAAGTTAATATACAACTTATCTTTTTTCCTGTAAAACTGATTTTTCATACAAAAACTGTTGGCAGTCTATGCATTATGCTCTATGGGGACTGGGGGATGCTAAAAATGGGTCTCCTAGAGACAGGTTCCCTTTAATGGTCTGATTGTCCAGCCAATATATTGTTTGTGGCAAGGACATTCAAAAATATAAATTGTTCCTTTTGTGTTAGGCCCGTTCTTGACTTGGGAGTGTGATGTGACGAATTCACAACACACTCGCAGTGCGTGCTGTCGTGATCTCCCGGCCAAGCGCTGCAAACCAGAACTGAACTAACATGCTAAGTTAAGGCCCGGTTTGCAGCGTTCGGGCCTGGAGCACACGCTGCAAGTGTGATGCAAGTTCAGGGCCTCACACTCACAAATGTAGAACGGGCCTTAGTCAATCGAACGATTTATCATAGATTGTATGCCTAAAAACAGTGCAGTGCCAGGAACTGTGATTACTCCTCCCTCTATGCCGGTTGGCTGGGGAGAAGGCAGTGCCAGGTCATGTAGTAGGCCAGTGCGGGACAAAACAGTTCAGGCACAGGCTAGGGCACAATTCTATGCCAAGTCATATCTAGTGTAGGAGTGCCCCACCAACACAGCGTATCACAGCTGCTTGTTGGAGCTTCCCGATAGATCTGGAATGTGCCAGGGGGCAGATGGAAAATATCCATGATTTTGTCCCAAATTTTTTTAGGGTATTTTTCGCATTGGAGCAATTTTTATTCCTAGATTAGGGGCTCTAGGGTATAAAATTGATTGTCCTGCCACATTCACATCTCCTGGAGGTGAGAAAACACCTCTAAACAGGTTTAAACCTATCATGTGCTTCTCTGCTTGAGCCCTTAGCTAGTTGTTATAATAGGGGCTTGCTATAAGACCCTCAGAGAGAGGAGTCATCCCTGTTTAATTCAAGGGTGAGATTTGAACCTGGATATGTGGAATACACCTGAATAAGAATGATATAAGCCACAGGGAGTTCCTGTCATGGATGGAGCACAGTGTAGTTGTGTCAAGCGCCATGAGAAAGGGGACTCATTTTTTTCTTTCTTATCCTCTATGTACGTTTGTGTGTTTCTGCCTTGTAATAAACTCACTAATACCTTACTGGTGTATTGTCTCTTTCTGGTTTCTGTCTTTTATTGCTTGTGTCTAAGCAGGTCATCTTTCTTCTATCATCGTGTCTCGGTGGCTCTTTTCTGATTGTCTTCGTCTGATTGCTATCTACGCCCCTCTGTTCATGGTGCTTGCCAGCTGACCTTACAAGCACGCACTTTCACATAAGACCCTTATTGCAAATTCCATCAACTGCAACATAATGAGCCACAAACCTTTGTTGCTTAGATCAAACAAATGCACAACATATAATATTTTCAGCCAATTTTTTTTTTTTAAAGAACTTCTGTAATCTAAGGCAGAGCCCCTTTCGACCTAAAACGTTATTCATTGTTTATTAATCAGAATCCTGCTTTTTTTCTTCTTCTAAAGATAAGACATATCTATATCATATAAATATATATATTGTTTTTATGTGACTCCAGGCTTCTATCTTAACATTTAGATCTAGAGCAAAATCTGAAATGGTTATGGGGCCCGAAGCAGGGGAGGAGAGGGATGGCACAACTACAGAGGAGCTCTTCGTTAGAAGCCTGTCATGCATAGTGAACCATTAATAACCCTAATCAGGAATGTGTTCTGATAAATATTTTGCATAACTTTTTGTTCAACCCTTTTCCTAATTATTCTATATAAAGGATTGGGTCAAATGTAGACTTATCTACAAGTCTCAGAATGATCTAGTGCATGAATGGACAACCTTTATTGGCGTGAGGGCCACATTGTCGTTCCCCTAATCTTTAGTGGTACTCAAGAAGCACCAACTAACACAGTACAACACAAAATGGCACTCCGATAACCAAAAATGGCACTAATACACACCACGGACCAGAAAATTGATACAGTGTCCAAAACAATTAATAATAGAAACCCCAGAGCAGACAGTAATAAAAGTGGAAACCCCAAAGCAGAAAACAATAATGGGAAACATTTGTTGAAAAGTGAGTGACATTTCAAGTTTTAGCTCAGTCAATTCCTCTACTTTAAAGGAAATATGGTAAGCATGTATGCATTGTTTCATGGCATTAGATGCCTGATATGGCTAAATTATTATCTCAAAAGCAAGGCACCAGTTTATAAAATGTAACTTTGCATTAAAATTCTTGTCTTACCACATACTGAAACATCAAAAGTAAACCAAAACCTGAAGACAATTGGTAGTTAAAAAAAGGAAAAGTCTTGCCAAGTCGGATGTTGAGCCTCAGAATCTATAGACCAGGGAGGAGCCAAACTTCAAAAATGTGGCTGTGACAGATGTTTTCTGCTGTTGGGTGCACGTGCTGGAGGCATCCTCATATTGTTAGAAGGGAACGGGCTAATGGAGATACATTTAGTGGTAACCCGGGACTCATGGAGGCATTGGCGTAACTTGAAGTTGACGGGCCCCAGTGCAAAGTCTGTACCAGGCCCCCGACTATAATCTTTACTTTATAGTACTAGTCTCCTCCTATCTTATGTGCCCTCTAAGCCTCTTGGGCCCAGTTGCGATCACACCCTCTGCACCCCCTCAAGTTACGCCCCTGCATGGAGGGGGAGTGTGTGCATGTCCACATGCATATAATGTGGGAGGAGCCAATTAAATATAAAGAGGTTCTTCTTACAATTATGGTGCTCACTAGTCCAGCATCCAACTCAAGTAAGAGTGTTAGTTACCGAAGGGGAGATCCCTATGGAAGGCTTGCATTTTATCAATTCCAGGGTTCCATAGTTTCCCCATAGGTGTTTTTTCCTCCTATTGCGGCTTTTTTTTTACTGCAACTGTGGTGCCGTAAAATGAAGGTTTGAATCCCCTCTTTGCAGTCCCAAGTATCCCCCTGATGAAGCACCCGAATAGGTGATGAAATGCGCAGGGAAGGGATAGGGAGCACATATGGGTTATGTAAATAGGGCAATCCAGTGCATTTGTTTAGGGATAATTTGGGTTCTGCCCTTATCAGGACAGGAGCTTTTAGGGATCATAGGAACATTTATGGTAACGTCAAGTTCACGATTCCTGACTCCCCCCCCCCCTTGGCTCTTCACTGGGGCTAAATGTCGTGAGGCTCAACATCCAACTTGGTAGGACTGCTATTTTTTCGGACTATAAGGCGCACCGGAGTATAAGGCGCACCAAGCCTGCTAAAATGTCTAGGTTCATATATAAGGCGCACCGGATTATAAGGTGCACCTGATTATAAAGATGAATGACCAGCAGGTGGCAGACCTGTGCACAGTTCAAGGCAGCTGTTGTCTGTAAGTACGGTTCATATATAAGGCGCACCGGACTATAAGGCGCACCTTTGGTTTCTGAGAAAATCAAATGATTTTTTGTGCGCCTTATACTCCGAAAATACGGTACCAATTTTCTTGAAGTTTTGGTTTACTATTGATATTTTAGTATGTGTTAAGACAAGAATTTTATTGCAAATAGTAAAAACTATGTTTTCTAAACCTGTAACTTGCTTTTGAGATACTTTAGATAGGTTTGGACACCTTTTATTGTGTAACACAATTAGAAGAGATTTGGCTTTTTTGGATGGCTAAAATATTATACGATCCCTATTCCACTTTTTCAGATTCTATGTGTATGAGTGAAAGGTATTGGAATGAGGCTTTAGGTGACATCAGGATGGAAGATCACAGATACCGCGGCTCCTTCAAGATTCATACTTCAGACCAGGGTTCTGGATCTCATTCGGGGCCTCCAAAACTGTTAGAGCAGTTCAATCATCAGGCAGAGAGTAATTAATTAAATATATTCATCGGCCGATAATATCACTCCGACCAAGATGTTGTTGTATCCACGGAGATCTGATCTGGACCTCTGTGTATCTTTATTTCACGGTTCGTGTTTAAATGATTTTGGGTGGTAACATGAGAAATAACAGGAATATTATCACACACAATAGCATATTGGAAACATCATTGCTATCTATGTCAAAACATCCTAACATAGGAATTCAGCTAAAGTTCATTTTATTATTATTGGACCTAAAACTGGACATAAATACAGACCATCTGGATCCTGACTTTACCAGAATAGATTATCCATATCCAAGAAGCCCTTGGCCACATCAATCTCTCAATTCAACTATTGCATTTCATATTAAGTACTAAACTTCCATGGTGTCTGTTTATTTCTAACAATGATACAAGGCCAGTGGAAGCCACCCACAAGCCAAGTTATATAATACACCAAATTATATAATATGCCTGCATATTGTTATTTAGTGGAGAAGATGATAAGCTCATACAAAGTACAACACAGACAAGATGGAGTCATATATAGATTATACATATAACTAAGTTACTAATTACTTTAACATTACTGCTCATGTAGAGATACAGGGACTTTCCTTCATGTTATAACCACTTTACAATCCATAAAGTGCTCTTTAATTGTCATCCCGGCAGTTTTGTCACTTCACTGTGTACCAGCTCCTTTATCATAGAGATTCTTTTTTTCTGGTGAATGTGTGGGTATTAACATAAGCTTAAAGAGGTTGTCCAATTGTCAGAGACAGTCACTGAATAAGACTGCCAGAGACAGACAGTCACTGAAAAGACTGCCAGAGACAGACAGTCACTGAAAAGACTGTCAGAGACAAACAGTCACTGAAAGAGACTGCCGGAGACAGACAGTCACTGAAAGAGACTGTCAGAGACAGACAATCAATGAATGAGACTGCCAGAGACAGACAGTCACTGAATTAGACTGCCAGAGACAGAAAGTCACTGAAAGAGACTGCCAGAGACAGACAACCACTGAAAGAGACGGCCAGAGACAGAGAAAGTCAGAGACAGAGATGGTCAAAAAAGTTTATAAAACAGGGACGGCAAGTGACAGAAACTGTCAGAGACAGTCTATAGATACATATAAAATATTTTTTTCGCTATTTTATTCCCATTTTATTTTGTTATAGCTAAGAGCAGTTATTTAATAACCTGGGAAACGCTGGTAAATACAGCTAGTTGTCCTATATATTTTCTTTATCTGTTCTCACTGTTTTCTAGATCTTTGCTTGTCATTCAACACAAAGCTTCATTGTTTACTGCCTGTGGATAATACCAGTCACTGACTATATAATGTAAAACAGGTGCACTGCTTGTTATATCACTGAGAGTAATCAGAGCTGTGCAATGAGCTATGCATCTGTGTGACATCACATGACCATGGACTGGTTTTTAGCCACAAGAAATAAAGAATGAATCTTCTTATAGAACAATCAGAGATAAAAAAAAAACCACGGGGAATTCATTATGTAAGAGACAAAATGGAGTATATAGATTGGCTACTGCTTCATTTATTTACCCGGTCCTGTTGCGATCCCCACTGTGCATTGTCTCGACGAGGATGCGGGTCTGCCGCGATTCACTAAGGTCGTGCGTCCAATTTCCTTCATGTGTCGCTTCCCTGCTGAGGTCCGCCGGAGTTCACCCTCTTCTTCCTGGTGCATATGAGTGCTTGATCTTGCGACACAATTTCATTTTAAAATTCAGCGGTTTGTCCGAATCAGTTGGGTTGCCCAACGGCATGCACCCTGATTTCTGTCGCATGCAAGCCAGCGCCACAATCCCATCGCGTGCGCCAAAAACCCGGGGCAATTCAGGGCCAAAAGTAAATATTTGGGAAACCCGACAGAATTGCGGTCTGCAGACCCTTAGTAAATGTGCCCCTATATCTCTAAGTGGTATATATCAAAACTGTGACAAATGGGAGTAATGAAGATCATAGTGTTTCTTTCAGGCTGCTGTGGTGCTCTATTCCTTATTGCAGCAGAATTTGTATTTACAGGCATTTAGAAGAAAAAAGAAATGGCACTCACCACCTTGAGATCTTCCCTAGGCGTTTATTTTCATATACTCACAAAAGCATGGCGGCATGCTATTCAAGCAAAGGGGAGAGGAGGACAAAAAGTGCAAGACATCACAAAAAACTTAAATGACAGCCGTTTCCCGTTGGAATGCGCATCATCCGGTACGTTTGTGTGTGCAATATTTCTCTCAGTCTCTATTTTTGCTTCTTTATTTTTCCCTCTATAATCCTCATTGCTACTTCTATGTTTTAGCCCCTTAAACACCTTTCTCGCTTATTGTTCTCCTTATAGTACAAGTTAACCACTTTTTACCTTTTCTTGTTTCTCACAGTCCCATTTTTTGTGGGGTGCTTTTGTTGGGTGTTTTTGAGAACATTGGGGGAGAATTATCAAGCTGCCTAAGAGTAAGAATGTGCTGAGTTGCCCACGGCAACCAATGACAGCTCAGCTTTCATTCTACCAGTGCTCATAAATATTTTAAAGGGGAGCTGTAAGTGGTTTCCATTGGAAACTAAGCACATTATTACTCTTAGGTAGCTTGATAAATCTCCCCCATTGTTCCAGTTTATGCCTATAAGGTCCTCCCTTTGCTGCTTAAAATTTCCCTAAGGTTTAGAGTGTCTATTGCCATCTACTAACCATCTTAATCAAGAAAAATATAAAATCAATGATGTTGTGGTAACTTTTAACCAAGTTTCCCATCAACCTGTAGTTTTGATACCCTATCAGGTCTGTTGGTTAGGATAAGGTCCAGCAGCGCCCCCCTATTGTTGGCTCCAGGACTGTGAAGGGTAATTGTCTTTTGTTGTTGACAAGAACCTGCTACCTTTGAAGGACCTGCAGGTTTCTGCCCCCCAGTCATTATATATGGGTAATTGAAGTCCCCCATGATAAGTACTTCACCGTGCTTTGAAGCCGCATCCATTTCACTTATCAGCATTTCCTCTGCTGCCTCCATTATATTTGGAGCCTTATAACAAACCCCTAGTAATATTTTATTATTTTTTTCCCTCCACTTATCTCCACCTATAGGGTCTCCACATTTGCATTTGTGTCACCGATGTCATCTCGCAGGACATGCTTGAGGCAAGAATTTACATATAAACACACCCCTCCCCCTTTTTTATTTATATGATCATTTCTAAAAAGACGATCATTTCTAAAAAGACTATACCCATCTATAGTATATCTGATATCTTCCACTATATCATATTTGCGCTCCAACATCAAGATTTCCAGTTCCTCCATTTTGTTTGTGAGGCTTCTGCCATTTGTGTACATACACGTTATATGGTTTTCCCTATCACAATTCCTTTTGTTCTTATTCTGAGATCATGTCCCAACCCCCCTTCTTCCCCCATTGCTGAATAAGATGGGTTTTAAGACCACATTTGAAATTTTGAAGGTTGGGTATAAGTATGATTGTCCAGGGAAGGGCATTCCATAGAATTTGTGCAGCTCAGGAGAAATCCTGGAGACATTTGTGGATGAGGGTTATTATTCTAAAAGATATAGTCAAGTAAACTTTTGCAACATTTACATCATGAACTTCTGCATATAAGGTCCTGCTTAGATGAGACTTATAGCCACAAACATTAATATATGAATCATTTAAACATAATGTTATTTAATGAACAATTGTATGAGAATTTCAATCTCTACTAGAGATGAGCGAGCATACTCGTCCGAGCTTGATGCTTGTTCGAGTATTAGCGTACTCGAAACGGCTCGTTGCTCATTGCTCTTGGGTGAAGAACACATTGCAGATGTTTCCGTACATCTGCTAACTTATCAGGAGACATTAGTGCCGAATGGTGTTCTTCACAATAGTATTTGAAGAACAATATGTGTGAAGAACACATTGCAGATGTTTAACATGGGTCATTCTTTTTGAAGTTCCACAAATATTCCATTGAATAAAAAAAACGAACAAACAGGACTGACTTCCTTAGTTCTCAATAAAAAAGACACATTTTATTGCAGAGCCTTGGTCCCCTTGAAAAATGCTCGAGTCTCTCATTGACTTCAATGGGGTTCGTTATTCGATACGAGCACTCGAACATCAGGAAAAGTTTGACTCAAGTAACGAGCAATCGAGCATTTTAGTGCTCGCTCATCTCTAGTCAAAAACTAAGTTGGTGAGTCAGCAATAGAAGATGAGCTGCACTTCTCCTCTACCCCTTAAATCAGTGATGGCAAACCTTTTAGACACCGAGTGCCCAAACTACAACCAAAACCCACACATTTTTCGCATTATTGCCAATGCGACAATTTAAGCATAAACTTATTACTCCTTGCTCTGTCACAGGTTTAAATTGTAATGGCACCTGAGGACACAGTAGAAAGAAGGAGAGGAAGTTTGGCTTATCATTGTAGCTTCCTTCTGGGGTTCTGGGCTGCCTGGGACTGTAAGTGCCCATTGAGTTTTATCTGGCAAACCCTGCCCTGGGGTGATGGCAAGGGTGCCCATATAGAGGGCTCTGAGTGCCACCTCTGGCACTCGTGCCATAGGTTCGCCACTACTGCCTTATATACAGTGGATGGAATCTACTGCTTCCAACTCTCTCTACTGTACGTGTTTCGGCAGAACAGCTGATGGGGGTGAGTTGTAGATGTTGGACACCCACTGATCACAGGTCTTCAGAATGAAAACTGAGTAGAACCAAAAAATTTCAACACTTGAAACTATGCTTAAAATCTTTTACCACTGAGGTAAGGCCTCATGCAGAAGGTCCTACATTGGTTCCTCGAACTGGCGACACAAACTTCAGCCAGTTCAAGGGCATTATTGACTTGCATTATACATGGTGTTTTGCGCCAGTTTTCTATCGGACCATGCGCCAGATTTAACATGCAAGTCCGAAAGCAGTGTGTTGCACGCCCCAAGTTAAAGATAGACCAGAAAAAAGTTGGTGCACTCTGTCGGGGCCAGTGCACGGAGTTCCAGATTCACGAAGAACGGGTGCCAGAAATCATGAATCTGGCGCCCCTGACATTATACTCAGACAAGCCACCTATGTGTCACCGCACCACGTCGGAGCAAAGCAGCCACACCCAAAAATAAGACAGGTCCTATTCCTGCCTGTTTTGCAGCATTGCCTCCCGGTGAACTATTCACATGCCATTTTAACAGGCGGCAAAATACCCCTGATCCGTGTAAACATAGCTTAAAGGGGTATTCTCATCTTGGCATTCTCATTCAGTTTCATTCATCTTCCATATATAAACATTTCTTCAATTAGATGTTATTAAAAAAAATGTTCCTGTGTGAAGATAATTTCTCATAAATGTAGTCATGTTGTCCTTTAGAAACGAGATAGCTTCCTCGGATACGGCCACCTCTGCTGGAGTGACTGCATAAAGAAGCAAATTGTTTTTGTATATGAAATGTCCGGGAGTTACTAAATGACCCCCAGCCGTCCTGTGGTTATGATCGCTGAATCCTGGCGGTCCGGCAGGACTCTATAGCGCAAGTCTGGCCACCGCTGCCACAGTGTGACATGGTCGTATCCGAAGAAGCCATCTGGTTTCTAAGGGACAACATGACTACATTTATGAGAAATTATCTGCACACAGGAACATTTTTTTTATTCACATCCAATTGAAGAAATGTTTACATATGGCAAATGCATTTAATTAAATGTAAATCCCCTGATGAGAATACCCCTTTAAGTCTGATACAGTAAATGCAGTTAATATGACATAACTGCAATTTGTTATGTATTCAATGCTAATCTGCAAACTCCACTGTGAATACAATCACAACTGGTTAGTGTTATAAACAAGTGAAATGACAGAATATTTATTTTATCCAAAAATAAAAAAGTGTGAAAAACAGAATCTAATTAAACAGTGAATAATATGACATTAGAATGTTGAAAATGGAATGTCCTCAAGAGTCTATACTGTTTTTCTCCAAGGATATTATTGTGATATCTTATATTATTGTGTGCTTCAAAAAAAGGATTAGGGCTTTTTTTCAGGTAATGTGTAACGTCCGTGCCAAAATGTCCCTCTTACAGCAGTTGGTAGAATAGGTGGCTTTGATTTGATTGTTTTTCTTTTATTTAAACAGTGGCTTAGGTTTCTGTGTTTAGATTGATTGAGCCGCACCCTGCTCTGTCCTGCAAGGGTCACTAGCCTGATGGACAGCTGCTCCAGTCTGCTGCTGGAGCTGTGTCCAGGAATTGCCTTACATACCTGCTTAGTCCCATCAAACCTGGCTGGGTATTCAGTTTTATCTAGTGCTATTGCTTTGTTTTGCTACTCTGTGTTATTGACTTGCGCTTGTTTTTTTCTGTACTAGTGTGAACACAGGTCTATATCCAAATACCTGTTACCGGTCTGCTCCACCATCCCGTAGCTACCAGACAAAATTAGTCTTCTTGTCACCTTGTAGGGTCACACAGGGAATGTTAGGTTCCTGATAGTTGGTTTGCCCTTATCAGGGCAGCTTATCTGCTACAGGCAGAGCTATAGCCCGCAGAGACATCGCAAGGTGAGTTTGCCCCCGGTTACCCAGTCTGACAGCTAGCACCAAGCCTGGTTGTGGTTGCACTGTTGCTGGACATATCCTTTACAGGATGTCTTATTTATGCCGTGGACAAATATCCATGATTACCTATTCAAATATAATGACATCTTCAGTAAGTCAAACAATGCATATCCCGTTAACTGAACCTTCACCAATCTCTCAATAAACTATCCTAAAGTTATATCATTTATATCAAAGTCCTTGAAAAACCCTTCAAAGTAAAAAAAACAATTGTAACTAGTTAATGCAGGGCCAGACCAATCTTATGCAAAAGAACAACATTCAATATGCATTATAAGAGTAATGTATTTAGCAGATATTGCCATAAATCTAGTGGACATAAGTTCTCAGTAAATTGTGTACATTCTTTGGTTTCTTTGTTGGGGAATAAATAGGAGCTTTGTAAATGAATAATAATACTATTAATAATGGTCCGCTGGCGTATGACAGTGCCCCTATTGCTTCTGTAATACCCAATCTGACTTTAATTAAAATCTTGTTTAAAGGTAACCAACCAGAAAAAATATAATATCTTCCTTTTAATTAGTTAGTACAAAGACTTATGTTATTCCAAGGTTAGTAATTCTTGTCGTTTGGGTTTATGAATTGTCAAAGGGAAACTAGAGTCATCTTTGCAGGGTAAGATTCCACCTTGAACATGATGTGAGAGTATTATTTGCTTTGATGTATTAAATAAGTTTGTTTTTGTGCATTTTACTGCATATGTTATGCTTGAGTGTTTGTTGAGCTTTATTGTAGCATGAAGCTTTGCGTCAACAGTAATATTGTGTCTTGTCCACTGTGTAGCACTTTAAGCCCTGCACGTTACTGCTGGTCTCCCCCATGCGGCAGGCTCCCGAGCCATGGCTGGTCTTGTTCTCCACCTGTACCTAAAGGTGTTCCTTTACAATCTTAAAAAATCTTTACAATCTTAGGATACATTCAAATGAACAAATGGGGGTCGTATTTACAGCCGGCGTATATACATCCCCCATACATTTCAATGGCCTTGCGGCGCCATATGGGAGTGGTACAGTGCAGCACACGTGCAGCACCGTACCATAGCCCGTAGAAAGATAGGACATGCGCTCACCTCCTCCTCCTCTCCCCGGCGCCGCCGTGTGCCCACCATGCTATGGTACGGTGGGCAATGGCAGTGTGAATTCCCCCTCTTAATCTTAAAAGAATCCCCTGATTATAACAAATTTGAGGAAATACTGTGTGAATAAAATGTGACCCAAAGGGGACGTAGCTTTGAGCAAACCCATTCAAATTTGGGTTTTGATATACTCAACTGAACCTGAATTTTAAAATTCTGTTTGGGTGCGGGTACCTCTCTTGATCCCCAACCAGTAACACCATTCATAGGTGCTAACTGTTTAACAGCAACCAGCAAAGTCTCTAGCGACATTTAAACTACAGCGGCCATGCACAGCTCCATTTTGCAAAGGGTCTTTGCTCCTGATGACATCAGGGAGTGACAATCCTCCCCAAAGCATGGAAGCACCATTGCTTAGCTACAGGCATTACCCATCCCAGGAGTTAATCATAGGGGGAAGTTTAGTTGAACCTAAACTTTGCGGTTCTGGTCCGCTCAACAATAGTTATAATGAAACAAAGCTGAAGTTTATCTGACACATATAATTTTGGATTAGCACCCGCCACTAAGGGCCATTTGTTCATGATTACTTTCTAAAGTGACTTACAACTGCTATGATATAAAACTTCTCAAGAGCGTTTGGTCAAAGGCACGCTGCAATCTACCACCTAAAACTGTTGTGTAGCAATCGTCTTCAGAATTACTATGCCCATAGATGAGGATAAAAATATGTTATTAAAAAATTCCCCCCAACCATAATAAACAGCTTATAGTATTGCTCTCCTTATAATGGAAACAGACACTTTTACTCCAGTAATACTTTTGAGTTTTGGTGCTCTGCACACCACTAATGGGGTAAAGTGTAACTTTCTTTATGGACCTTACTTTAAAAACATATATTTACAAATAGAAGAGGTTGCAATCTTAAAGGGAACCTATCACTAGCACCCCCCTCTTCCTCAAGCCACACCCAGTACCTTTTAGATGTCTTTATACATGTTTCACTAATGGTTCTATCCACGGGATTAGAGCCACCATTCTTCTTTTAAAATAACTTTTATTGATGCTCCCTGTTACCAAAGATCCAGTCATGGCGGCATGCTGTCATCCTTCTAACTCCGCCGCCTTTGCTAACCCTGGAATGAGGGAGATATTTCCTGTGTTTAACTTGTTTAAGAGAAATCCTGAGGAAGGGGAGAATGAGGCAGTTGAGAGAGACCCTGGCTGTGTGTGACTCACTGAAGAGATTTCCTGAGGGAGGGGTGAGTGGCTTCAGAGAATCCCACATAGTCAGCATCTTTCTCAACCCCTGCCCCTATGAAATATCCGTCCAAAGTAAATCAAAAAAGCTTCCAAACAGATGCATTGCCTGAAAAATGCCAGATTCAAACCAAATCTAAGAACCAACATTTAGATTTGCTTATCTCTATTTAAAACTCAAATCTCTACTCTTCCGATGTAAATTTTAGCCCTGGTCAGCCTTCGCTAACAAAAAGCCAATTAACAATAAAAAAAAGCATCTTTGATGCTATAACTTGGTAATGTAGAAATCACAAGTTACTTTGTGGAGTATGAAGCCTGATAGGCAGAGCACCATCTGGTGGCTTAAAGTAAGATCACATTCTTCTTTGTCTTTGGAAAGATTTGGGCTTTTGCACTATTGACCGCAGGTGTCAGACAGAACAGGTAAGGGGCTTAGCACCGTTGAGCATCATGATACAAGGAATAACTGTGACGTGTCTAAATAGAGTATGTTTTAGGAAGTCTCAAGGTCATGATTTTGCTGAACCTGAGAACGGTACAGAGATGTAACCCTGTGCTGCCAGCCAAACCTCCAGGACTCCTCTTAATCCATTTGTTTTTCCATTTCGTTCTTGGCACCAGCGCACACCAGGCAGTGAGCTGCCACCTCTTGATACTCCTAAGCAATTAGTCCCCAACGCTTACTGGAAGCCGCATAGCACCAACCTTAATGATTGCTGATTTCTCGATTCAGCTCTTTTCTTTCTGTCTCATTACTCTAGCCGTTTCATCATTTTTTTAAAAAATAAAACTGGGCCACGTCTGATCTCCAAGTATAAGATTAATTCCTGCTCACTCTGCACCACTTCCTTCATTCTGTCTTCTACAATGACAAACCCATCCCCTCCCTCCCTATTCTCTGCTACGCACAATGTGTCCTTTACTGGAAACTGATTTTCAGCTTAAAATACATTTTGAAGAGCTTTGTAGCGGTGGGATCTCAGCGAGGAGCAATGACAATCACTACAGCTCCAGTAGGATGAACATCCCATATGTATCAACAGGGAATCCTGGTGCGTGGCCTGAAATCACCTGTCCTCTATGAAGACAGCTGCCTACAAGATGATCTTAACTATTAAGCGTACTGTGAATATGAGAGTCGGTACAATGGTACTCCATGTGGTATCTCTTCACGTTGTCATTAAAGGGAATCTGTTAGCAATTTCGACCATACAAAACACAGACTGTTATAAGAAGCAGCAATGGGGAATGGTGTAATGATACCATTGGGTATGTTATTAGTGGGAGGAAAGTGGATTTATATTCCAGGATGGTAGCTTTTCGATGTACTATGGGTGTGTCCTCACAATGCTCGTATCTTAACTCTCCACATTGGTCTCCACTCCTCTGAGTTATTGCTGTGGAATTTAACCAAAAATCTACCTCTTACATAAATCAGAGAACACCCCAAAGCAGAGAGCTAAGAGCACAGCAGTGTAAGGAGACAGCTCCAATGCACTTACTGTAGATCAAATGGGCTTGTTAATTGCAGTGATGTTTCCTACTACAAAATGTTGCTTTTTAGGAGGCTATTGCTGCATTTTACATTCCAAAAATAGTTCAGGAACAGTTTAAGGAACATGACAAATGCTCCCTGTACATGGGTGCAGACACTGGATTTTCTGCCAGACTTTCCTGTGAATCAAATATAAAGTGAATAAGCATATAATATATACATATCCCCCCCATATTTCACAGTGGTTTATACGTAGAATGCATCCTCATTTTTTCCCACAATTAAAATCCTTAGTTAATGGAAATTCTCATGCAGAAAATCTTTCGGTAATAAACTTCCTGTAACCGACCAAAAATATTTTCAACCACAAACACATGTGTAAAATTCACCTCCAATTAGATATAAACATAGATTTGTTACATAGAAGTTTAGCTGATTTTTTTTTAAATTATTTCAAATCTGAATCGAATCAATACAAACCGATATTGCCCAATTGTCCTGAAATGTGATATATAACTGCTCTGCTCCTCTTAAACGGAGAGTTTTCATAAAATTTCCCCTTTAAAGGATACTTCCGACCATTTTCCAGGTCTGCCGCTTTGTTTTTTCTTCCCTCTATTTCTGCTACCATTAATCAAATAGTTTAATTAATCTCTACTGTTAATATAGACTTTGAGTAGTGGCCTGAGGAGTTGACTTAGCTTCCAAATTTTCTGATCCAAATGCAGTTTCATACCTGTGTGATGTGCTGGAGGAACAGTATAAAGTATATTTTTTAGAGGTCTTGTGTTGTAGCAAGTCTTATAGGAGTATTCCCACAAAGACAAGTTTTGTATTATACTCTGGATTACAAAATAACAGATTCTCTAATTCACTGTTATTACCAAAAATACAGCATTTCACAGATATATGTTTCAATCTGTAAAATTTTGGTTGCTCCAACCCCGTATCTTTTCAGTTTAGGGTTGGGTAGACATCTAACTTCTCTGTCTGATGCTGAGCTTCTCTCTCCCTCTAGCCCCTACGCATACATTGCAGGAGAAGCTCACGCACACACACACACACTGACCTTCTGGCGGAGCCTTGTGAGGGGAGTAGAGCTGCAGACATATAAGATCTTTATCCAGGGGAGAGGGAGACAAAGCAAATCTGTCAGTATGTGTTATAGGTGAGATATAGCAGAGCTGTGTATGTTATGACTGTTATAGTAGTCATGTGTAATAGGCATCTCATGGATCTCATAATCTCTCATCAATGATCATCTCTTTTTCTATGTGTCAGATACTAATAGAATTTTCGGAAGCTAAATGAAAATGTAGATATACATGGACTCTGATAAACTAAGCACATTGTCAGCACCCAGCATCGCATAGTACAGAGGGATCATGAAGTGTCTGCTTAGAGAGTCCCCGCAACACTGTAGAATCTTACACTCACCTTCACTGAGTGATAGGAGCAAAAACAGCAATAAAACATTGTGGTTTCAGTATTCCCAGTAAAGATGGACAATATTCACTGCCCTAACGTTAGATTCACACAAACATATGGGGTGGCATATATATGGTCGACGTATATACGGTGTATATACATCCCCCATACACAGCAATGGGTGCACGGCACCCTACAGCAGCGGTACGGTGCAGCACACCTGCGGCACCATACAGTTCCATAGCCGGGAGAAAGATAGGACATGTCCTTTTTTTGGTGCGCCATATATTACTGTAGAGAGGGACAGGGGTGAGCAGTGCTGACCCCCTCCTCCTCTCCTTGGCGCCAACATGTGCCCACCGTGCTACGGTACGGCAGGCACACGTTAATGTGAATGTAGCCTAATTTCGTATTCTACTCTAATGGAGATCCTGGCTGCCATGAGCTTCTACCCTCTAACATGACTAACTCATATGCTTTGGCGTGTTTTATGGATACTGCTAGATTGCCACCTTCCATGAAACTTGGATTGGTCTATGACTACGCCTTGCCTGACCATCTGGTCCGGTTTCTATCCTCAATAGGACAACCACAAGAGAAAGCAGCTTTGCAATCACTTTGCAGTGAAGTTCAGATCCCAGATCAAACTGGTTTGATAGCATAGTGGGTCAACAACTAGGACACATCAAATGAACTTGTCCTGTCTTTGGATAGAGCCTATGTAAACCTAGTATAATCCTAAAACAAACATTTAATCCTGTTCGTATTCATCCAGGTCAGTGCTTAGTAAGAAACGGTGAGTCACTTCAAGTGACTATATCTACCTGATATTGACAGATACTTCAATGGAAGCTCTGACCTTTCATAGCCAAGCAGAAGAAGCCATATGGAAAAATAAATTAGCCTATTCTACAGTCCTCAAACTATCAATCTTGTAGAAGAACTGCTTGGCCACTCTATAATACATTTATTGGTTCCACACTCTAGATTAACAGCAGCCGATAAAGCACGCTTCATGACGGATGAACAGCAGGAAGCGCTCAGCACTTTCATCAGAACAATGGTTTTCCTCTGAGATAAAACTGACAGATCACTGAGGAGAAAAAAAAACACAAAAGGGAAATTGTGGCATCATCTGTGATTGTGTTTTCACTTAGCGCCTGGCGACATATGGGAACAATGGCCTCAAGGGAGACAAGGAGCGACACACAGGTTAGGAGAGTCAAAAATATTACTTCTAACCGAAGTAGTCATAATAGATTACATCTATACAGTGTATATGAGGTTCAGATTAGTAGTGTCTTCACTATATTCTGATTCATTGATGAGGTCTATATTATTTTTATTAAAAACAACCGTTAATTTTTTTTTTTAATGGGTTGTCCCAGTTTTAAACAATATCCCCTGACCAAAGACTCCGGATATCGCAACTAAACATGAGAATGGACCTTCACCAACCTCGAGAACTGGGTCCCATGCTCGCTAGCTAAATTAAGCAGAAGGCTGAGCATACATCTTGCAGCTCCATTCAATACTATGGGACCAACAGAAAAAAAAAGTGCTCATCTATCTCTGGTACTTGTGTAGACAGTGAATTGGAACTCTAGAGATAGCAGCACCATTCTCATGCTTGGTGGAGGTCCCAGTAGCCGGACCCCCACCAGTTTTATCACTAAGTTACACTATGCCAGTGTTCTCATCCAGTCACTGTATGATTATGCAGTTCATACAGTACTACTTTGTTAACATAGACCAAATATCATTAGGGTTTCTCAGAAATGAGTGAATGCTAGCAAGAACTTGGTGTAAAAGGGAATTTAATAAGGATATATTAAAATAAGGCATTGGGGGCACGTGGGGTGGAACCTTGTGGGTTTTGTGGAGGCAGCATAGTGGGTGCATAAAAATGCTGTTTAAAAAACACGACAATTTGCACATATTTTCATATTTTTTCATTGGGAAATATGTAAATACGTTTTCCAAGATGGGATATGGAAAACATTGCCTCTTTTGGCTACCATGTAAGACACTGTTTACTTCAAACATGACTTTTAAGATGCCTAATGAAGTCTTTTCAAAGTCTTTTGCTTCCCAATACAAATTTTTCACTGCATGTAATGTTTATCAGAACTGATGGAAACAAATTTACTTGCATTTCCTGTCCCTAAGCCTCTCAATTCATTTGAACCTTTCTATCTATACTGTAAGCTTGGTTCTATTATCGTATTTATACACTTATCTTCATTCTGTTTTATCTATACAGAATCTATCTTGTGTCTATCACTGTATCTACACAGAAAGCTTTGGTTTAATCTCATATCTCTACAGTAAGCTTGGTTCTGTTATTGTATTTATACATTAATCTTCGATCTGTTGTTATGTCTATACAGTAATCTTGTCTCTGTTACCATATCTACACAGAAATCTTGTATTTAATCTCATACTCATATCTATACAGTAAGCTTGGTTCTGTTATTGTATTTATACATTAAGCTTCGTTCTGTTTTATCTATACAGTAATCTTGTGTCTGTTACTGTATCTACACAGAAAGCTTGGATTTATTCTCATAACTATACAGTAAGCTTGGTTCTGTTATTGTATTTATACATTAAGCTTCATTCTGTTGTTGTGTCTATACAGTAATCTTGTGTCTGTTACTGTATCTACACAGAAAGCTTGGATTTATTCTCATATCTTTACAGTAAGCTTGGTTCTGTTATTGTATTTATACATTAAGCTTCCTTCTGTTGTTGTGTCTATACAGTAATCTTGTGTCTGTTACTGTATCTACACTGTAAGCTTGGGTTTATTCTCATATCTATACAGTAAGCTTGGTTCTGTAATTGTATTTATACATTAAGCTTCGTTCTGTTGTTGTGTCTATACAGTAATCTTGTGTCTGTTACCGTATCTACACAGGAAGTTTGGGTTTATTTTCATATCTATACAGTAAGTTTGATTCTAAACTATATATCTTAATTGCTTCAGGTTTTGTATGGTAATGTATTTTAAGGGGAGGGGTCATTAGACCTTTCTATAAAAGTCGATTTTGGAAAAGCAAAAGATTGCTTGTTCTCACAGAAAATAAGCCACTGTCAGAATATACCTAAAGTATTCTGTCTATCGAACATAAACACACCTGTCAAAACATGCAATTAGGAGGGACTTTTGATGCTCTATAAATTGTCCTGACGGCATTCGCTTGACGTCAAAAAAGGGGGGAGGGGGCGTAAGTACTGTTAGTGCCTAGGGCAGCATAAACTCTAAATACGGCGCTGAGTACAAGTATTATGAAATGTTCTTATGAAATTCCAGATTTCATAACCTTGTCAACTACATCAGAACAAAAAAACTATTTAAATTGACCTAGACATGAAAATTTCTTTCACTATATTACCCCGAACCACTCATGTATCTCTCACTAAGATCGAGGCTATAAAATATGCAGCTCCACTCAGCAATTACATATCTGAAGTTTATGTGTTCTCCGCTCCTATTTCTCCATACCAGAGGCGAATGTTATCAGTGATGCCAATCAGGCAAGTGGCATCGCACTGGTAGGGAGGAGGGGGGACCATGGCGGCATCTGATGAGGGATTTAGCAGCTTTTTTTTTTTTGCCTTCTGTTCTGCTAAATGTTAGGATGAGTGAGGCAGCTGAAGTGCTGGCATGTTCACTAACATGGTTTCACGTTTGATATTTAATGGGGAGTGGAGCAGACGGGAGCCTGATCATTTTTCATTTTGTTTACAGAAACAATAGCTGTCAGGAGGCGTCTCATCCCGATTCTTGTTTGCTCCCTGTCAGTTATTTGGGGGGGGGTTACGTTCGAGAAGTGTGAATCATTCGGAGAACACAGCAAGTGAAATTTCAGGATAATGAAACCTCTACATGTTGCATCCACATGAGACATCTCATAGACCAGCAATTCATTACTGGAGCTTTTTTTTACTGTTATGCCCATTGCGCCCCTCATGTGAGGTTGTTAGGCAATGCCACCTGAACTTTATTTGTCTGCATGGATTGGTGGCGTGCAGCAAATCAATTTCTAAGCGTATCCTTTAACCCATTAATGAGCAGAGTGACTTATTCCTTAACCTATTAGGGCACTCAGGACTTAGGATTTTTTTGTTTTTTTACCATCACCACTGAAAGCCATAACTTTTATGTGTAACCTCATATGAACTTGTTTTGAAGCAGCACCAGATGTCTAGTTATATCATTGTAGGGAACATATACTGTACTAAAAACAGAATTTTTGTGCCGGGGGAAGGGGGGAACAATTCAAAAATGATGGGTGAAGAAAAAGAAAAATTACACAATCTGCAACACGTGATAGTGTTGCTTAACATTGTTTATTATGTTCTGAAGAATTTGAAATCAGTGTTTTTTTATGTATGTAGTTAAATATTTTTAGATTTTTTTTTCTGCTTAATAAAATTGGTAGGAAATGATTCAAAAGTATCCAGAAAACAGAATTAAAATCTATGTCAGTCAAGTTTTCTGGGGCAGGTTAGTTAACTAGGCATGCCGAGATGTCTCTGCCCTCCAACAACTTTTTCCCTGCCCCCAGGCCTCTTTTTTAAAGTTGTACAAAAGGTCATACAAAATTGCAATTTCTATGGTTGTAGCCCAAAATGCTTAACTTTTTCAGGCTTTGCATGCCAGTTTCCAGAAGGCATGGTGATGTCGCCCCAATTTGTTCTGAATAAAATGCCAAACAGTAAAGCACACTATGATATGTTCAAAAAATGTCAAAAACATAGACTGAGTAAAGTTATTCATAATTTACAACACACAACATGTGGACATCTAACATCTGGATAAAAAACATAAAAAAGAACAGTTTGGTGACAGTGGATTTTTCAACACTTAGGGGCACTGAGAATGGCCTAATAATGGGCACTCTTATTTATCTTGTGGTGGTGCACTGTGAGCGGCCAGGTAGTTGGGCAGTGTGACTGACCAAGTGTGGGGCAGTGTGACCTGCTTAGCTTGGTGGTGGGGCATTATGGATGGCCTGGTGATGGGGCACTATGACTGGCCAGGTGGTGGGTCAGTATGACAGACTCAGTGTGGGGCAGTGTGACCAGCTTGGCCCAGTGGTGGGACATTAAGAATGGCCTGGTGATGGGGCACTGTGACTGGGAATGTGGTTGCATACTGTGAGTGACAAGGTGGTGGGGCAGTGTGACTGGCCTGGTGGTGGGTCACTCTGACTGACCTGATAGTGGGGCAATGCGAGTAGCCAGATGGTGGCATACTGTTATTGGCCTCGTGGTGGGACACTATGATGGACCTGATGATGGGGCCATGTGACTGTTATTGTGGAAGAGCTATATAGTTACATATTTTAAAAAGGGGCACTAAGGTACCCTATTTGTGCTCTATTGCCTCAATATTAAGCATTAGACCAGTACTGTGAAAGAAACTTCTTTCACATTTTTTGCTAATTTTGAGTTCAACTTAGGGTCAGGGAATCCTAGAAATATGGGAATGCAAATTCCCTTGTCTTTCTTGGTCCCAACACCCGTCTCGACTTATTGTTCCTCCTAAAAGTTGTCATGTCTTCTTGTGGCATGCATATATGCAGATGTATTATCATGTAAGTAGTTTCCTATAGCTTATGATGTTTGTTTTGTACCTTCGCGGGCTCGGTATTTAAGGCTATGTTGGTCATCATTTATGATCAATTACAAGCAGCATTCCCTGGAGAGATCACTCAGAACATGGAGAATAACCCTGTCTCAATAGTTTAGGAGCTCATAAGTAAGCTGTCCGCATACATTAGGTAATGCAAATGGAATCAGACAGAGATTTAGCACAGTGTTGTGTGATGGTTCAAACCCAGAGAGACAATTAAGTGGCAGCCAAGGCTCTGGAAGAAATCTGAGATCTATGTAAATGTGCATCTATTTTATTACATGATTGATCGAGTCATACTAGAAACCACTTACCAATAGCAGTATAGTGCACTTGACTGTACCGCAGTATGCTATACACCATAACACACAGAAAAGTAAAAAAAAAAAACACACACACATTCCGTATATTAAGAAGAAAATGGCAACTTTCAAGTTCATTATGATAAGATATGCAATCTTAGTATTAGACTTTTGATGGAATCCTTTCCCCGTGGGCTCATGTACAATTAGATTAGAAACACAATGTAAATACTTTAGCGGAAATCGGTAGAAACATCAATGCTCATCAAAATGTTAATGGTATGACGATATGAAGATGTCTTTTGCAAAATGTTAGTAATATTTTACAGATTACAAATATAATCTACTAGAGTGTTTGTAAAATAACTTAATTAATGACAAGCTAAATGGATGCCCGGAATGAGTTAATAATAATCAACATTTGATTTGTGTTTTGCCATTAAAATAATTTGGCAATGCAAGTAAAATGTAATATGCAGGACTCACCAAGTTTGAATGACTTCCATCAGATGAGTTGCATGTAAGTTTACAAAGTGATTTTTGTAACATTGCAGCCATGGACAGGAACCATTTAGGGATAAGGGAAATGCTTTTTAATTATATTTATTATGAAGTCTTTATTTGAGGTGGGTTAATTTGCATGATGTGTAACACTTTAAGTGTTAACTCACACTACAAGTCTTACTCTCCCAGCTGGGATTCCGTGGCCCATCCACCTGCCCCTGCCTCAGACATAGGGGCAAAGTTACTTAACCGGTCCTGTCGCGATCCCCATGGTGCGTTGTCAGACGAGGATTTGGGTCTGCCACGATTCACTAAGGTTCTGCGTCCACAACGATGATGATGAAGTCCTAGACCCCTCATGCATAGAAGGCAGGGACAGTACTGATAAAGAGGTGGCGGCCAGGAAGCCCCAGAAATCTAACAAAACCAGCAAAAAGGGCACCAAGTTGCAGTGGTCAGTCCACCATTGTTGCCTACTACTGACCAAAGCACCTAGGGACTCGACATAGGAGCATTTCCAAAATGCTGACCTGTGAAATGTTCCCATTCAGGTTGGTGGAGATAGACGGCTTCACAGATCTGATGGCGGCTGTCTCTCAGTATTGAGTTCCCAGCCATCACTAATTTTCTGTGAAGTCCATCCCTGCCCCGCATCAAAGTCATGAATAAAATCTGGAGTTACCAGATGTATCTCCCAACTGAAACACGGATGAGTAATCCATGGGACATTACATCTTCTTAACTTTTCACTGGGTTGATAAAGTGGCAGCTGGTCCCAAGGCAGAAAAAGCTTTGGGTATCACTATGCCCCCACCTAGGATTGCACATCACTCTATGTCGGTTTCTCCTCTTCTGCCTCTTCATCCAATCAGCACAGCGCATGCACCAACGGTCACTGCAGGAGCAGCTCTTGATCACATTTATGAGAGTGCAGTGGCTGGAGAATCGATTTACCATGGACACAGCTGTTTTCTTTTGACTGCAGCCATAATATATGTATAACAAACTATCAGGGGAGGTGCTAATTGTAACAAACCCATCGTTAAACAACTTATGACCAATTTCATAGATAGGAAATCGGTAGCAAAAGAGCCTTTTCAGTAGATATACTCATCCCTAGAAACTTAAAGGGGTATTCCAGAAATGGGCATAATTCATATTCAAATGGGTAATTAAAATATAAGTCAATGTGTAATTAGTTATTTAGAATTTTGCTACCCTTAGCAGAAAAATGTTGTGGACATACAGTATACTGAAGAATTAAAAGCTACTGGCCTTTTAATCAGTCCATTGATTTCCTCCATGAGGAGCAGACACAGGACAAAATATGGCTGTTGGTTACATGTTCACATCACCTGCACCTGCCTGGGTAGGTCATGTGATCATCACTATGTTTGGCTGTAGTCGGTTGGTTGCAGGGCATTCAGTATGATGTGATGTGGTGAGACCCATCTCAGTGAGGTGATGTGAAGTGATGGAAGTTACACATATGATTACTAAGGTAATAGAGTAGGACAACCTGATCATCGCTGTGAGCAGAGCATAAGAGGAACTTGCTGTTAGTGAGAACTGAGGGATCATGTAAGTTGTAGTTGTAGATGGCGGCCATCTTTGAGATGACTCTGTGTACTTTAGAAAGCCCATAAAATTTGTGAATCATAAAAGCAAACTATTTAATGTTCATAGTCCTAGAATACGCATTGCATGTGTTGTATTAACCCATCGGTATATGGAAAGACTACATTTTTTTAATTTTCTTAAATTTTTTTACACATATCGGTAAATTGACAGTGTCAATGAATTGTCATGTCCAAATCTGCTGTTGTCATACAAATTTTGCAGTTGGGTTACAAAACCTTGCTGTGAAAGTGACCCAAAGGTCTGACTTCTATGTATCTTTCCTCTTTGAAGTCTTTTTCTCCACCTTTCATTTTGCTGACATTCACTTTGTAAAGCTGCATAAGAAAATCTTGATCATATATACAAAGAACTTTCCAGGCAAATTTCTATTAATCAAACCGCAGCCAAGACAAAGCAGGTTGAAAAATAAAGAAATCAAGTGATACACAGCACAAAGTCATGTCACAATCACGTCTTTTTTTTTAACTCTTGCGGTGAACCAGTTTAATACACTTCCTTATTATGCCTTATCCACAGGAACCTCTGCAATGGAGGCAACATGAGATTTAAGTAGTTCAGGTAGCGCAGGTATATAAGTTAATGGGAATATCCATTAACGTAGCTATTCCAGACCCCTCCCCAAAAAGAAATACTTTACCCTAATTTGAAAAGCATGGCATGTAGAGAGTTACATAATGGGGGTCATTTACTAAAGGCCCGATTCGCGTTTTCCCGACGTGTTACGCGAATATTTCCGATTTGCGCCGATTGTACCTGAATTGCCCCGGGATTGTGGCGCACGCGATCGGATTGTGGCGCATCGGCGCCGGCATGCGCGCGACGGAAATCGGGGGGCGTGGCCGAACGAAAACCCGACGTATTCGGAAAAACCGCCGCATTTAAAAACCGAAAAAGTGTCGCTTGGGGACCGCTTACCTTCACTTGGTCCGAGGTGGTGAATTCCGGCGCGATGAGATGACTTTCAGCGCAGCAGCGCCACCTGGTGGACGGCGGAAGAACTACATTCATAAATCCCGGCCGGACCCGAATGCAGAGCAGAGAACGCGCCGCTGGATCGCGACTGGACCGGGTAAGTAAATGTGCCCCAATGAGTTTTTCTGAATAAGTTCCAATTTTTTTTATCTTGCTTGCTAGTGATGCTACATGTACAAGTACCGGCCATTTTCCTCCAATTATTGCAACTCTTATCACTTGCTCGATAATGAGACTGCATTTTAATACTTTGCCAAATGCTTAATCTACATGAAGACGAATCTGCGGAACAAAACATTTCTCTTGTGGCAATAGAGATTAGCGAAACAGCAGGTCGATGTTGTGTGTGCGATTTCACTTTTTCTTCCCACAGCTGTTTTTGAAAATATGCAGATGATGTGAGGACCTCACAAAATGTCAGGTCATTAGATGATTTCTAGTCCGTCCTTCTCATGTGCTAAAAAATTGGTGTATATCTAACAGAGTGGACCCTCCCATTAAGAGATCTACTGAAGGATGTCAGAAATGCAGGCTGTTGATGGACCAGCACTCTGGATTGTTGGTGGTCTTCAGTCTAACTCCAGCAGGATGGGAGAGTTCCTTTGTCTGTTACAACATCTGAGTGCCGATTATCATTCTCTGGTCCTTTACATCATAGCACAAGATAGGCCCTTTGCTTTTATTGCTTTTTAGGTCTCTCTGTGTGTCAGGATGACACAGCAAAACACACTACTATCTTGCTTAAGTCTCTCTGTGCACACTAACTCCTCCTGTTCCTGTTCCTGTCTGGCACCCTTAACTGGGCAAGAGGTGTTACATGGTTATTGTGTGGTTGTTGGGTATGCAGACTATAAAGGGTTTGGTTAGCATATTATGAATTAATTAATTATTTATGTAATAGGGAATTTTAATTAAAAAGAAGACATATCTATATATATTCTGTTCCTACTGCTTTCAGTCCCAGACTGATCTTGGTTGTCAAAACAGCTTTGCCATTCTTGTATATGTGACCAATGAGACCATTAACTGATCACTACATTTATTGATTGCAGTCCATCCAGGACCAGAAGTAGAGGAAACAGGGACTATGCATCTTAAATGAATCATCCACTGTAAGGGGTCATTCACACAGCCAGTTGCTCGCCAGGACCGGATCCTGACCCTGCGATGAGGCCCCCTGTGCTCACCGCACAGTGACCAGGAGACACAGAAGTCAATAGGGGCCGTGATCTGGTCATAAATCATAATCCCCATAATGGCCATCTGAATAGGGCCTAAGTTAGTATGTCTTCACATTTACTTTATTTTTTAAAGAAAATCTACCACTAATTCAAGCATGATAAACCAAAGGCACTCATAGATCAGGGCATTGCGATATTATTCTAATATTTATTAGCCATGGCCTCCTTCATTCTAAAATCAGCTTTTACAATTATGCTAAGGAGCCTGAAGAGCTCTGGGCGGTTGTTACCAGAGCCCATCCATGCTGCAGATTCATGGAGGAACTCTGGAAACACCCCCCCCCCAGAACCCTTTAGATTCATTAACATAATATTAAAAGTTGATTTTTAGAAGGAAGAAGGCCATGGATAACAAACAATATTACCACAGTCGTGGTGCCTGGATCTATGAGTAAGTGCCCCTGGTTTATCATGAAGCATTTTTGTGGTAGATTTCCTTTGAAGGACATCTACCACCAGGATGAAGGATTGTACACCAAGCACACTGACATACTGGTGTGTGCCCTCTCTGGCAGGTTCTTCTCTTCTTTTAGCTTCTTATGACTTTGTCATAAGAAAAAAGGCTTTAAAATTGTGTAAATGAGACTGAGGGGCTCCAGGCTTTATTAACACCTATTAAGTTCGGAGCCCTTCAGGAGTATTTGGATAACTTTAAAAGCTCTTTTTGTAAAAACCAGAGGCATAAGAAGCTAACAGAAGAGCAGATCCTGGCAGAGGAGGCACACACCAGTATGTCAGTGTGCTTGGTGTTAAATCCTTCATCCTGGTGGTAGATGTCCTTTAAGTTAAGAGTGTCGGAATGGGCAAGTCAAACTTAGCAGACACTTACAGGAGGTATAAAGTATTAGAGATGGCAGCACTATGTTGTGTAGTTTGTGATCCATAGTTTACCACCTGAATGAACACCCATCCAGTGGCGTCTTCACGCTTAGTGGCAGAGCGCGGTGGCATGGTAGCACATTGCTGCTTTTACTCCTTTTACGTTCCGCTTGCAAACTGCCTGGAGCTGTTCATTATTTATTCATTCTTTCAGCCCTGATAAAGATAAATGGCAAAGAATTTGCGCATGATTTACGATTTCTGAAAGGTGTTAAGTAAGCAGTATTATATTTCAGCGTGTGCATTAATGGCTCCTGATGCAGCCTGTGTTTTGTGAATGTAATTATTTGGGAATTATATATCACACTTTCAAAAACTGGCAAAGACAAAGATTATTATAGTAAAATAACTCTGATTTTTTTCAGGTCACTTAATTATATTAATGATGGCGTGGGAAGGAATGAACTTTTTCTTCATTTCAAAGTTATCAGTAATGTTTTGGTTGATTGATTTGTTTGTAATGGAAAAATACTTAATAATATACAAAGATGTAAAATAAATAAAACTACTAAAATAAAAAAAGACAATGAGCACAATCTGGTCATGCAAATTGGATAAATATTGGATGAATGTGTAGATTTTGGGGAAACAAAGGACCATGTGTATGGAGACCTCTAAACTCTTGCTCATCCATCACTTAGCTCATCCCACCTATACATGCAGACTTGCTTCATCCAAGTTTGCATATATATGCATTTCGAGGTTGAGAGTAATGACTGATGACCAATCTATTCTTAAGTTGACTCCACATACTTATAGTATGCCCTAAAAAGGAAAAATAAACTATCCTATCATCACTTGAGAATTACCCCCTTCCTCCTTTTGGACAGACACGGGTACAGTATTGTTTTACTATGAATAACATTTGATTATGCTATGCACTGTTTTGGTTTACTTTTATTACCTCTATCCAATTAGGCCTGCATGCCCTCATTGTTCATGACATAGCAAGTTGAATTTGTATGTAAGTCAGAACAGGCATATTCTATAATTGTAGCTCCAGACAAAACATTTTTGTCCATATGACAATTGGATTTTCGCCAGTTTACAGCTTAAAGGAAATCAACCATGCAAAAACCCTACAAATACTTCATCTTGATCACCATTTTTTGTATTCTGACCTGTGTCGCTTTGTATGATTATCATTATTACTTATCAAAGTGATTTTGAGATTGTTTTATTTTTTGTCACATTGTACTTCATGTTAGTGGTAAATCATAGCTGATAAGTTTTGCATGTACAGAGCAGAAGACTTTTTGGGGAAAAAAAAAACAGGTATCTACCTATTGTATAGTATAGGAGCCCGTCAGCAGGTTGATTACTCAAAACCTTGGAAAAGTTAAAGAAATGCAAACCTTTTTACAAACTTGGTAGAAATCCATAGCACTGTTGTATCCTAGAAGACTAGATGTGAGCAGCTATTCTGATATTTTTCCCATTGCACTACTGCTCAGCTCCCAGTTCTGTTTATAGCCCTAACTGGCTTCAGACTGCGATAACAGAGCTCAGTAATGGTTAATATCACACAGGTCAAGAAGTGTAAGAATTAACAGAGGGAATGGAAGAATCTTTTTTGGTGTTTGTTATGAAGAAGGGGCTTTCTATAGTGTTATTTCTCTGCAGAAATGTTATTATCCTGGAGATACAGGCGGGTGATTACAGTGCGTGGAGAGGATTGTTTTAGGGTTCTGGGCGAACCAATATTGCAACACAAACAAATTTTTATCCAGTTGAGCTGAGTAGAAAAAAATCAATATGTGGCGGCCATATTTCAACGAAAGCCTGCTGAGTATGGATTAAAGCTATATTCTGTTGTGTTGCACAAAGCGGCTCATTTTTCTAGGTTCCATTTTGAAGCCGTGTGCTATAGAGTAAAGGGTAATAAGCATGGGTTGTGTTGGCGAATCAATGCAAAATATGTAGTCTGTTGCCTAAAGCAAGGATTGTTCCGATGCTTTCTCGCTACAATAGACGGTACACGAGCTTGACATCAACACTTTAGACCTGTCATGTTTAGTGCAACAATACGAAATGGACTTTAACACTTTATTTCAAGTACTAACTTTTCTTTCAAAAAATATTAGACAACGATAAAGTAAAACCATCAAAATGAGTAAATAGCAAGTCACACGGCTGCAAAAATACAAAAAATACAAACAATAAGTAATAGATATCAATCTATAAAATACTATGTTACAAGGAAAAATTAAGTCTATTGAAGTTGAGTTTTCTTTTAGAAATTTCATATGGATATTGTATAAGATGGTACAAAATTTGGCTGCCATTTTTATTTCCAAAAATTTTAACAGGAAGTGCATCTGTATTTATTGCCAAGTAGATGAACCCCTTTTTAACCACATCAGACTAGATTTAAACAGAATATCAACCATACCGTATATACTCGAGTGTAAGCCGACCTGAGTATAAGCCGAGGCCCCTAATTTTACCACAAAATCATGGGAAAACCTATTGACTCGAGTATAAGCTGAGGGTGGGAAATGCATTGGTCACACTCTCCCCAGTATATAGCCAGCCAGCCCCTGCCCCAGTGTATATAGCCTGCCAGACCCTGCCCCAGTGTATATAGCCTGCCAGACCCTGCCCCAGTGTATACAGCCTGCCGCCGCTGCCAGACAGATTGCACAGAAGATATACAGGGGTCACCGGAAAGGTGAGTTTAGATATATTTATTTTTTTGACTTGAGTGTAAGCCGAGTTTGGGTTTTTCAGCACATTTTTTGTGCTGAAAAACTAGGCTTATACTCGAGTATATAAGGTATTTACTTTTGTTCAATAGAATTCAAAGTAATAGACAACTTATTTACGGATAGTGGTTCAATTTTAATTCTGGGTCATCCAGTGGGTCCAACTGCCAGGCACTTCATTTAGGGGAATGGGACCATTATGTTTAATATTAGTTTAGTGTCATGGATTCTGTCACTGCTTATACTACTTTTCTATAGAACTCCTGGAGACTGTGAAGAACAATGTTCAGCTATCTATGGAATCACCTGAACAAATAGATTTAGCATGAGGTTATTTGGTCATTGATTTTGCTGGGCTTCTTTGGCATACAAAAGCTCAAAAAAGTTTGTGTTTTTTTTTACGCTGCTAAAAAATCATACAGGACTATTTCCGCCACTTTACTATTCTGGCGTAAACATAGCACTACAGGCAGTCCACAACTTAAGAACACTCAACTTACAGACGACTTGCAGTTACAAACGGACCTCAAAGGTGTCTACAATTAAACTTTATTATTAATCCTGGTTCTTATGACAACCCAACATTTTTAAAATCCAATTGTCACAGAGACCCAAAAAATTTGAGCTGCGGTTACAATTAGAAAATATACAGTTTCGACTTACATACAACGTAAGAACAAACCTACAGAACCTTGTATTTAACCAGGGGACTGTTTTTACTGCTACTGCATCACCATGCAAAGCCAGATACTCAACAACACCCTTGGCCAGTGCTGGCACCTATCACAGGTTTATCCCTTACTTGGTGCCTGTATGACAAACTATGACTTTGTGATGACCAAGAGTTTTGGGGTCTAATTTGTTCATAGTCCCTCTTGAATACATGATCAGTCCCCTACTGCCTGCTATACCCTTTTTTGTTGTTTTTGTAAATGGCTAAATAAAAAAATTGAGGTGGGCATAGAGCCTTAAACAGTATGTTCCATCCTACACAAAAACACCCACATTGGTAAATGCAAAACCTACCTGGCATCCCAGCGTGTTCTGTTCTCCAAGTCCTATTCCCAGAACATTCGCTGGAGTGGTGATGGGCTCAATTAACCTCAATTACTTCCAAGTCAATGGACAAAAAGCTTAATTAGATACTGTTATGGGAAAAAGAGGACCCTATCCAGAAACATGGTTGGTGGCAAGTTGTATTTACTGCATGCAAGGAGAGAACAAAAGATATATTGTTATAGCGTTGGCTTGACTTGCAGGAAAAACAAAATCATTTTACAGCTTTCATGATGCTAATGGACTTTCACAATGCTGTTATTTTGAGGACCCTGTACTTGAGTTTTGACCTCATTATTAGCCACAAGTGCAGAAGATGAAAAACAAAGTTGTATTGATTCATATGGTTAGGTCAGCGAGCATCGCCAATGCATTTATCAGTCAATGTATTAATAGAGCGCTGTGAATGTGCCTTTCACTTGACCGGGTCACAGGGGGGAGTTTACCGTAAGTGGCAATATATAGATTTAAAGATTCAGTGAGGGTGTAGGTCACCATCAATGACCATTTCAATTGGAAAGGTTACGTGCTAACTTTAACGTAATCATTATCTAATAAGGTCACAGAAGGTTTTAATGGAACATTTATGTGGAAGTGTTGGTGGCCTGGTACCTTCTAAAGATGTAGGTTAAGTGCAAATTGAAGCCTATAGTAGCATCTCAACATGCCAATTATAAGATAATACTGAAGGACCTGCATTATTGTACAAGTGTTTAATGGAGTATATAGTATTATTCTGATTTCATGTTGAAAAGTAAGAAAAACATCCATAGATTAGATAAAATAGGACTGCGAAACAGCCTGTAAATTGTTATCTAGTGCTTGCAGGATTACATAGAAGGGAGAGAGCTGAAGTTACATGCAGTAAGGGGACATGATAGACTTGCATTAAAGAGATGGCTCTAAGAGCAATTTTTTATAGCTAAGGTGGTTCGGCGTCAGTCTGGTAGTCCAAGCAAGGGCATTCCAGAGAACTGGTGCAGCTCGGGAGAAGTCATTTTGATAGTGATTAATATTCATATTTATTAGCTGAAGGGAAGTTTACAATAAAATAGTATTAGAAAACCTTTAAAGCTCATAATAGGATTTCAATTCAAGCATATAAATACTGGAATCAATCAGACAGTATATTGCATTGTAAATATACAATATCTACAATTGAAATCTTTACCTGTTGGCTAACACTGCGCTGTCTGTAAATTCATTGCTAGTATTTTTATTTTTAAGACAGGACATGGAAAGGCTAAAACAAGACATTTCTGTTGACATTAAGAGTCATATTACCCCAAGGCCAAATATCAATCCAGATATATATTTCCGCTATAGTGTTTTATGCTGTGTGCTTTTTATTTCTGCTTCTGTATCATTTGGCCTCAGTAAAGTTCAGGCAAAAGCTTATCAAACAATGCCCCTGGTTCACTATCGCTGTCACATATTCTGGTAATGCACTGTATTAAACCCTCTCTCCTAATCCTTCTCAATTCCTAAAAGCTTTTCTCCTCTGCATGCTTAGAATAAACCCAGACCAGTTCTATGACCTGAAGATGGTTAGCCTGTCCGAAAGAGTTCACATATATCGGCCAAGTCTTGACATCTGGACAGAACCATTGTCCGGCAGGGATCAGATTCTGATATGGACAGGTATATTGCATTTTTATACATGTATTTTTCTATTTTTTACATTTTATTTTTTTATATAATTTATATTTTTGGAATGATACATTATATTAATGTCACATTAAATACTTCTGAATTGTTGTAATCACAATGGAAAGAGAAGTCAAAAACAACAATGGATCAGTCTTTTATTTATATCTATTGTTGCCTAGGTAAAAAAATGGTCCGTTCCTCAACATTTACCCAGATGCAAGGTTACTTTAATTGCCTTGCTCGTTCACATCCCAGAAATCCCTACTCCGGGATTCTGGTAACTCCTCTTGCTGCCGAGTCTCCAATGGAGTCACCGGCCTCTTCCCTGGAAATTACATCGAAATAATAATGTACTATGAGATTTAATATTTTACCAATTCTTAGATTTTTCTTTATTTGTTCCTAAATTAATTGCCAAGTCTAATCTGATTTTAAAATTATTCTAGTTTCCAAAGGGTGTGGGTGCCAACTCTCTAACCTTCCTTTAAGAACCAGTGTGTGCACCAGAATTGGTGTTCGCCATCTATAAGCGCTCACCTAGTGTAGCATGCCCAGGTCCCTATCTCATTAGCAAAGGTTCCTAGTTCTGCTAATCCTCCTGTGTGATGAGGACTACCCATATTTGACCCTTGGCTTGTTCTGTGACTCTGTTCCGCTTTCCTCCATATATATATAACCCGGGCTTGTTTCTGATCTTGTACCGCTGCCAAGACTTGCAGCTTGTTACCAGTTATTGGTTCTACTTTGCCTGCCTTGACTTAGGACTGACCCCTCAGTGTCTGGAAGTAGAGTTTCTGTACTTGCTGGGCTAGCTATTATTTCTATTGGGACCACCACTGGAGGAAAGAGTCTTACTTACGATCACTGTAAGGGTGAAAGGGTGAAAACCGCAGAAGTCCAAGGATAGAGTTTTGGGCCCTAAAGTAAAACCAGCACGATAGCACAGTGGGTTCACAACCCTCTGCTTGTTACAGTACCAACCAGTTATGAAAAGGATATGTAGATAAAAGGTGAATACTAGCAATAAAAGAGGTCAACAAATCATGGATTTTCAAGACAGGGTTAAATAATGGATCAGAAAGTCAGAATAAAGAGTGTGTCAGTAAAAGAACAAGACCAGCACAAGACCAGCAAGAGAAATAAAAACATCAATAAAAAAGAAAGCAGAAAGTCTGAAATCAAAGGCACAAGAATTTGAAAGAGAAAAGCCACGACCAGAGACAGACGAGTTCATGACCTAGACCAGAATAAAACAACAGAGACTGGCGTCTGGGTCTTAGCCATGATATGTTGCGGGGGAAGCTTTATGTGGCTGCTGGAGAACTTTGGAGACCAGGGCTTTTTCACTTCTAAAATTTTTTACCTCATTTTGATGAAAACTGTAATAGGACTCAACTGTTAAAGATCATGCACAGAATTTTGGGTGAGTTATGTGTTTTCTGTAATGTTGTATTTTTAGGTTATCTGTGTTGAATTCTTAAGTTTTTTGTGGGATTATAATAGTTGGAAACGTTTAGCACTCTTTTTTTTTTTTACAATCCCATATTTGCACCGATGAAGTCAACAACAAAAATGTGCATTAAAATGCTTTACAGTTACATCTATGAAATGCACAAATTATCAGTGAACTTTTGGGAAATTGAACCAGTCAACCACTAAATCCAAAGAATCAGTAAAGTAAGTAAAATATAAGAATAACAAGCCTCAAATCTTTCTTTGTAAATGAAAACATACTGTACCTGCACTTGCTGCAGCAGATCTACTTATCCTGTCTAAGACCCCAATGCACAACACTGTAATGACCATACCAGGTCCACAATTGTGATCTATGGCTGCCAGTCATGGCGTGCCAAACCACCAGGTGGCTGTGCCACAAAAAATAGGATCTGCCTGGCTCCAATATAGAGGGATGAGGAGCTCACCCACTCTCTTCTGGAAGGGGTCATATGCTATACCCGGGTAAGCACCGGGTCCTGTTCATGAGGCCTCATAATTTGGTAATGTAAACTTATAAAAGACCGTTTAAAACAGCACCATATTTATCCTGATGTCTGATTCTAGATAATAAATGTAATTCAATCTTTAAACAGTATAATATAAACCAATACTTTGTGTACTTTGAAAACCCCTTTAAATAATGGACCTGAAATTGTGTCCAATGGCCTTCCAACCCAGAGTTTATAGAGC
This sequence comes from Engystomops pustulosus, assembly GCA_019512145.1. Classification (NCBI taxonomy): domain Eukaryota; kingdom Metazoa; phylum Chordata; class Amphibia; order Anura; family Leptodactylidae; genus Engystomops; species Engystomops pustulosus. The sequence continues at coordinate 28,761,278 of CM033644.1, forward strand.
AGATACACAGGCAGCAATGGGACTCCATAAGAAAGGGGAAGACTTGGATCTCCAGATGCCCTATCACTACCTAGCTCATTCTAAACATGTATAAATCAGATTGCGATGCAGTCACCACTAGAGGGAGCTCTATGATAAGGAAATTCATGCAGTTTCCACTGAGCTCAATAAAAACTGAAAAAACCTTGTTCTGCTCCCCAAGTGGATGATACCTGAAAGTGCAGCTTTTTATGCAGGGAAGCATGGTAAGAATATCAGGGCAAGGCCTGTGGTCTGCCCACATAGTAAGTAGGCCTCTGTAACCATGGATGGCAAATAGATGAACATGTTACCTTTACTGAGAGAAAAAGTCACAAGCTTTTACTCTCTCTATCGTCTACTTTACTCTCCCAGGATCCTGGTGCATCTGTTACGTTCTTGAATTCATTAAATCAGTGAGCCCTATGTAAATGTGTCCTGTTTATAAAAGACACCTTCCCTCCCAGGAAAGGTGCCAGAATCCTGTGGTCTCTAACTTTCTAGTTCACTACAAAAGTGATTCATTGACCTTGATCCCCATATCCTAACCCAACTCCGCCACTGCTTTTCAAATTATTATTGATGGCCCAGCTTGATATTTTTCAGATCCAGATTTTGTCTGACCTGATCTTGATCCATTGGTGACCATCATCTGCATTAAATCCTTTGCAGCACAATTTCCTGGAAAGCTTGAGCTAAATATACTAATGGATTTTAATTTGATGGATTTGGTCATAATTCCAGGGGGGGGGGGCCTACCCAACCAAGTTTAATACTGCACTCAGATCAAAAAGAGTGGGACCTCTGGTCCTGTACCCCTCATAAATGTACACTGGCTCTCAACACACATGTATACATGAGCCCTTTTTCAAGGACCCTCAATTTTGACACAGTATAGAGCTCAATGAGTTCTTAATTCATCCCTGGCTAAATGCCCCAGTGGCAAGACAACTCCATGAGGAGCAAACCTACCCTGTGAATGGTGAAAAATGATTGAGTCACTCGAACAGTACCTACCGGTAAATCCCAGAGCCAAACTAGTTTTTTGACAAAGTGGTCTTATAACCCAGTAAGAGAGGTGACATCACAAATTGTGCCCACTTGTCTTTCCAACAAAAATGGTAAATTGTCAGAACCTGCCCAAAAGATTTGACATTTCATTTTCTGAAATAAATTTGAGGATCCTAAAAAAATTCAATCCCTCCAATCCATTTTAGTCATAGCACATTGTGGAGCCTTTTACAGGCTGCTGCCAAGGTTCATCTCTTCGTAGATATTGTGTATCATTAGACCGATCACACAATGGGCTTTCTAGTTGTAGAAAGCTCTTTGTGTTCTATTTAGTAGATGTGATTGAATCCAGTCTATGTCTCAGTGGAAAATACAATTCAGATTTGTTCAAAAAACTCCCCGAACCTGCAATGTGTAAGTTATAGTAGAATTTTCAATGCAATATTTTTCTAGTAAAACTCTACTTTAACATGTGAAAGTTCAGCTCCACAAAGGACAAGTTATATAATGGAATGATATTTTGTTCGTAACAGCGAAACAGGCAGAAGCATTTGATCGACATTTGCTTGGAACGCTATACAATAGTTATAGGTATCCTGTGTAGTGTGCTTCGCTTTCTCGCTCATCTTTCTATGCTGTAACTTTGAAATATGCCTCATGCCGTTCTGAAAAGCTCCCTGTCCACTTCTTAAAACAACTTACCAAAGCAAACACATACTCGACAAACAAAGGCCGTCATTTACAGAGCAAATCAAACAGAACTTCTCACCTGGGTCAGATTCTGTTTTCTCACTCTTGATTCTTTACCCCTCTTTTGTTTTAGCACCTTGACTGTTCATTTGATGTCTACAAAACCCAAGTTCTAGGCAATGTATTATATAATCAGGGATACAGTCTCAATATATATCCACATGAAATGTCAACCTCTTAATGAACTCGATGGGGGTAAAAACTCATGCCTGGACACCAGAAAACTGCCATACAATGCATGCCAATAGTTAGAATTTCTCTATTAAAAAATTCCAGCTTATAATTGTATTTTGTGCCTCTTTGCCCCTTTTTGGAAAAATGAGGTATAGCAGAGTGGGAATCAGGATCAAATATATTTACTTACTCAAGTCTGGCCTAGATTTTAATTCAGATTTATCAAGAGGCCAAATGTTCAAGACCAGGATACAAATACAAAATACCAGTCTTAATAAATTGTATGTGCAGCATGTCAAGGCTCTTCAAAAAATTGATTTGGAATTAAAAAATAAGGTGGCCTCCTTCCAAAAACTGATCGGAACCAACTTATTGGGATTAAACATACTGAGCAGAGCAATAATACCACACACAGTTAGATTGCTAATAAACATACCACCCAGAGGAGAGGCTTCAGTTCTTTTTTAATAAATAAACTTATTTATTGCTTTCTTCCATTTTTTTCTATCATACATTGTACAAGGTACAGGAAAATCTATTTAACAACTTTTATTGACAATACAACTTATATCATCTGTCTCAATTTTCTACTGATTCAGTGGTTGCCCAGCCCATCTACTCACATTTTGATATGTTTGCATCCTCCCCCAAGACTGGCCAGTTTTAGGCAGGGTATGCTCATGTCACAACTCTTCCTGCAGGACATTTTTTGACATACAGGTTTTCCCCTACTTAAGAACACTAGACTTACAGACGACCCCTAGTTACAAATGGACCTTTGGTAATAGGTAATTTACTGTACTTTAGTCCTAGGCAACAATAAACAGCTATAACAGTTATCACAGGTGTCTGCAATTAAGCTTTATTGTTAATCCTGATTCTTATGACAATCCAACATCTTTAACCCCTTAACGCTCTGCGCCGTAGCTCTACGGCGCAGAGGTATAAGGGATGTATGAAGAGGGCTCACGGGCTGAGTCCTCTTCATACAGAGGTGGGGGTTTTTGAATTTTGCACAAAACCCCCACCGCTAATAACCGCGGTCAGTGCTTGCACCGAACGCGGCTATTAACCCTCTAAACGCCGCCGGCAAAGTCGCCGGCGGCGTTTAAAAGACGGCGGCGCGCGGGCGCCGCCATCTTTTTTTCGATCGCCACGCCCCCGAACGTCATCAGGGGGCGGCGATCGGTTACCATGGTAGCCTCGGGTCTTCTTTTAACACGAGGCTACATGGTTTATGCAGGTTCGTTACAATGAGCCAGTGGCTCATTGTAATGTATGACCTGCAAAAATGCCATATATTGCAATACTGTAGTATTGCAATATATGGTAGGAGCGATCGACGAAAATTTTCCAGATTGCTCGAGTGCTCGTCTCGAATAACGAACCCCATGAGTCAATGGGACTCGAGCATTTTTTCAAGGGGACCAAGGGCTCTGCACGCGGAAAAGCTTGCCAAACACCTGGGAACCTCAGAAAGGATGGAAACACCCACGGGAAATGGACAGGAAACAGCAGACGGAGGCAGCATGCATGGATGCCTGAGGGCTCTAATCGCACCTTTAGCCAAAATTGGGCAACAGGATGGGCATGACAGAGAAGAGTGACAGATGAAGCTAGATAGCATCTCAAACATCCACATAATTGACCTGACCACTATAGGGGAAGGCATGCAGAGTCAGGGCAGCGGCGCAGGCTAGAGCGAGTGTGGGCGACATACCCTAAATGGACTCAGCGTTCAGACCAGAGGTGGCGATGAGAGGAAACAAAGAGGTGACAAGAAGCGCTCAAATAATAATCGGTTACATGATAAAAGTTTGCCCGTATATTTTGGGGATTACACAGCAGTGGGTGGCGACAAAGTTAACATGGAGCACACATGAAAACAACCAAAATTCTGCGGACCAGCTGGTTGATAGGGAACATGTCTGTATAGGCAGTGAACTAGTAGTAGATTTAAAGGTGCTGCAGTTTAAAACATGTTAGTTGGATCTTGGCATGAAGCTGGCGCTCCGCTGCCAGGCGGAGCTTTCGCCAATCCAGCCCTGTCTATAGGCTACTCCCAAACAGCACTTCTAAGAACCTTTGTATAAGTTCAAGTGTAGTAGCTTCTTATAAGTTAGGTAGGCGGGGTGAGGGGAATGTAACAGATGCGCAAGAAGCGCGAAATAATATCCCTAAATGGTAAAAGTTTGCAAAGATATTGTGGGGATTAACAGCAGCGGTGGCGACAAAGTTAACAACTTTGAGTGGAATGCCCTGTAAAGCTCTTGGGCGGTGTGTTTTATAGCCTAGGCTCAGCAGTTTCAGCACCAGCCTGCTGTCGCTTAGCGACGGCACTGCTGCTGTGCCTAGAGCTACCGACTGATGGCGCCATGCCCACGGATGGTAATTCGGAGAGGAGGAGGTGGAGGAGGGGGGGGGAGGAGGTATAGAGGCCTTTGAGACTGGACGCGAGGTAGGCCCCGCAATTCTCTGCGTCGGCAGTATATGACCCGCCCAGGGGTCAGACTCGGTCCCAGCTGCACCAAGTTAAGGGTAGTAGCGTTCTTAAGTTTGGATTATGGCGGGTGAGGGGAATGTAAACAGATGCGCAAGAAGGCATGATGTGCGATGGAGGCTGGCGTTCCGCTGACCAGGCGAGCTTTCGCCAATCCAAGCCCTGTCTCTCGGCTACTCCCAAACAGCACTTCTAAGAAACCTTTTGTAGATCAAGTGATAAGTCGTTCTTATAAGTTTAGGAGTGATATCCGGGGAGGGGAATGTAAACAGATGCGCAAGAAGCGCTGCTCTATCCTAAATGGTTAAAGTTTGCCAGTATATTTTGTGGATTACACAGCAGGGTTGGCGACAAAGTTAAACACTTTGAGTGGATCCATGAAAACAACCCAAATTTCTGCTGACACACTCGTTTGTACAGGGACGATGTATGGGGCGCGATTGGAGACTTTTAGGGGGAGTTTCGTTAGCGAGAGCAGGTAGCATGGAGACAACGTGTGGAGGCGCTATGGAGAACAATTTAATTGGATAGTGCGGCTTTATGTGGCAGAGATCCCAAAATTTTCAAACCAGAGGCAGCAGGTACGTGTGCCCTCCAGTAAAATGAGGAAGATTGAGTGCCTGGAGGTTGCTCAGTCCCAAAAACATTTTCAAACCAGAGGAGCAGGTAGGTGGCCTGCAGTAAAATGGAATAGATTGAGTGCCTTGTATGTGGGAAGTCCCAAAAATGTCAAACCAGAGAGCAGGTAGTGGCCCTGCAGTTAAAATGGAATAGATGAGTGCGTATGTGGCAGTCCCAAAAATTTTTAAACAGAGGAGAGGTAGGTGGCCCTCAGAGAAAAAGGAATAGATGAGTGCCTGTAGTGGCACTCACAAAAAAGTGTTCAACAGAAGGACCGGGTAGGTGGCCCTCCAGAAAAATTAAATGCATGAAGTACTATAGAAAGAGCCAGTGGGCCCTGTCAAATAGCCCTTTCTCCTGCTTTACTGTACAAAGAGAGGAGAAGGAGGAATGAGGAGGAGGAGGAGGAGTGGATCAATTATTAGGTTGAGCTTCTTCACCTGGTGGAGATTGGAATTCTGAGAAATCCAGACTTTATCATTTTAATAAGCGTCAGCGTCAGCGAGTCAGTCGCAGGCGTGTACGCTTATCGGTGATGATCCACCAGCTGCCTGAAAACCCGCCTCGGACCAAGACGCTAGCGCCAGGGCAGGCAAGAACCTCAAGGCGTAAGCGCCAGTTCGTGCACATGTCAGCTTTGAAACCCAGTTAGTTGTAGGGAGCTGTGTGCATCTTAGGACGATGGTATGGTCAGCTACGTACTCCCTCACCATCTTCTGTAAAGATCAGCCCTACTCTGCCGGAGACTGGGGACAGGTGACGTGTCTTGCTGGGGTGCATAAACTGGCAAACGACTTGGAAAGCGTACCCTTGCCGTTGCTGGACAAGCTGCCTGCCGCCTACTCTCCTCGCTACTGTTCCCGCAGAACTAGTGCACTTGCCGCTGAGCGCTGTCAGAAGGGAAATACTGTTTCAGCTTGTGCACCAGGGCTGCTGGTATTCAGATCTCACACTCCTTTCCTCTACAGGGATGAGAGTGGGAAGATTTGCTTGTACGTGGGTCCAGGAGAGTGACACCCAGTAATCGGTGCTGGAATAAATTCTTTGAACCCGAGGGTCACGGGATAGGCAGCCTAGCATGAAATCTGCCATATGGCCAGAGTACCAAACGGTAAGAATTCACTCCCCTCACTGGCCTGACTGTCCATATCTCCTCCTCCAACTCTCCAACTCTCTTTCTTCTGCCCATACACGCTGCACTGAAGGACTCAACAAGGGTCCCTCTTGTGTCTCGCCAACATTCTCCTCTCTTCCTCTCCATCCTCCTCCAACCCCACCTCCTCCGATATGCGCTGGAAACAGACCTCAGGGTGCTTTGGCGTATCACAAGGGATATTCTTCCCCCGTCTCTTGTGACGAGCGCAAAGCTTCCAGTTCAGCCTGACCAGAGAGTTTTTCAACAGGCCAAGCAGCGGGATGGTGAGGCTGATGATGGCGGCATACGCCACTGACCCTCTGTGTTGACTCCTCAAAGTTACTCAGCACCTGACAGATATAGCACATCCCCAGTCCACTCCTCATTGTAGAATTGAGGAAGCTGACTGACCTGACTACCAGTTCTGTGTGGACAGTGACATCTGGCAGTCTACAATCGCTCTGCGCTGCTGTGTAAACTCTGGGATCAACATGGTCAGTGTTGAATTCACCTCGTAGGCACGGCGCACAACAGTCGGTGAGCGGGCAGTGTGGAGGCGGCGCTGCGCTGCCCTGAGAGTGGCAGATTCTGGGCTGGGACTTCCTGAAATGCGCACAGATGCGGCACCTTCGTGAGCAAATCAGACAGATTGGGGTATGTCGTGAGGAAACGCTTCACTATCGATTTAACATGGGCCAGGCAGTGGACATGTGTCAGTCTGCCGAGTTGCAGAGCCGCACCAGGTTACGGCCGTTGTCACACACAACCATTCCCGGCTTGAGGTTCAGCGGTGCCAACCACAGATCAGTCTGCGCCGTGATGCCTGTAATAGCTCTTGGGCGGTGTGCCTTTTGTGCCTAGGATCAGCAGTTGAGAACCGCTGCTGTCGCTTAGCGACGGCAATGCTGCTGTGCCTAGAGCACCGACTGATGGCGCCGTGCCCACGGATGGTAGGTTCGAGGAGGGAGGAGGTGGAGGAGGGTGGGAGGAGGAGGAGGCATAGTAGGCCTGAAAACACCTGGCGAGGTAGGCCCCGCAATCCGCGCGTCGGCAGTATATAGCAGCATCCCCAGGGCAGCACTCGGTACCAGACTCCACCCATTAACCCAATGTGGCCTGTCAGCGATTATAGGGTGGCCCTGTTATGTGGGCCACTGCGCAGCATCCGTCCACTGTCCGTGTTTGCAGAGTGATGACCCTTGTCGCAAACGGCTTGGTCAGGGCACGAGATGATGTTGTCGACACGTGCTGGGTGCAGGGCTGACGGCACATCGGGGACAAAATACGTGGACGGTGGGACCAATACCGATGGGGGGCCGCCCGCATGAGGTTGCGAATAGGCCTCGTCTCTACTAGCCTATAGGGCAGCTCCAGGCTACGCAAATCTGGAGATGCAAATTAGGGCTTGGGCGTGCGGGGGGTTGCAACTATATTTGCGGTTTCCGCCTCCGAGCGCTGGGTAATGGAGAGCTGATACGTGGGGATTGCTGTGGAGGATCGTGGAGCGGACTATGGGGTTTTTGTGCCAGGCCTTGGCAGGGGCTACTAAGCACTGACACAGGGGTAAGGAGGCGTGGTGTGCACGGCGCGGAGTGAACGAGGCTTGTGCCATCGGTGGGGTGCTTAGCATTTCATAATGCTGCGCATATGGTGGTAGTTAAGCTTAGTGGTGGAACCCTGCTGAGCCTGGTTGGGTCAAATGTTGCAACACCACAGTCGCGTCTCGGTCACCGTGTTTCCTTCAGAACCTCACAACTTCTGAAGATCTAGCCCTCGCCGCAAGGCCCTCACACCACGGGAAGCTACTAGTTGACAGTGGCGGCTGAATGACCAGCTCTGGCCCTGCCTCTGCCGTACTGGCCCCACACTGCCTTCTTCCAACCTGTTCAGGTAGAGCTCTCCTCCGTTCTCAGAAGCACGTGTGTCACCCCGGCCTTCAACCCAGCTGTGGGTCGTCAACCTTCATCATACTCCGATCCCTCAGCTCGCTCCCCCTGGACGTCGCGCCCTACAACAACTTCCCCACTGTCTGACAAACCGTGTCCCTCATCGTCGGACCCATCTTACACATTCCACTACGTCTAAGAAGGTCATCATCACCCACAGACTGGACTGTGGAAAACTGGGCATCGGAAAATTGCTCAGCAGCAACCGGACAAGTGGTTGGTGACTGTGGGAAGGACCAGGAAAACAGTTCTCATAGTATGCCGTTCAAATCCAAATTTTCCTGGGAAGGGGGCAGTACTGGTGGGGCAGGAGCTGAGGTGCCGGAGCGGAGGAGTGGGGATTTCGGTGACATGGGTTTGACTGCGTGGAAGATCTGAACTGGTGGTGGACAAATTGCTCGAAGCATTGTCAGCAATCCACGACATCACCTGTCGCACGTCTCTGGCCTCAACCATTGCTCTACCACGAGTCCCAGTAACTTCAGACATGAAATGCACTAGGGAGTGAGCTCTGCGGGTTCCCCTGCTCCCTCATCGGCAGTGGTGTCTCACCCCGCCCGGACCAGGCCTCTGACAACTGCAGTAGTTGGACGGCCCACGTCCCCGCAACCTCGTCCTCTAACCCCTAGCCTCGGTTAACATTTTTAAAATGAATTATAACTTTTGTTTTTTTTTTTTTTTATTTTTTGGTTTTTTTTTGTGTTTTTTTGTGTTTTTGTGTTTTTTTTTTTTTAGTTTTAAACCAAACATCCTGCCTATTGTATGGCTATTTTCTAGCCAGTATCAAGACAGACACACTTACTTGCCGCATGAGATGACACTGATTAGTTGCCTATAGAAATCACCGCACCCTACTGAATTTTTGCCACTTTCGGCCTTGCTGGACATATGTAATGCGCCCAAGCGCACGAACACGGTCCACAAGTCTCACTACAAAATTGCTCAGACATTGGCATTACATGCACGCAGAAACTAAGCCACCAGCAAGATCAACCAGAAATCAAAATATATCGAACGCTACTGTAGGTCTTCAATAAGCTGGTTTGTATTCTCCTATAGCTGATTTCTTCTAGCCAAGTAATAAAAGGAAGCACATGGAACTATGCGATGAGATGACAGGAGTTATTGCCTAATATAAAATCACCCCTAATGAAGTTCCCACTTCGGTCGTTGTAGGATATGGTGCCCTAAGAAGCTAAACACAACGGTAGCAAGTCCCCCTGCTAATTCCTTCACAAAAGGTAAAGATGCAAATAAAATAACCAGAAGGTAGAAGTTATTGTAGCCCTAAGAAGGGGCTGTTGGGTCTCTTTGGAATCACTCCTGCCTAACAGTAAGCTAAGAACACCCTAATCGCTTTCCTAGCGCAGCAGCTATCTCCTAGCGGCATCCAGAGACAGAATGATCGAGCCGAGCGCCGCGCCAGCGCTAGCTATCCCAGACGGTCACATGATCTGGCCAGCCAACCACGCTAGCGACGTGTAAGATGTACCACGTCATGCTGGGTGGGAGTGCAGAGTTCGGGCTTGTGCTTGGTCTCTGTTTCTGGCCGCCAAAAAGCAAATCGACGGGAGCTGCCATGTCTCGAAAGCGAGCGAAAGTATTCGTCCGAGTAAAAGTAAGAACGAGCAGTTTCGAGTACCCTAATGCTCGCACGAGTCATCAAGCTCGGACGCGATGTTCGCTCCATCTCTAGTAGCTACCTATTTCTCGGCACTGCTACATTTCAGGCAACAGAAAACCCAACCAGAAGCCGCATGGAAGGTAATATTATAATAAAGGGTCATCATGAACAAGCATGACCACTGTTGTAAAAATGTACGCTCCACAATCAAACCAGCTTCCCTTTCTCTCTAGGGTCCTCTCTAGATTAGCCTCTGACCAAACGAAAATATATTGGTGGGTGGTGATCTCAACGTAGTGTTTTCAGATAAGGTATACCGCCTAGCAGTTCGACCGCCCGAACCTCAGGGGACGAAAAATTTAGCTTCCGGATTTCGGCCGTTTGATCCGGTAAAACTCTGTCACGATCTGTGGAGAGTAAACATTCCGACGGCTAGGAATTTTCATTTTACTCCCCCCCACCACCACACAGGACCATTACAGCGAAATAGTAGATTACTTTTTTGGCAAACTACCCAATATACGTGCCTTAGGGGATGATACGTTGGTCACATAACCTGTGGAATCACGCACGATTCTCCCTAGATCTGAGGTTGGAAGGACCACCCCCATTTAGATCGTCCCACTGGCGTCTGAACGAATCCCTCATATCTTCCCCACTCTGACCTAGAGAATCCCTGAGGACGCCCCTCGACCAATGATTTTCAAGAAAACACCCCGCCGGGCGCTCAGCTCCAATTTATGGAGGCCCACAAAACAGTTTTTAGAGGGGAGGGCTCGATCTATAGCCAATAAAGCTAAAAGAGAGATAGACTAATTAACTATCCGGATATAAGCAGAATCTCAGGCAGGCTGAAAAAAGATTTAGCACCTTCCCCTACACTTCTTTGACATGCGCGACGAATCAGGTTTTTCTACGATCCAAACCTTAGGGATGCTAGACTTTTTAGATTACGCATGGAGCGCTATGATAAAATACTCTAAACGGAAATTCTATGAATTGGTAATAAAGGCAACACACTATTTAGCCGCCGTTAGGCAAAAAAACGTCCTCCAGGCCCCGTTCGCCATAAGCGAAAAACAAGGTAATATCTTTGCCCACCAGTCCTCCAAGATTAGCCGAATATTCCACAATATTTACTCCGCTATTATCCCGAGACTCACCTTGGCCTTTTCGTCTCTAGAACGACGAAAGATAACCACTAAGACCACTACCTAATCTCAATGACAGCTCTCCCAGTGTCGTCTGGGCGTTGGCTCATCTGAAATAAACCCTCACAGCATGAGGAAATCACTAAAATGCTCGGGTACTCGTTATTCGAGACGAACTTTTCCCGATGCTCGAGTGCTCGTCTCGAATAACGAACCCCATTGAAGTCAATGGGAGACTCGAGCATTTTTCAAGGGGACCAAGGCTCTGCACAGGGAAGCTTGGCCAAACACCTGGGAACCTCAGAAAAGGATGGAAACACCACGGAAATGGACAGGAAACAGCAGGGGCAGCATGCATGGATGCCTCTGAGGCTGCCTAATCGCACCATTATGCCAAAATTATGGGCAACAGCATGGCCATGACAGAGTGACAGAATGAAGCTAGATAGCATCTAAAACATCCAATAATTGACCCTGACACTATAGGGGACGGCATGCAGAGGCAGCGGCAGCAGGCTAGAGAGTGGCATGGCGACATACCCTAAATGGACTCAGGCTTCAAACCAATGGGTGGCAGAGAGGAACCAAAGGAGGTGAGCAAGAAGCGCTCAAATAATATCGGTACATGATAAAAGTTTGCCAGTATATTTTGTGGATTACACAGCAGGGTGGCGACAAAGTTAACATGGAAGCCATGAAAACAACCCAAAATTCTGCCTGACACAGCTCGTTTGATAAGGGGACCATGTATGGAGGCAGTGAACTAGTAGTAGATTAAAGGTGCTGCAGTTAAAACTATGTTAGTTGGTTCTTGGCATGGAGCTGGCGCTCCGCTGCCAGGCGAGCTTTCGCCAATCCAAGCCCCTGTCTCTAGGCTACTCCCCAAACAGCACTTCTAAGAACCTTTTGTATAAGATCAAGTGTAGTAGCGTTCTTATAAGTTTAGGATATGGCGGGTGAGGGGAATGTAAACAGATGCGCAAGAAGCGCTGAAATAATATCCCTAAATGGTAAAAGTTTGCCAGTGTATTTTGTGGATTACACAGCAGGGTGGCGACAAAGTTAACAACTTTGATGTGGAATCCATGAAAACAACCCAAATTTGTGCCTGACACACCTCGTTTGATAAAGGGACGATGTATGGAGGCAGCTATATGGACGACTTTTGGAGGTAGCAATGGAGACAACGTGTGGAGGCTGCTATGGAGACAATTTAATTTGGATAGTGCCTGTATGTGGCAGTCCCAAACATTTTTCAAACCAGAGGAGCAGGTAGGTGGCCCTCCAGTAAAATGGAATAGATTGAGTGCCTGTATGTGGCAGTCCCAAAAACTCCCGGCCAATTGTTCACAGAGGATCAGGTAGTGCGCCCTCCAGTAAAACCATGGAATAGATTGAGTCCTGTATGGGCTCCCAAACAGTTTTTCAAACCAGAGGAGCAGGTAGGTGGCCCTCAGTAAATGGAATGTATTGAGTGCCTGTATGTGCAGTCCCAAAATGTTCCAAACCAGAGGAGCAGGTAGGTGGCCTCCAGTAAAATTGAATAGATTGAGTGCCTGTATTGTGGCAGTCCCAAAATTTTCAAAACCAGAGGAGCATGGTAGGTGGCCCTCCAGTAAATGGAATAGATTGAGTGCCCCTTGATGTGTGCGTCCCAACAAATGTTCAAACAAGGAGAGCAGGTAGGTGGCCCTGCCTTAAAATGGAAGGATTGTTTGTGGATTACACAGCAGGGTGGCGACAAAGTTAACAACTTTGATGTGGAATGCCCTGTAATAGCTCTTGGGCGGTGTGCCTTTTATCGCCTAGGCTCAGCAGTTTCAGCACCGCCTGCTGTCGCTTAGCGACGGCACTGCTGCTGTGCCTAGAGCTACCGACTGATGGCGCCATGCCCACGGATGGTAATTCGGAGGAGGAGGAGGTGGAGGAGGGGGGGGAGGAGGTATAGTAGGCCTTTGAGACCTGGACCGAGGTAGGCCCCGCAATTCTCTGCGTCGGCAGTATATGACCAGCCCCAGGGTCAGACTCGGTCCCAGCCTGCACCAAGTTAAGTGTAGTAGCGTTCTTATAAGTTTGGGATATGGCGGGTGAGGGGAATGTAAACAGATGCGCAAGAAGCGCATGATGCGCATGGAGCTGGCGTTCCGCTGCCAGGCGAGCTTTCGCCAATCCAAGCCCCTGTCTCTAGGCTACTCCCCAAACAGCACTTCTAAGAACCTTTTGTATAAGATCAAGTGTAGTAGCGTTCTTATAAGTTTAGGATATGCCGGGTGAGGGGAATGTAAACAGATGCGCAAGAAGCGCTGAAATAATATCCCTAAATGGTAAAAGTTTGCCAGTATATTTTGTGGATAACACAGCAGGGTGGCGACAAAGTTAACAACTTTGATGTGGAATCCATGAAAACAACCCAAATTTCTGCCTGACACACCTCGTTTGATAAAGGGACGATGTATGGAGGCAGCTATATGGACGACTTTTGGAGGTAGCAATGGAGACAACGTGTGGAGGCTGCTATGGAGACAATTTAATTTGGATAGTGCCTGTATGTGGCAGTCCCAAACATTTTTAAAACCAGAGGAGCAGTAGGGGGCCCTCAGAAATGGGTAGATGGGTGCCTGTTGTGGCAGTCCAAAAATTCTTCAACCAGAGAGCAGGGTAGTGGCCCCTCCAGTAAAAGGAATAGATTGTGTGCCTGTATGTGGCAGTCCCAAAAATTGTCAAACATAGGAGCAGGAGGGGGGCCCCCCTTGCAGTAGTTAAAATGGAAATAGATTGAGTGCCTGTATGTGGCAGTCCAACAAGTTCAACCAGGGAGCAGGTAGGTGGCCCTCCAGTAAAAGGGATAGATGAGTGCCTGATGTGGCAGTCCAAAAATGTTTCAAAACAGAGGAGCACGGTAGGTGGCCACCCTCAGTAAAAATGGGATTAGATTGGTGCCTGTATGTGGCAGCCCAAAAAAGTTTCAAACAGAGGAGCAGGTAGGGGCCCTCCAGTAAAATGGGAATAGAGTGAGTGGCTGTTACTGTGGCAGTCCCAAAATCTCAGACACAGAGGAGAAGGTAGGTGGCCCTCCAGTAAAATGGAATAGAGTGAGTGCCTGTATGGGGGCCAGTCCCAAAAAAATTGTTCAAACCAGAGGAGCGGGTAGGTATGGCCCTGCAGTAATAAAATGAGCCGAGATTGAGTGCTGTATGTGGCGAGTCCCAAAAATGTTTCCAACCCAGAGGAGCCGGTAGGGCCCTCCAGTAACAGGAATGGATTGAGTGCCTGTATGTGGGCAGACCAAAAAATGTTTTCAAACCAGAGGAGAGTAGGTGCCTCCAGTTAAAATGGGTAGTTGAGTGCCTGTATGTGGCAGTCCCAAAAATGTTTCCAAACCAGAGGGGCAGGGGAGGTGCCCTCCAGAAAATGGAATAATGAGTGCCCGATATGTGGCAGTCCCAAAATTCTTCAAACCAGCGGAAGAGGGTAGGGCCAGTTAAAATGGAATGATTGAGTGCTGTAGATGTGGCCGAGCTCCCAAAAATTGTTCAAACCAGAGGAGCAGGCAGGGGCCCTGCAGTAAAATGGAAAGATTGAGTGCCTGATGTGGCGTCCCAAAAATGTTTCAAAACCATGAGCAGGTGGTGGCCCTCAGTAAAATGGAATAGATTGAGTGCCTGGATGTGGCAGTCCCCAAAAATGTTCAAACAGAGGAGCAGGTAGGTGCGCCCTCCAGTAAAAATGAATAGATGAGTGCTGTAGTGGCAGTCCCAAAAAGTTCAAACCAAGAGGAGCAGGTAGGTGGCCCTCAAGTAAATGAATAGATTGAGTGGGCCTGTATGTGGCAGTCTCCAAAGATGTTTCCAAACAGAGGAGCAGGGGTAGGTGGCCTCAGTAAAATGGAATAGATTGAGTGCCTGTATGTGGCAGTCACAAAAGTTTTAAAAAGAGGACGGGTAGGTGGCCCTCCAGAAAAAGGAATAGATTGAGTGCCTGTATGTGGCACCAACAAAAATTGTTTAACACAAGGAGCCGGGTAGGTGGGCCCTCCAGAAAAATTAAATGCATGAAGTCTTATAGCAAGAGCCCGTGGGCTCCGTCAAACATACCCCTTTTCTCTGCTCTTACTGTACACAGAGGAGTGAAAGAAGGAGGAAATGAGGAGGCGGGAGGAGGAGTGGATAATTTATTCCGGTTGAGCTTCCTTCAACTGGTGAGAGTGAAATTTGAGAAATCCAGCTTATTTCATTTTAATAAGCGTCTAAGCCTGTCAGCGCTGTCAGTCGACAGGGTGTACGATTATCGGTTGTGATGATGCCACCAGCTGCACTGAAAACCGCTCGGACAAGACGCTTGCTGGCAGGGCAGGCACGAACCTCCAAGGCGTACAGCGCCAGTTCGTTGACAATGGTCGCTTTGAACCCAGTAGTAGTTGTAGGGACCTTGTGTGCTCATGGAGGACGATTTTCCATTCTTCTGGTTATGGTCAGCTTACGTACTCCCTCACCATCTTTATGTAAAGATCAGCCCTATCTGCCGAGACTGGGGACAGGTGACAGTTTTTGCTGGGGAATAAAGCGGCAAAAGCCGTGTAAAGCTACCCTTGCCAGTGTGGACAAGCTGCCTGCCTCGCCTACTCTCCCTCCGCTACTTGTCCCGCAGAACTACCCTCTGCCGCTATGGCTGTCAGAAGGGAAATACCGTTTCAGCTTGTGCACCAGGGCATTGCTGGTATTCATTGCATTCGCACCTCCCTTTCTTGAAGGGATGCGAAGTGGAGAAGATTTTGTTGTACCGTGGGTCCAGGAGAGTGAGAGTGAACACCCAGTAATCGGTGCCGGAATAAATTCTTTGAACGCGAGGGTCCGGATAGGCAGCTAGCATGAAATCTGCCATATGCGGCCAGAGTACCAACGGTAAGGAATTCCACTTTCCCTCACTGGCTGCTGTCCATTTCCTCCTCCTCCAACTCCTCCAATTCCTCTTCTTCTGCCCATACACGCTCGAACAGTGAAGGACTCAAACAATGTCCCCTATGGGATCGCCAACACTTCTCCTCCTTTCCTCCTCATCCCCGACACCTCCAAACCTCGATATGCGCTGAGAAACAGGAACCTCAGGGTTGCTGGTATCAAAAAGGGAATTTCTTCCCCCGTCTTTGTGACGAGCGCAAAGCTTCGACTTCTGCTGACCAGAGAGTTTTTCAAAGGCAAGCCGCCGGGATGGTGAGGCGATGATGGCGGCATGCGCACTGACCATCTGGTTGGGAGCCTCCAAGTTACTCAGCACTGACAGATATCCAGACATCCATCCACTCTATTGTAGAAATTGAGGAGGAGGAAGCTGACTGACATGATACCGTCTGGTGGACGGTTGACACTATGGACAGTTACAATCGCTCTGCGCTGCTGGTAAACTCGGACAACATGGCAGTGTTGAATTCCACCTCGTGGGGCAGTCGCACAACAGAGGGTGTGAGCGGGCCACAGGGAGGGCGGCGCTGCGCTGCCCTGAGAGTGGCAGCATCTGGGCTGGACTTCCTGAAATGCGCACAGATGCGGCGCACCTTCGTGAGCAAATCAGACAGATTGGGGTATGTCTTGAGGAAACGCTGCACTATCAGATTTAACACATGGGCCAGGCATGGCACATGTGTCAGTCTGCCGAGTTGCAGAGCCGCCACCAGGTTACGGCCGTTGTCACACACAACCATTCCCGGCTTGAGGTTCAGCGGTGCCAGCCACAGATCAGTCTGCGCCGTGATGCCCTGTAATAGCTCTTGGGCGGTGTGCCTTTTGTCGCCTAGAGCTACCGACTGATGGCGCCGTGCCCACGGATGGTAGTTCGGAGGAGGAGGTGGAGGAGGGGTGGGAGGAGGAGGAGGCATAGTAGGCCTGAAACACCTGGACCGAGGTAGGCCCCGCAATCCTCGGCGTCGGCAGTATATGAGCAGCCCCAGTCCTACTGAATTTTGCCACTTCGGCCTTTGCTATGGATATGTGCGCCACTAAGCGCAGAACACAGCGGTCGCAAGTCTCACTACAAATTGCTCAGAATTGGCAAGTACATGCACTGCAGAAACTACAGCCACCAGCAGATCAACCAGAAATCAAATATATAGAACGCTACTGTAGGCTTCAAGAAGCTGTTTGTATTCTCCTATGGCTATTTTCTAGCCAAGTATCAAAGGAAGCACAGTACTATGCCAGATGAGATGACACTGAGTTATTGCCTAATAGAAATCCAACAGACTTTGTGGATCTTTTGTTTTTTTTGTTTTTTGGTTTTTTTTGGGTGCATATGCGAATGGAGACCTAACTGTGTGGGGATGGTCTGCTTATGGAGCACATATTTTAATTTGTGGATAGTGCTATGATTGGCTAGTCCCAAAACATTTTCAAAAAGAGGAGCAGGTGGTGGCCCTCAGTATAAATGGGAATAGATTGAGTGCCTGTAGGTGGCAGTCCAAAAATGTTTTAAACCAGAGGGCAGTAGGTGGCCCTCCAGTAAATGGAATAGATTGAGTGCTGTATGTGGCAGTCCAAAATGTGTCAAACCGAGGAGCAGGTGTGGGGCCCTGCAGTAAAATGGAATAGATTGAGTGCCTGTGGTGGCAGTCAAAATTGTTCAAACCAGAGGAGTCAGGTAGGTGGCCTGCAGTAAAATGGAATAGATTGAGTGCCTGTCTTTTGGCAGTCCCAAAAATGTTTCAAACCAAAGAGGAGCAGGTAGGTGGCCGCTGAAGTAAAATGGAATAGATTGAGCTGTATGGGGCAGTCCCAAAAATGTTTCAAACCAGAGGAGCAGGTGGTGTGCCCTCCAGTAAAATGGAAGATGAGTGCCTGTAGTGGCAGTCCAAAAATTGTTCAAACCAGAGGGCAGGTAGGTGGCCGCATGTAAAAATGGAATAGATGAGTGTGTATGTGGCAGTTCCCAAAAATGTTGTCAAAACAGAGGAGCAGGTAGGTTGGCCTGCAGTAAATGGAATAGATTGAGGCCTGTATGTGGCAGTCCCAAAAATGTTCAAACCAGGGCAGGTAGGTGGCCCTGCAGTAAATGGAATAGATTGAGGCCTGTAGTGGCAGTCCAAAAATGTTCAAACCGAGGAGCAGGTAGGTGGCCCTGCAGTAAAATGGAATAGATTGAGTGCCTGTGATGTGGCATGTCCCAAAAAAATGTTTCAACCAGAGGAGCAGGTAGGTGGCCCTGCAGTAAAATGGAATAGATTGGTGCTTGTATTGTGGCAGTCCCCAAAAATGTTTCAAACAGAGGGAGCAGGTAGGTGGCCTCCAGTAAAATGGAATAGATTGAGTGCCTGTATGTTGGCAGTCCCAAAAATTGTTCAAACAGAGACAGGTGAGTGGTGGCCATGCAGTAAAATGGAATGATTGTTAGTGCCTGTATGTGCAGTCCCAAAAATGTTTCAACCAGAGGAGCAGGTAGGGGGCCTACGTAAAAGTGAATAGATTGAGTGCTGATTGTGGCAGTCCCAAAAAATTGTTCAAACCAGAGGAGCAGGTAGGTGGGCCTCAGTTAAATGGAATAGATTGAGTGCCTGTAGTGGCAGTCCCAAAATGTTTCAACCAGAGGAGCAGGTAGGTGGCCCTCCAGTAAAATGGAATATGATTGAGTGCCTGTATGTGGCAGTCCCAAAATGTTCAAACCGATGGAGCAGGTAGGTGGCCCTGCGAGTAAATGGATAGATTGTAGTGCCTGTATGTGGCAGTCCCAAAAATTTTTTAAACAGAGGACGGGTAGGTGGCCCTCCAGAAAAGATGAATAGATTGAGTGCCTGATGTGGCACTCACAAAATTGTTTCAAACAGAGGACCGGCAGAGTGTGCCCTCAGAAAAATTAAATGCATAAAGTTACTATAGGTAGAGCCAGTGGGCCCTGTCAAAAAAATAGCCAGTTTCCTCTGCTTTACTGTACAAGAGCAGGAGAGGAGGAAGGGAAATAGGAGGAGGAGGAGAGAGTGGATAAATTATCAGGTTGACGCTTCCTTCACCTGCTGGAGATTGGAAATTAGGAGAAATCCATGCTTTATTCATCTGATAAGCGTAGCATGTCAGCGCTGTCAGTCGACAGGCTGTGACGCTTTCGGTGATGATGCCACCAGCTGCACTGAAACCCGCTCGGACAAGACGTAGCGGCAGGGCAGGCAAGAACTCTCAAGCGTAGAGCGCCTTCGCTGCCACATGTCCAGCTTTGAAACCCTATGTAGTTGTAGGGAGCTGTGTGATCATTAGGACGATGGTATGGGTCAGCGTACTACTCCCTCACCATCTTCGTGAAAGATCACCCTACTCTGCCGTAGAGACTGGGGACAGTGTGACAGGGTCTGCTGGTGGCGGTGACATAAAGCTGGCAAAAGCTTTGTAAACGCTGTACCTGCCAGTGCTGGACAAGCTGCCTCTCTCTCTATCTCCCCGTACATTTGTCCCGCACGAACTACGCACTCTGCGCTGCTGCTGTCAGAAGGAAATACTGTTTCACAGCTTGTGCACCATGGCCTGCTGGTATTCATGCATTCCACACTCCTTTCCTCTCCAGGATGAGGGAGTGGTGAAGATTTTTGTACGTGGGTCCATGGAGTGAACACCCGATCGTGTTGGAATTATATTTTGAACGCGTAGGGTCACTGAGGTATTAGGCAGCCTATGTTTGGAATATCTGCTAATAATGCTGCCATATATGGCCAAGAGTACCAACGCGTAAGAATTCACTCCCACATGGCTGACTGTATCACATCCTCCTCCTCAACTCCTCCAACTCCTCTTTTAGCCCATACACGTGAACAGTGAAGGACTCTAACAATGGTTCCCTTCTTGTGTCTCGCAACATTTATATCCTCTCCTCCTCATCCTCCTCCACTCCTCCATCCTCCGATATGCGCTAGAGAAACAGACCTCAGGGTGCTTTGGCTATCACAAGGGAATATTCTTCCCCGTCTCTTGTGAGAGCGCAAAGCTTCCGACTCATGCTGACCAGAGAGTTTTTCCAACCGGCCAATGCAGCGGGATGGTGAGGCTTGATGGGATTGCTCGGTCATCGCCACGGACACATTGTGTGACCTCTAAAGTTACTCAGCACCTGACAGAGATCGAAATCCAGTCCATCACTCATGTAGATTTGAGGAGGATGACCTGATACTAAGTTCGTGGAAGTTGACATGTGGCAGTTCTACAATCGCTCTGCGCTGCTGGTAAACTCGGAAACATGGTCAGTGTTGAATCCACCTCGTGGGCACGTCGCACAACAGTCGTGTGAGCGGCGTGGGCCAGTTGGAGGCGGCGCTGCGCTGCTGAGAGTGGCAGCATCTGGGCTGGACTTTCCTGAATGCGCACAGATGCGGCGGCCTTCTGAGCAAATCAGACAGATTGGGGTATGTTCTTGAGGAACGCTGCACTATCAGATTTACACATGGGCCAGGCATGGCACAGTGTCAGTCTGCCGAGAGTTTGCAGAGCCGCCACCAGGGTTACGGCCGTTTGTCCACACCACCATTCCCAGCTTGAGTTCAGCGTGCCAGCCACAGATCAGGTCTGCTGCCGTGATGCCCCGTTAATAGCTCTTGGGCGGTGTGACTTTTGTCCGCCTAGGCTCAGCAGTTTGAGCAACCGCCTGCGGTCGCTAGCGACGGCACTGCTGCTGGCTAGAGCTACCGACTGATGGCGCGGTGCCCCCACGGATGGTAGTTGGAGGAGGAGGTGGGATGGAGGGGTGGAGGGGTAGGGAGGAGGAGGAGGCATAGTAGGCCTGAAACACCTGGACGAGTAGGCCCGCATCCCGGCGTTGGCAGTAGAGTATATGAGCAGCCCCAGGGTCAGACTCGGTCCCAGACCTCCACCAAGTTAACCCAATGTGCCGTCAGCACGATACTGTGGCCTGCCGGCAGCACTTGTCCACGTGTCCGTGGTCAGGTGGACCTTGTCAGAAACGGCGTTTGGTCAGGGCACGGATGAGTTGTGGGGACACGTGCTGGTGCAGGGCTGGGACGGCACATCGGAAAAGTAGTGGCGGCTGGGGATCCGAATATCGAGGGGCGGCCGCCGCCATGAGGTTTGCGAAAGGCCTCGGTCTTACTAGTCTATAGGGCAGCATCTCCGGCTAAGCAATCTGGAGATGTGTCACATAAGGGTTGGGCTGCGGGTGGGTGCAATATATTTGCGTTTTCCGCTCCAGCGTCTGGGTATGAGAGCTGACGCTGGGTGATGCTTGTGGAGGATCGTGTATGGCGACGATGGTGGTTTTTGTTTGTTGGTGCAGTGGTCCTGGCAGGTGGGTTCTGACTAGCAGCGAACCAGGGAGGAGCATTCCTAGTGAGTGGTGTGCACCGTCCGGATGTCTGGAAGGGCCTTGTTGCCACGTGTGGTGGTGCTTAGACTAGCTTACATATGCCTGCGCATAATGCTGGTGTTAGTTAAGCTATTAGTTGGTGGCAACCCCTGCTGTAGGCTGGTGTTGGCAATGTGCACACCACATCATCCGTCGGTTCATCCGGTTTGTCCTTTTTAAGTATACCTCCACCACTTCGTGAAGTCTAGACCCTCGCGCGCAAAGCCCTCCTCACGGGAGCTTCATCTAGTTTGACCAGTGGTGACGCATGGTCCCCACTGCTGCCTGCCCGGCATCTTGCTCCTCGACCACTAACTCTTTGCCTCTTCCACCTTTAGGTGGAGGACTCTCCTCTCGTTTCTAGAAGTAGCACTGTTCACCCTCGGGTCCCTCTCAACTCCAGCTTGTGGTTCTTCATCCCTCTCCTCCTCCGTATCACTCTATGCTGCCCCCCTCGTGACTTCCTGCCCTGACAACAACTTCCATCCCACGTTGACAATCGGGTCTCGCTCATCGTCGGGACTTACTACTCTTTAACGACTCCACCACCGTCAGAAGGTCATCACATCATCACCACAGACTGTGACTGGTGAAAACCTGTGGCTACGAAAATTGCTCATCAGTCAACCGACAGTGGTTTTGTGACTTGTGCGGAAGGGTCCGTAAAACGTTCCTCAGAGTTTCCGGTTCAAAATGCTACCAACATTTCCTGGACGGGGGCACAGACTGGGGAGGAGGAGGCTGGTGCAGGAGATGGAGGAGTGGCGATCTTCGGTGACCTGGTGTACTATGGGTGGAATGACTGGACTGGTGGTGGCACAAATGCTCGAAGCATTTCAGCGAATCCACGACCAACCCTGTTCGCACATGTGTTGGCCTCAACAACGTGCTCTACACACGAATCCAGTAACTGTCAGACATAACCTTCAGGGAGTGTAGCTTTCGCGGGTTCCCTGCTCCCTCATCAGCATGGGTGTTTGTCTCACCCCGCACCAGCGACACTGCTATCTACCCCTGCAGTAATTGGGACGCCCAGCTCCCGTCCCGCCCTCGTCCTCTACCTAGCCCTCGGGGTAAAACATTTTTTAAAATGAGAGTTCTAACTTTATTTTTTTGTTACTTTTTTTGTTTTTTTTTGTGTTTTTTTTTTGTTTTTGGTTTTTTTGTTTTTTTTTGAGTTTTTAAACCAAAAACAATGCTACCTTGATTGCGTATGGCTATTTTCTAGCCAATGTATCAAAGGAGCACAGTACTTTATCCAGATGAGATGCCACCTGAGTTTATTGCCTAATAAGAATCCAAACCCACTTACTATTTTGCCACTTCGACTTTCGATTGGATTAGTGGAGCCCTAAGCGCCGAACCCAGGGTCGCATAGTCCACTACAAATTTTGCTCAGTATGTGCAAGTACACTGTCAACTGCAGAACTTACTAGCCACCAGCATGATTCAACCAAGAATAATATAGTAGAACGACTACGTGTAGGCTTCAAGACAAGAAAAGCTGTTTCTTGTATTCTCGCTATGGCTATTTTTCTAGCCGAAGTATCAAAGGAGCCTTTAGTACTATGCCGTGAGAGATGCACTGAGTTATTGCCTAATAGCAATCCAAACCCCGACTGAATTTTGGCCACACTCGGCCTTGATTATGGATATGTGGCCACGCGAGCGTCACTAATTCGATGTCCACACTATCGCATGCTAAATGGCTAGATTGGTCAGTACATGCACTGCAGAAACTACTCCACAGTCAGATCAACCAGAAATCAAATATATAGAACTCTATCTGTATGCTTCAAGATCAAAAGCTGTTTGGATCTCTCCTTGGCTATTTTCTACCAAGTATCAAAAGGAAGCACTAGTCTTAATGCCGGTGATGATTGGATCACTGAGTCTCGATGCTAAAGAAATCCAACCCCTATCTCACTAATTTTGCACACTTGGCCTTTGCTAGGATACTGTGCGCCACTAAGCGCGAGAAAATCCAGCGTTCACATATGTCCCTCTACACTAATTGCTTCAGATTATATTGGAAGTACCATGCACTGCGAAATACAGCCACCACGGATCAACCAGAAGCAGAATCAAATATGTATAGGTTAACCGCTTACTTGTAGGCTTTCAAGACATCCGAGCTGTTTTATGTCTCCTAGGCTATTCTTCTAGCTCAGTATTCAAGTAGGACGCTACATGTACTATGCCGGAGATGATGTACCGTAGTAGTGCCTATATAGATCAATCCCCCTACTGAATTCTGCCACTTTCGGGCCTTTAGCATGGATATGTGACGCCACTCAGCGATACGAACACAGCATTTGCTCTGTTCGCAAGTCTTATATACATAATTGCTCAGATATTGAAAGTCTATCTGCATCTGCAGAAACTACAGCCACCAGCGAGATCATACAAAATCAAATATTCATAGAAGCTACTGTAGTGGCTTCAAGATCAAGAGCTGTTCTTGTATTCTCCTATGGCTATTGTTCTAGCCAAGTATGCAAGGAAGCACGAGTAAATGCCGGATGAGATGACACTGAGTTATTGCCCTACTCAAATCCAACCCCTTAGTTGAATTTTTGCCACGTCGCCTTTGCTATGATATTGGCGCCCACTAAGAGCAGCAGAACACAGCGGTCGCAAGTCCCCATCTACAAATTGTCTTGTCAGAATGGCAAGTACATGCCACTGTCAGAATACTACAGCCACCAGACATGATCAAACAGAAATCAATATATAGAATCGCTTACTGTATGGCTCACGTGCAATGCTGTTTGTTTTCTCCTATGGCTTATTTCTAGCCAGTATAAAGGAAGAAGCAACAGTACTATGCCAGGATTAGATGACACTGAGTTTAGCTAATAGAAATCCTAACCCTACTGATTTGCCACTTCGGCTTTACTTGCTATGCTATATGTGCCCACTAAGCGAAGAAACACACAGCTTGGTCGACAAGTTCTCACTACAAATGTCCAAATTGGCAATACATCGACCTGCAGAAACTCAGCCAACCAGCCAGAGTCAACCAGTAAATCAATATATAGAACGCTACTGTGTAGGCTTCAAGAAGCTGTTTTGTATTCTCCTAGGTCTATTTTTCTAGCCAAGTACAAAGGAGGAGCATCAGTTACTATGCCATATGAGATGGACAATGGTTATTTTGCCTAAAATCGAATAATCTCAACCCCTTAATTCTAGGGTAATGTACCCTAGTGGTCTAAAAATAGTGAAAAAAAAAGAAAAAAAAAAAGTTTTTAAAAAATAAAAAAAATTTATAAATATTTTAAAGTTCAAATCACCCCCTTTCCCTAGAACGGATATAAAACATAAACAAACAGTAAAAATCACAGACATATTAGGTATCGCCGGTCCCAAAATGCCCGATCTATCAAAATATAAAAACGGTTACGGCCGGCAGTGACCTCGAGGCGGGAGGAAATGGCGCCCAAATGTCGAAATGCGACTTTTACACCTTTTACATAACATAAAAGAAAAATAAAAAAATGACACAATGTCGCACAACCTCAAAATGGTTTCAATGAAAAACGTCGCCTCATTTCGCAAAAAATGACCCCACACATCTCCGTGCGCTAAAGATAAAAAAGTTATTAGCGTCAGAAGATGGCAAAAATTTTTTTTTCTTTTGTACACATTCGTTTAATTTTTGAAAAGTATTTAAAACACAATAAAACCTATATAAATTTGGTATCACCGCGATCGCACCGAACCAAAGAATAAAAGTAGGTATGTTATTTGGAGCGAACAGAGTGAAAGTCGTAAAAAACTGAAGCCACAAGAACGTGACGCACGTTGTGGTTTTTTTTCAATTTTTCACATTTGGAATTTTTTTTCAGCTTCGCAGTACACGGCATGTTAAAATAAATAACATCACGGGAAAGTAAATTTGTTACGCACAAAATAAGCCCTCACCACAGGTCTGTGCACGTAAAAATGAAAAAGGTATGGAATTTTTTTAAGTTGGAGAGCGAGAAATCAGCCGAAAAAACCCTGCGTCTTAAGGGGTTAAAATTAGAGATGAAGCGAACACTAAAATGCTCGGGTACTCGTTATTCGAGACGAACTTTTCCCGATGCTCGAGTGCTCGTCTCGAATAACGAACCCCTTGAAGTCAATGGAGACTCGAGCATTTTCAAGGGGACCAAGGCTCTGCACAGGGAAGCTTGGCCAAACACCTGGGAACCTCAGAAAAGGATGGAAACACCACGGAAATGGACAGGAAACAGCAGGGGCAGCATGCATGGATGCCTCTGAGGCTTGATAATCGCACCATTATGCCAAAATTATGGGCAACAGCATGGCCATGACAGAGTGACAGAATGAAGTAGATAGCATCTAAACATCCAATAATTGAACCCTGACACGATAGGGGACGGCATGCAGAGGCAGCGGCAGCAGGCTAGAGAGTGGATGGCGACATACCTAAATGACTCAGGCTTCAAACCAATGGGTGGCCGAGAGGAACCAAAGGAGGTGAGCAAGAAGCGCTCAAATAATATCGGTACATGATAAAAGTTGCCAGTTATTTGGTGGATTACACAGCGAGGTGGCGACAAAGTTAACATGGAAGCCATGAAAACAACCCAAAATTTGCCTGACACAGCTCGTTTGATAAAGGGGACGATTATGGAGGCAAGTGAACTAGTAGTAGATTAAAGGTGCTGCAGTTAAAAACTATGTTAATTGGATCTTGGCATGGAGCTGGCGCTCCGCTGCCAGGCGAGCTTTCGCCAATCCAAGCCCCTGTCTCTAGGCGTACTCCCGAAACACAGCTTCTAAGAACCTTTGTATAAGATCAAGTGTAGTAGCGTTCTTATAATTTAGGATATGCCGGGTGAGGGATGTAAACAGATGCGCAAGAAGCGCTGAAATAATATCCCAAATGGTAAAAGTTTGCAAGTATTTTTGGGATTACACAGCAGGGTGGCGACAAAGTTAACAACTTTGATGTGAATGCCCTGTAATAGCTCTTGGGCGGTGTGCCTTTATCGCCTAGGCTCAGCAGTTTCAGCACCGCCTGCTGTCGCTTAGCGACGGCACTGTGCTGTGTGCCTAGAGCTACCGACTGATGGCGCCATGCCCAGGATGGTAATTCGGAGGAGGAGGAGGGGTGGAGGAGGGGGGAGGAGGTTATAGTAGGCCTTTGAGATGGACCGAGGTAGGCCCCGCAATTCTCTGCGTCGGCAGTATATGACCAGCCCAGGGTCAGACTCGGTCCCAGCCTGACAAGTTAAGTGTAGTAGCGTTCTTATAGTTTGGGATATGGCGGTGAGGGAATGTAAAAAATGCGCAAGAAGCGCATTATGATGCGAATGGAGGAGGCGTTCCGCTGCCAGGCGAGGCTTCGCCAATCCAAGCCCCTGTCTCTAGGCTACTCCCAAACAGCACTTCTAAGAACCTTTTGTAAGATCAAGTTGTAGTAGCTTTTATAAGTTTAGGATATGCCGGGTGAGGGGATGTAACAGAATGCGCAAGGAGCGTAAATAATATCCCTAAATGGTAAAAGTTGCCAGTATTTTTGGGGATTTACACAGCAGGGTGGGACAAAGTTAACAACTTTGATGTGGGAATCCATGAAAACAACCCAAAATTTCTGCCTGACCACACCTCGTTTGATAAAGGGACGATATGTATGGAGGAAAAGACTATATGGAGACTTTGGTTGGGGTAGCAATGGAGGACAACGTGTGGAGGCTGCTATGGAGACAATTTAATGTGGATTAGCGCCTGTATGTGGCAAGTCCCCAAACATTTTCAAACCAGAGGAGCAGGTAGGTGGCCCTCAGTAAATGGATAGATGAGTGCCTGTAGTGTGGCAGTCCCAAAAATGTTTTCAAACCAGAGGAGCAGGTAGGTGGCCCTCCAGTAAAATGGAATAGATTGAGGCCTGTATGTGGCAGTCCCAAAAATTGTCAAACCAGAAGAGCAGGTAGGTGGCCCTGCAGTAAAATGGAATAGATTAGTGCCTGTATGTGGCAGTCCCAAAAATTGTTCAAACCAGAGGAGCAGGTAGGTGGCCCTGCAGGTAAATGGAATAGATTGAGTGCTGTATGTGGCAGTCCCAAAAATTGTTTCAAACCAGAGGAGAGGTAGGGGGCCCTGCAGTAAAATGGAATAGATTGAGTGCCTGTAGGTGGCAGTCCCAAAAAGTTTCAAACAGAGGAGCAGGTAGGTGGCCCCCAGTAAAATGGATAGATGAGTGCCTGGTGGCAGGTCCCAAAAAGTCAAAAGGGTCGGACTCAGAGGGCAGGTAGGTGGCCCGCGCATGTAAAAATGGAATAGATTTGAGTGCCTGTATGTGGCACGTCCCAAAAATGTTCAAACCAGAGGAGCAGGTAGGTGGCCCTGCAGTAAAATGGAATAGATTGAGTGCCTGTATTGGCAGTCCCAAAAATTGTTCAAACCAGGAGCAGGTAGGTGGCCCTGCAGTAAAATGGAATAGATGAGTGCCTGTATGTGGCCAGTCCCAAAAATGTTCAAACCGAGGAGCAGGTAGGTGGCCCGGCAGTAAAATGGATAGATTGAGTGCCTGTATGGTGGCAGTCCCAAAAATTGTTCAAACCAGAGAGCAGGTAGTGGCCCTGCAGTAAAATGGAATAGATGGTGCTGTGTATGTGGCAGTCCCACAAATGGTTCAAACAGAGGAGCAGGTAGGTGGGGCCCTCCCGTAAAATGGAATAGTTGAGTGCCTGTAGTGGCAGTCCCAAAAATGTTTCAACACGCAGAGAGGAGGTGTGGCCCTGCAGTAAAATGGAATAGATTGAGTGCCTGTATGTGCAGTCCCAAAAATGTTTCAACCGAGGAGCAGGTAGGTGGCCTCCAGTAAAATGGAAAATAGATTGAGTGCCTGTATGTGGCAGTCCCAAATTGTTCAAACCAGAGGAGCGGTAGGTGGCCCTGCAGTAAAATGGAATAGATTGAGTGCCTGTATGTGGCAGTCCCAAAAAATGTTTCAACCAGAGGAGCAGGTAGGTGGCCCTCCAGAAATTAAAATGGAATTGAGTGAGTGCCTGTATGTGCAGTCCAAAAATTGTTCAAACCAGAGGAGCAGGTAGGTGGCCTGCAGTAAATGGATAATTGAGTGCCTGATTGTGGCAGTCCCAAAAATTTTTAAAACAGAGGACCGGGTAGGTGGCCCTCCAGAAAATGGAATAGATTGAGTGCCTGTATGTGGCACTCACAAAAATTGTTTCAAACAGAGGACCGGGCAGGTGGCCCTCCAGAAAAAATTAAATGCATAAAGTTACTATAGGTAGAGCCAGTGGGCCCTGTCAAAAAAATAGCCAGTTTCCTCTGCTTACTGCAAAGAGCAGGAAGGGAGAGGGAGGAAAATGAGGAGGAGGAGGAGGAGTGGATAAATTATTTAGGTTGAGCTTCCTTCACCGCTGGAGATGGAAATTAGGGAGAAATCCATGCTTTATTCATCTGATAAGCGTCAGCCTGTCAGCGCTTGTCAGTCGACAGGCGGTGTACGCTTATCGGTGATGATGCCACCAGCTGCACTGAAAACCCGCTCGGACAAGACGCTAGCGGCAGGGCAGGCAAGAACCTCCAAGGCGTAGAGCGCCAGGTTCTGCCACATGTGCCAGGCTTTGAAACCCAGTAGTTGTAGGGAGCTGTGTGATCATTTAGGACGATGGTTATGTGTCAGAGCTCTACTCCCTCACCCATCTTTCGGAAAGATCACCACTACTGCCGAGACGGGGACAGGTGGACATGTGTCTTGCTGGGGGTGGTGACATAAGCTGGCAAAAGCCTTGTAAAGCGTACCCTGCCAGTGCTGGACAAGCTGCCTGCTCGCCTACTCTCCCTCGCACTTTGTCCCGCAGAACTACGCACTCTGCGCTGCGCATGTGTCAGAAGGGAAATACTGTTTCAGCTTGTTGCACCAGGGCCTGCTGGTATTCTATGCTTCCACACTCCTTTCCTCTCAGGGATGAGAGTGGGAAAGATTTTGTTTGTACGTGGGTCCAGGAGTGATGTGAACACCCAGTAATCGGTGCTTGGAATAATTCTTTGAACGCAGAGGGTAACGGGATAGGCAGCTATAGCATGAAATCTGCCATATGCGCCAGAGTAGGTACCAACGCGTAAGAATTCACTCCCACATGGCCCTGAATGTCCATCCTCCTCCTACCAACTCCTCCAACCTCTCTCTTATGCCCATACACTGAACAGTGAAGGACTCACAATGGTCCCCTCGTGTGTTGCACAAACATTCTCCTCTATTCCTCTCATCCTCCTCCACCTCCACACCACCGATATGCGCTGAGAGAAACAGACCTCAGGGTGCTTTGGCTATCCAAGGGAATATTCTTCCCCCGTCTCTTGTGACGAGCGCAAAGTACTCGACTTCATTGTGAGAGAGGTTTTTCAACGGCCAAAGCAGCGGGATGGTGAGGCTTGATGATGGCGGCATCGCCACGGACCATCTGTGTTGACTCCTCAAAGTTTACTCAGCACCTGACAGTGATATCAGAATCCACGTCCATCCTCATTGTAGACTTGAGGAAGCTGACTGACCTGACTACAAGTTCTGGTGGAAGTTGACATGTGGCAGTCTACAATCGCTCTGCCGCTGTGGTAAACTCGGAAACATGGTCAGTGTTGAATTCCCACCTGTGGGCACGTCGCACAACAGTCGTGGTGTCGCGAGGGCAGTTGGAGGTCGGCGTGCGCTGCCCTGGAGTGGCAGCATCTGGGCTGGACTTCCTGAAATGCGCACAGATGCGGCGCACCTTCGGGAGCAATCAGACAGATTGGGGTATTGTCTTTGAGGAAAACGCGCACTACAGATGTTAAACACAGGGGCCAGGCATGGCACATGTGTCAGTCTGCCGAGGTGCAGAGAGCCGCCACCAGGGTTACGGCCGTTTGTCACACACAAACAATCCCGCTGAGGTTCAGCGGTGCCAGCCACAGATCAGAGTCTGCGCCGTGATGCCCTGTAATAGCTCTGGGGCGGTGTGATTTGTCGCCTAGGGCTCAGCAGTTTGAGCACCGCCTGCTGTCGCTAGAACGGCATGCTGCGTGCTAGAGCTCCGGACTGATGGCGCCGTGCCCAAGGATGGTAGTTCGGAGGAGGAGGTGTGGAGGAGGGGTGGGAGGAGGAGGAGGACATAGTAGGCCTGAAACACCTGGCACGAGTAGGCCCGCAATCCTCGGCGTCTGGCAGGTATATGAGCAGCCCCGGGTCAGACTCGGTCCAGCCTCCACCAAGTTAACCCAATGTGCCGTCAGCGACTCATGTGGCCTGCCCGGCAGCATAGTCCACGTGTCCGTGGTCAGGTGGACCTTGTCAGAAACGGCGTTGGTCAGGGCACGGATGATGTGTCTGACACGTGCTGGGTGCAGGGCTGGGACGGCACATCGGGAAAAGTAGTGGCGGCTGGGGATCCCCGAATACGAGGGGCGGCCGCCGACCATGAGGTTGCGATAAGGCCTCGGTCTCTACTAGCCTATAGGGCAGCATCTCCAGGCTAAGCAATCTGGAGATGTGCACATTAAGGGTATGGGCGTGCGGGTGGGTTGCACTATATTTGCGTTTTCCGCTCCAGCGTCTGGTGTATGAGAGCTGAGAACGCTGGTGGATGCTTGTGGAGGATCGTGGAGGCGACGATGGGGTTTTTGTGGCAGGGTCCTGGGCGGGGGCTGACTAGCAGCTGACACAGGGAAGGAGCAGTGGTGTGCACGGCGGAGTGTGAACGGGCTGTTGCCACTGAGTGGGGTGCTTAGCTTTCATATGCCTGCGCATTATGTGGGTTAGTTAGTTAGTGGTGGTAATACCCCTGCTGAGCCTGGTTTGGCAAATGTGCACACACAGTCCGTCGGTTCACGGGTTTTCAAAGAACCTCCCACTTCTGAAGATCTAGCCCTCGCGAAAGAGCCTCACCAACGGGAGCTTCCATAGTTGACAGTGGAGCATGATGCACCAGCTCTGGCCGCCTCTCGTCTGGCCCCACCACTGCCTCTACAATGTTCAGGTCGAGGACTCTCCTCGTCCAGAAGCACTGGTTCACCCGCGCGGCCTCTCAACCCAGCTTGGGTCTGTCACCTCATCATCCTCCGTCCATCAGTCTGCTCCCCCCTCGGACTTCCTGCGCCTGACAAACAACTTCCCCACTGCTGACAAACCGTGTTCCTCATCGTCGGACAACTCTTACACACTTCCACAACGTCAAGAAGGTCATCATCACCCACAGACTGTGATGGTGGAAAACCTGGGCATCGGAAAATTGCTCATCAGCAACCGGACAAGTTGGTTTGTGACTTGTGGGAAGGGTCCAGAGAAAACAGTCCTCAGAGTATGCCGGTTCTTCAAATCGCCAAATTTTCCTGGGAGGGGGGACAGACTGGGGGGGAGGAGGGGTGAGGTGCAGGAGCGGAGGAGTGGCGATTTTCGGTGACATGGGTGGAATGGTGGAAGACTGACTGGTGGTGGACCAAAATGCTCGAAGCATTGTCAGCAATCCCACGACCATACTGTTTCGCACTGTTATGGCCTCAAACAGTGCTCTACCACGGAGCCCAGTCAGTAGTAAATCAGAATGAACCTAGGGAGTGTAGTTCTGCGGGTTCCCTGCTCCCTCTAGCAGGTGGTTGTCTCACCCGCCCAGGACCACGGCCTGACCCCTGCAGTAGTTGGACGCCCACGTCCCGCCATGTCCTCTAACCCTAGCCCTCGGGTTTTAAAATTTTTAAAAGAGCGTTATAACTTTATTTTTTTTTACTTTTTTTGTTTTTTTTTTGTGTTTTTTTTTTTTTTTGTTGTTTTTTGTTTTTGTTTTGAGTTTTTTAAACCAAAACAATGCTAATCCTTGCTATGGCTATTTTCTAGCCAAGTATCAAAGGAAGCACAGTACTATGCCAGATGAGATGCCAGCAGTTATTGGCCAATAGAAATCCAACCCCTCTGAATTTTGCACTTCGGCTTGCTAGGATGATGAGACGCCACTAAGCGCCTAAGAACCAGGGTCGCATGTCCTCACTACCAAATTGCTCGAATTGCAAGTACATGCACTGCAGAAACTACCAGCCACCAGCAGTATCAACCAGAATCAAATTAGACGCTTTGATACATGTAGGCTTCAAGACAAGAAAAGCGTTTGTATTCTCTATGGCTATTTTCTAGTCCAAGTATACAAAGGAAGCCAGTTTCAGTTACTATGCCGGGAATGAGATGACATGCGTTATGCCTAATAGAGAATCCAACCCCTACTGAAATTTTGGCCACTCGGGCCTTTGTCTATGGATATGTGCGCACTATAGCGCAGAAAAAGCGGTACGCATATGTCCACTGATCATAATTGCTCGAATGGTGCAAGTACATGCACTGCAGAATACATACAAGCCACCAGCAGATCAACCAGAAATCACAACATATATTAGAACGCGTATCTGTTAGGCTTCAAGATCAAGTAAGCTGGTTTGGATCTTTCTCATATGGCTATTGTCTAGCCAAGTATCAAATGAGAGCACAGTACTATTGCGGATGATGATGGAACACTGGTTATGCTAATAGTAAATCCAACACCTATCTGATAATTTTGCCACACTTCGGCCTTTGCTATGGATATGTGCGCCACTAGGCGAGAAATCAGCGGTCGCATAGTCCCCTACATAATTGCTCAGATTGATTGGAAGTACCTTGCACTGCAGAAACTCAGCCACCAGAGACAATCAGGACAGCAGAATCAAACTAGTATATGTAACCGTTATGTAGGCTTTCCAAGCATCCAGAATGTTTGTATGTCTCTATGGCTTATTTCTTAGCATAGTATTCAATAGGACAGCTATCATCGTACTATGCCGGATGAGATGTGACACTGAGTTATGACTTAATAGAATATCCAAACCCACGAATTTCTGCCACTTTCGGGCCTTGCGTATGGATATGTTGACGCAACTAAGCGCAACTGATACACAGCTATTGTTTCTACGGTTCAAAGTTCTATACTACAAATTTGCTCAGATAGTTGGAAAGTCCATTAAATGCATTCTGCAGAAACTACAGCTCACCAGCACACGATCATACCAGAAATCAAATATATAGAACGCTACGTATGTGCTTTCTATAGATCAGAAGCTGTTTGTATTCTCCTATGGTATTTTCTAGCCAAGTATGCTAAAGGAAGCACGCAGTAATATGCCGGATGAAGAATTTGAGCATGCAATTATGCCATAAATCCACCCCTAGTCTGAATTTTTTTGCCACTCGGACCTTTGCTTATGATATGTGCGCCCACTAAAGCAGCAGAACACAGCGAGCCGTCGCCAAGTCCCACTACAAAGTCTGGTCCAGAATTGGCAAGTGACATGCACTGTCAGAATACACGCCACCACGCATGATGCAAACAGAAATCAATTATTATAGAACGCTACTGTATGGCTTCACGTAGCTTCGTTTGTATTATCCTATGGATATTTCTAGGCCCAGATAAAGAGAAGCAACAGTAATATGCCAGATGTAGATGAACTGACGTATTGCCTAATAGAAATCCTACAACCCATACTGATTTGCCATTACGGCTTACTTGCTATGGATATGTGCGCCACTAAGCGCAGAAAACCACAGCTGGTCGAAAGTTTCACTACAAATGTCCAGAATTGGCATAGTTACAATCAGAACTCAGTAAACTCCAGACACCAGCAGTCAACCAGAAATTCAAATATAGAACGCTACTGTAGGCTTCAACGAAAGCTTGTTCTGTTTGTATTCTCTAGGTCTATTTTTAGCCAAGTATCAAAGGAAAGTCACAGTTACTATGCCATGATGAGAGGTGGACAATGAGTTATTGCCTAAAATCGGGGGGGGGGGGGGAAAATACTCAACCCCTTACTTGAATTTGCCAACTTCAGCTTTGCTTCAGGGATATGTGGCCACTACACGCAGAACACTATGCCTGTTGGTCGCAAGTCACTACAAATTGTCAATATTTGGCTAAGTACATGCACTTGCCAAAGAAAGCTACAGGACCACCAGAACGAATCAACCAGAAATCAAATATATAAGGGAAAACGAATACTGTAGGCTTCAGAAGGTTTTGTATATTCTCCTATGGCTATTTTATCAGCCAAGTATCAAAGGAAGCACCAGTACATGCACAGAATGAGCTTGGACACTGGAAGCTTATTGCCTATATGAAATCAAACCCTCTATGACATTTTCCCATTCGGTCACTTGCTAGGATATGTGTGCCTACTAAGATGCTAACAACACAAACGAGTAGCAAGTCCCCCTGCTAATTCCTCACCAAAATGGTAAAAAGAGCAATAAAAGAAAAAAAAGTTTAGAACCGTTATTGTACGCATTAAGAAACGGGCCTGTTGGGTTCTTTGGAGAATATCCACTCTGTCCTAACGAGCTATAGAACACCTAACGTTCCAGTAGCTCTAGCGTAGCATAACCCTCCCTATGGCATCCTAGCGAAGATGCAGCTCTGCTCACTAGCAGCAGGCCTAGACGCAGAGCCTCGCTACGCGGCAGCGGTACATACAGGGTCACCTGATTGGCCAGCCATAACCACCTGCTATAGTACGGTGCTGGTAAGTCGGTTACCTCACGTATGGCTGGAGTGGAGTGAGAGTCTCGGCTCGGCTTGTGATGGCTCTGCTTTATGGACCGCCAAAAAGCAAAAAGGCGGGAAGCGCTGCATTTTCTCAGGCGGGCGAAGTATGTCGTCGCAGTAGTAAGAGCAGTTTCGAGTACATAATGCTCGACGAGCATCAAGCTAGGACGAGCATGTCGCTCCTCTTAGTTACCCCCAATCAATTGTAACAGAGGACAAAAATATTTTTTGGCAGGCCTTCCTGAAAATGTATTAAAACACAAGAAAACCTATATAAATTTGGTATCACCACGATCGCACTGAACCAAAGAATAAAGTAGGCATGTTATTTGGAGCGAAGATTGAAAGTCGTAAAAACTGAGCCCACAAGAACGTGACGTGACGTGCGTTTTTTTTTCAATTTTTCCACATTTGGAGTTTTTTATTTCAGCTTCGCAGTACACGGCATGTTAAAATAAATAACATTACGGGAAAGTAAAATTTGTTACGCACAAAATAAGCCCTCACACAGGTCTGTGCACGTAAAAATGAAAAAGTTATGGATTTTTGAAGTTGGAGAGCGAGAAATGAGCCAAAAAACCCTGTGTCCTTAAGGGGTTAAAATCCAATTGTCACAGAGACCAAAAAAGTTCTGGCGGGGATTTCAATGATAAAATTTACAGTTCCGACTTCCGACATACAAATTCAACTTAAGAACAAACCTACAGACCCTATCTTGTATGTAACCCGGGGACCCGGGTATTGGCTAATATGGAACCAAGTTACTATATTGGAAACTGTGGGTACACAGCTATTACACTCACCGGCCACTTTATTAGGTACACCATGCTAGTAACGGGTTGGACCCCCTCTTGCCTTCAGAACTGCCTCAATATATAGCAACATCATATTTTACAGGACATCTACAAATATAATAAGGCATTACAGAGTAATAACATTGTCAGATGAAACAAGAGGAACTTACAATCTGTGAGTAATATAGAAATGGACCACAGAAGGTGCTGGAAAAAAAGTCAGATCCATGGAGATTTCAACTTGCAAATTACTAATACTCAATAGAATGGCTACTATTATCTCAGTGCAAGATTACACAGGAAAACCTTTAAAGGTCTTGAGGAGTCCATGCCCAAGGGATCGACACAATTTTGGTAGCTCTGCACAATTATCTAGGTGGTTGTAGTATTATGGCTTGCTGATAAATAATATTAGTTCATAATAATTGGTAAGAAGTATTCTTGAATCTTTGTTGATTTCATAATACATATG
Organism: Engystomops pustulosus; assembly: GCA_019512145.1. Classification (NCBI taxonomy): domain Eukaryota; kingdom Metazoa; phylum Chordata; class Amphibia; order Anura; family Leptodactylidae; genus Engystomops; species Engystomops pustulosus. The sequence continues at coordinate 28,797,380 of CM033644.1, forward strand.
TGGAAGTAATTGTCCTCTGAAAAGCACTTTGTTATCAATACTTGTACTAATCCGAAAACAGAATGCAAATATGAGCCAGATATTCCTGTCCATAAAACATAACATCTAAAGGGTTAACACACTTCTTAAAGTTGATTTGATTAAGGGGTGTAGCTTCTAAAATGGCATGATTTATGAGGTTTTACTATTATTTAGGTCTCTCAAAGTTACTTAAAGATGAGCAGGTGGCGATTAGGGTTTTGGCGATTTTTCATAAAAATGAGAAAAATTGCAGCCAAAATTCTGAACTTCCTGACAACCTAGAAAAGAGAGAGAATGCTTACAAAGCCTTGCAGATATAAAGCCGACATTTGGGAAATATTAGTTATAAAGTTACTTGGATGCTATGACTGTCTCAAAAGCAAAAAAATGTTGAACTTTGAAAATGAATATTTTTTAGTAATTTTTGCCAAACACAAAAGATATAATCCAAATTTTTCTATTAATTTGAAGTACAATGTGTGAAGAGAAAACAATCTCAAAATCCCCTGGATATGTTAAAGCGTTACAAAATAACCTCCTATAATGACACAAGGCAAATTTTAAAAATCTGGCTTGGTTCTAAAACCCTAAAATTAGAGATGAGCGAACACTAAAATGCTCGGGTACTCGTTATTCGAGACGAACTTTTCCCGATGCTCGAGTGCTCGTCTCGAATAACGAACCCCATTGAAGTCAATGGGAGACTCGAGCATTTTTCAAGGGGACCAAGGCTCTGCACAGGGAAGCTTGGCCAAACACCTGGGAACCTCAGAAAAGGATGGAAACACCACGGAAATGGACAGGAAACAGCAGGGGCAGCATGCATGGATGCCTCTGAGGCTGCTTAAACGCACCATTATGCCAAAATTATGGGCAACAGCATGGCCATGACAGAGTGACAGAATGAAGCTAGATAGCATCTAAAACATCCAATAATTGACCCTGACACTATAGGGGACGGCATGCAGAGGCAGCGGCAGCAGGCTAGAGAGTGGCATGGCGACATACCCTAATTGGACTCAGGCTTCAAACCAATGGGTGTCAGAGAGGAACCAAAGGAGGTGAGCAAGAAGCGCTCAAATAATATCGGTACATGATAAAAGTTTGCCAGTATATTTTGTGGATTACACAGCAGGGTGGCGACAAAGTTAACATGGAAGCCATGAAAACAACCCAAAATTCTGCCTGACACAGCTCGTTTAACGAGCAGTTTCGAGTACCCTAATGCTCGACCGAGCATCAAGCTCGGACGAGCATGTTCGCTCATCTCTAGTTAAAATCCAATTGTCACAGAGACAAAAATATTTTTGGCCGGGTTTACAATTATAAAATAAAGTATTGACTTACAAACAGATTCAACTTAAGAACTAACCTACAGAACCTATCTTGTAAGTACCGTATATACTCGAGTATAAGCCGACCCGAGTATAAGCCGAGACCCCTAATTTTACCACCAAAAACTGGGAAAACCTATTGACTCGATTATAAGCTGAGGGTGGGAAATGCATTGGTCACAGCCTCCCAGTATATAGCCAGCCTGCCCTCAGTAGTATATAGCCTGCCCAGCTTGCCCCCTTAAGTATACAGCCTGCCCAGCCTATGCCCCAATAGTATACAACCTTCCCAGCCTGCCCCAGTAGTATACAGCCATCCCAGCCTGCCCCCAGTAGTATACAGCCATCCCAGCCTGCCCCCAGTAGTATACAGCCTGCCCAGCCTGCCCCCTTAAGTATACAGCCAGCCCAGCCTGCCCCCTTAAGTATACAGCCAGCCCAGCCTGCCCCCAGTAGTATACAGCCTGCCCAGCCTGCCCCCTTATATATACAGTCAGCCCAGCCTGCCCCCTTAAGTATACAGCCAGCCCAGCCTGCCCCCTTAAGTATACAGCCTGCCCAGCCTGCCCCCAGTAGTATACAGCCTGCCCAGCCTGCCCCCAGTAGTATAAAGCCTGCCCCCTTAGGTATACAGCCTGCCCAGTACTAACAAAAAAAATTAAACTTATATACTAACCCTCTGGTGGCCCCGATGTCCGCGCTGCTCACCCGACATCGGGGCCACCGGAGGGTGAGGATATAAGTTCATTATTTTTTTTTAAGTGCCTATTGACTCGTGTATAAGCCGAGTTGAGGATTTTCAGCACATTTTTTAACTCAGGGATTGCCTGTGTATGACATTCAACCACTTTATAATCTGATCAGGATCTGAAACTATCTATCTATCTTTTTTATTATTTTCTACTGATTCAGTGGTTGCCCAGCCCATCTACTCACATTTTGATATGTTTGTATCCTCCCCCAAGACTGGCCAGTTTTAGGCAGGGTATGCTCATGTCACAACTCTTCCTGCAGGACATTTTTTGACATGCAGGTTTTCCCCTACTTAAGAACACCAGACTTACAGATGACCCCTAGTTAATAACGGATCTCTGGATATTGGTCATTTACTGTAATGTAGTCCTAGGCAACAATAATCAGCTATAACAGTTATCACATGAGTCTGCAATTAAGCTTTATTGTTAATCCTGATTCTTATGACAATCCAACATCTTTAAAATCCAATTGTCACAGAGACCAAAACATTTTTGGCCGGGTTTACAATTATAAAATAAAGTTCTGACTTACAAACAGATTCAACTTAAGAACTAACCTACAGAACCTTTCTTGTAAGTACCGTATATACTCAAGTATAAGCCGACCTGTGTATAAGCCAAGACCCCTAATTTTACCACCAAAAACTGGGAAAACCTATTGACTCGATTATAAGCCGAGGGTGGGAAATGCATTGGTCACAGCCTCCCAGTATATAGCCAGCCTGCCCCCAGTAGTATACAGCCTGCCCAGCCTGCCTCCTTAAGTATACAGCCTGCCCAGCCTATCCCCCAATAGTATACAACCTGCCCAGCCTGCCCCCAGTAGTATACAGCCATCCCAGCCTACGCCCAGTAGTATACAGCCATCCCAGCCTGCCCCCAGTATTATACAGCCAGCCCAGCCTGCCCCCAGTAGTATAAAGCCAGCCCAGCCTGCCCCCAGTAGTATACAGCGAGCCCAGCCTTCCCCCAGTAGTATACAGCCTGCCCAGCCTGCCCCCTTAAGTATACAGCCAGCCCAGCCTGCCCCCTTAAGTATACAGCCAGTCCAGCCTGCCCCCTTATTTATACAGCCTGCCCAGCACTAACAAAAAAAAAATAAACTTATATAATCACCCTCCGGTGGCCCCGATGTCCGCGCTGCTCAACCCAATGTCCGCGCGGGTCCTCTTCTGTCTTCTATCTTCCTCTGTCTTCTGTCTTCTATCTTCCTCTGTCTTCTGTCTTCCGCAGGGCGTCGCCATGTTTCCCGGGCGGCAGACGCATAGTATGACACGGCCGCTGCTGACGTCATACTAACGACGGCCGGAGAAGAACATGGCGGCGCCCTGCGGAAGACAGAAGACAGAGGAAGATAGAATACAGAAGAGAACCCGTGCGGACATCGGGTGAGCAGCACGGACATCGGGGGAGCAGCACGGACATCGGGGCCACCGGAGGGTGAGTTCATTATTTTTTTTTAAGTGCCTATTGACTTGTGTATAAGCCGAGTTGAGGATTTTCAGCACATTTTTTAACTCAGGGATTGCCTGTGTATGACATTCAACCACTTTATAATCTGATCAGGATCTGAAACTATCTATCTATCTATCTATCTATCTTTTTTATTAGCACTTTTACAAGATATTAGTATTGGGGATTCTTAAACCTTAAACCTAAGGATTGCACGTGGTACATGCACTTTGGGGGCATTTCTCAACATTTGACGCTTTTAAGTTTTAGTTTGCGCCCGTTTTTTCGCACACAATACTAAGCCATTCTAATCTATGGTGAAGAACAATTTCCGCATCTGGCATTGCACTAATGAACCAGCTGTGCATCCATATTAAAACAAGTATGCTGAAGGATAGGTCCGAATGAAGCAGCATGGGAAGGGAGGCAGAGCTAATTCCTTGTACCTTTGCATAAGAACCAAGGACACTATAAAGAACGGCACATATTTGAAAGCAAAAGGCCTTCAGTATGTAGCCATTACTTGTGTAAAAGCAAAGAACCCCTGACATTGTACATTCATTTCCCACAAATGAATGTGCTGTTTTGGTTTTGATGAATATGGTGTCCTAAGTCGTTTAGTGCTCTTCACCTTGGAATCTTTTTCTCCATTTTTTTAGGTCAAGTTTTAGCTGATCCTATTTGGCACCTATTATTGCACCAACAATGTGTAACCTAAAGTAAGGCATAGAGAATGGAGAAAGTAAGCCATGCCTCCTTTCTGCAAATCAGAAAAGTACCAAAAAATGGCCTTAAAGCCTTGATAAGTGTTTTGCAAGGCTTTAATAAATGCCCCCTTCCCCGTTTATGTCTTGGTGAGGTTTCTGCACTAAGCCCTCTTCATACACACTGGGTGTTTGCTGTATAATGCTGGCACAGATCACGGGTGTTTGACATTAAGCGCCAACACCAGACCGGAACTTTTTTTTAAAAAATTGCTTTTACGACCCCCTTAGGCAGTGATAGCAAACCTTTTAAAGACTGAGTGCCCAAACTAGAGCCAAAATCCACTTATTTACCGTGAAGTGCCAGCATGGAATTTTATACAGTAACTTATTTCTATTTGTTTTTCCATATCTTTCTATTGTATCGGCCGCCTGAGGCCACTTATACAGTTGATAAAAGGAGGGCAAATTCAAACTATCATCGTAGCTTCTCTCCAGGGCCTCTATGTACAGGAAGAACGGTGGGTCCAGGAGGATGACCTCCAAAGATAATGTAGTTCTATCAACACCTTCTCACTTTTCCCGCAGTTCCAAACAGCCAATGAATTGTCGCTTTAAAATAGCGCTGAGAGCAGCATCTCTTGAGTTGTCTGGGACTGCAGGAAGATTTGGTGGATTTGGTCATATTTGGTGAACTCTGTCCTTGGACAATGGCCTGAGTGCCTGCAGAAAAGGCCCTGAGTGCCACCTCTGGCACCCGTGCCATAGGTTCGCCACCACTGCATAAGGGTTTTTTAACCCTTGTGGGTCTGATCACTTCTACCATATACTGTAATACTGCAGGATTGCTAGTGATAGGGCAGTTTTGCTTTGTGACACCTGGACCTATTAGAAGTTTGAGGTTGGTGTTCAGCTCAAGCCCCCCCCCCATCAATGCATGAGATCAGTGGTGGCCGGATTCTAATGGGTCTGCTCATTACTAGTCATGCAGAAAAGAAAGACACAGCTGTACATTGTTTAGATTTTTTTTTTCATGATATAACCTATTCCCACAACAATTTCTTAATTGCATGATATCCTGGTGTTCACCTATGTTGTTTCTCGTCAACAACTGATTTTATCAGCTTCATTATCTTCATAATTTGTATCATTTAAGGATTTATATGTTAGTTTATTAGGTGCTAGCATATGCTCAATCTGATGAGGGTTGCACCTTGCTTTATGATTCTCGTGTATCTTACGGTTTAGCATGTGTGTAATATCCTTGTTTTCTTTGTCTGTGACAGTTCGGCATCAGTATGGTACAACGTTACATTGCTAGATCAGCTGGAGCCCTCATGTGGCCCTTCCTGTTATACTACAAGACAAGCATTTCCATTCCAAAAAACTATCTTATTCTTTAAACACTAAAAATACCTGAAGACATTGGGGGGCATTTATTATTTTTGGCAGAGAAAGGCGCTAGAACCGTTCTATATTTTTCAGCAGGATATAAATTTGTGCCGCAAAGCTTTAGAACTTCCTAAACCAGATTTTAGCTATGCTATTTTTGCAGCACAAAAAACTGGTGGATTCACAAGCGGCGCCAAAATTTTGCACCCAAAATTCGAACAAGTCTAGAGTGTCAGAAAACACCAATAATGTGGCATCGACATTTCATGAATTCAGGTGCAAGAGATGCAGAGAGGAAAAAGAAAAAACTGCCAGTTTTCCATTTGAAAGGCCGTAATAAATGCCCCCCAAAATGTCTATTAAACTACGCCTTATTATAAATGTGTTAGATTATTATTTTTATTTAGACCATAAGCCATCATGTTTTTCCTAATGGATGGTAATAATGACAATATATAGCAATATTATGCAGCATTAAAGGGAACCTGCCACCGGGAGGTAAGCAGATTGTGCATATATAACTATTTGCAGGCAGCATGTTATAGAGCAGGAGAAGCTAAGCAGATTGTATATAGTGTCCCATAAACAGACGGCATATTATAGAGCAGGAGAAGCTAAGCAGATAGTATATTGTGTCCTATCTACGGACAGCATATTATAGAGCAGGAGTAGCAGAGCAGAATGTATATAGGGGAACATTTACTAAGGGTCGGAATCGCGGGTTTTCCGCCGGGTTTCCCGAATTTATCCGATTTGCGCCGAATTGCCCCGGGATTTTGGCACACGAGATCGGATTGTGGCGCATCGGCGACGGCTTTCACATAACAGAAATCGGGGGGGGGGGGGCGCCGCCGTCGGAAAACCCAACGGATTCTGAAAAACTGCGGAATTTTTTTTTAAAATTGTGTCGCAAAAAAATAGCACTGACATACACAGAGACAAAAAGGGTGAATTACGGTGGACTTCAGCGCAGCAGCGACACCTAGTGGACATCGGGCGCACGACCTTAGTGAATCCCGGCAGAACCCGAATCAACGCCGGAGAACGCGTCGCTGGATCGACTGGACCGGGTAAGTAAATCTGCCCCATAGTGTTCTATTTGCATTCATCATGTTATAGAGCAGTGAAAGCTGATTGGATTATCTAAACTCCTTTTCTGCAGGCAGTATGCTATAAAGTAGAAAAATAGAACAAAAGAAGTATGGTGGTGGTGGTGGTAAAGGATATCAAAGTCATCAGATTAGTTTTTTTCTGCTTCATGTGCTGTTTTGCTCAAAAAAGAACTTTTAAAGTATTGTATATATGGTTGAAATGCTCCAAGAGGGGTCAACAAAACCCCCAAAGGCTCTGGCATCATTGCCTAATACATGCCCCCAGGGCATTACTTACCCACCTCCTTCCTCTTCCGAACCCTCCTTGGCAGCTAATGGCTTAGTCCAAATCCTACGCATTTAAGGTTGGATGATGATTGTGCAACCTGCTGTTGACCCCAGAAGTGGCCTTGGTAATGGAGCTCTGTATCACCTCCTCCCATGAGACTTGGAGAGAACCAAGTGTAGTCACCGCTGTCGGGGAATGCCCAGATGAAGAAAATGTGCCTGGACGGGCTATTGAAAACTCCCCTGAAGCACTTCAGCCTCATTTACAGGTAATCTTTTTGAGTGAAATAGCAGATGAGCAGACACTTATAGAATATATAGAATATCACTGCCAAGAACTCAAGGTTGGTGGCACTGGTTTATCATCCTCCATTCTGATGATAGGTTTCCTTTAAATACAAGCTGGTATAAGATGACTATGTCTTGTTAGGACGCTAAGGATTAGATGATTTTTACTTGTTAGGCCACCAGCAATTTTCGGCTGTGGTGTTTAGTATGCAGCACCCTAAAATAAACTTTTCTGTAATAGTCTATACTCAACATTCTGATTCATCCAGTACAGAAAATAAATATACAAAAAGGTAAAAAAGCGATTTTGTCTTTGCGTTTTTGCCAGATAAAGCAATGTTGTTCCTTTAACAGGAGTTTAACACCTATACCCGTAAAAAGTTAGCGCTAATGATTGCACATGTCGCACAGCAGTTTTATCGCAGGGTAACACACAGTTACATATGGAAACAAGAGCCTTTGGCAACAAGTATTAGTCATTTGGTGGAAGGCATAATGACTTCTAACTTCATCTGCACAAATGTACTGTAGATCACTGCCTGCCAGATCCTGAACCGTCAATCATGTGTATGATGTGAGCTGCGTGCCAGATTAAGAAGTAATCAACACTCTATGGCAATTAGACATGTGAATAGTAAAAATAAACATTTTTGGATATTTTTAATCAAACAAAATGCTAATTATCCACCTAGTAGAAGGAAACTATCCTAAGTCAATGTCCAATCCTTTAACAGGCCTTGAAACACAACTCTAATCATTAGATGGCTGATTCACAGTATTTGCCCAATATCAGTGCAGAGACCCCCCCGCCAAATCAACATTCTCCACTGAGGACAAGCAGCATGATGAAGTCTAGGGCCCCACCTTTTAAAAAGTTCCATCTTTGACTCCAAATTCAATAGAATATTTTCCCTCAAATTATTGAGAGTTAGCATGTTTGTGAAAAAAGTAAGAAATGCCTTTGTCTTCTAATTGGTCAACAGTGATTTTCGAATTTCCATGGATGTCATTTATGACCAGAGCCTTTAATAATAATAATAATAATAATAATAATTATGCAGCACTACACAGAGTTTGCCAAACCGGTCCCTGTTTTCGAGTGTCGGACAAAACCATAGGACCCGGAGGAAACCCACGCAAACATGGAGAAAACATACAAACTCTTTGCAGATGTTGACCCTATAGCGGAATCTTGTAAAACAACTACAATAGGTGCAAATAAGTCATGAGGTTACTTTGATGTTCCTTTAGGTTCTTCGAAGACCTCGAAGATGAGTTTAAGTCATGCATAGTTGAATAACCAACAACGTTTTTTTTAAGGTAATGAATAGAGATGAGCGAACATACTCGTCCGAGCTTGATGCTCGTTCGAGCATTAGCGTACTCGAAACTGCTCGTTGCTCGGACGAATACTTCGCCCGCTCGAGGCCAGGAGACTCTGCACTCCACCCAGCATGACGTGGTACCCTTACACATCGATAGCAGTGGTTGGCTGGCCAGATCAGGTGACCCTGGGATAGACTAGCCGCTGCCCGCGCTGCTCGGATCATTCTGTGTCTGGATGCCGCTAGGGAGAGAGCTGCTGCTGGTCAGGGACCAGCATGACGTGGTACCCTTACACATCGATAGCAGTGGTTGGCTGGCCAGATCAGGTGACCCTGGGATAGACTAGCCGCTGCCCGCGCTGCTCGGATCATTCTGTGTCTGGATGCCGCTAGGGAGAGAGCTGCTGCTGGTCAGGGAAAGCGTTAGGGTGTTCTATTAGCTTACTGTTAGGCAGGAGTGATTCTCAAAGAACCCAACAGCCCTTCTTAGGGCTACAATAACGTTCTACTTTTTTTATTTTAATTTGCATCTAGTACCATTTTGTGAGGAATTAGCAGGGGGACTTGCTACCGTTGTGTTTACCATGATATCCAGAGTTTACCAGCAGCGCAGAGCGATTGTAGACTGCCAGATGTCAACTTCCACCAGAACTGGTAGTCCGGTCAGTCAGCTTCCTCAAGTCTACAATGAGGAGTGGACGTGGATGTCTGATATCTGTTCAGGTGCTGAGTAACTTTGAGGAGTCAACACAGATGGTCAGTGGCGATGCCGCCATCATCAGCCTCACCATCCCGCTGCTTGGCCTGTTGAAAAACTCTCTGATCAGCATGAAGTCGGAAGCTTTGCGCTCGTCACAAGAGACGGGGGAAATTCAATTTTTCTGGAGGGCCACCTACCTGCTCCTCTGGTTTGAAAAAACTTTTTTGGACTGCCACATACAGGCACTCAATCTATTCAATTTTTCTGGAGGGCCACCCCTGCCTGACCCCGACTACGAGATTGCCTGCCGATTCTGTACCACGACCTTGGCTGCCACTGCGGACAAGTCACGCCTGCGGAACGACCTGGTGGTACCACGCCGCAGCAAGTCCAACCCGCTTTGCGGCGGGCTCTGGTGAAAACCGGGTGCCACTTAGACTCCGGTCCCAGGTAGTGGCTTGTGCCATCGTCCGCAGTGGTTCAGAGGATCCACAACCTCTAAGCCTGACATGCTGTTTGGGGAGTAGCCTAGAGACACGGGCTTGGATTGGCGAAAGCTCGCCTGGCAGCGGAGCGCCAGCTCCA